>JARVJN010000532.1:24178987-24190531 GCA_031763805.1 Argolebias nigripinnis | reverse complement strand
AGGAAAACTACCAGTCAGCGTAGCTGAACAGGTAAGCAGAAATTCCTCCTCCTGGACTGTGCTGGTTGGAGAGCCTCGTTAGCAGAAGCTAAACGTGGAGGTACTTGTGAGCCCGCTAGCAGTGCTAAATGGGCCATCGAGCAACGTAGCAAATGGTAAACAAACTTAGTTAGCAGCTGTTCAATGAACTCTATCGTCGATTCGGCTACATAGGATAGCGAAACAGACAAAACATGAAAGGCTAACTAGCAAGCTAGGCCAAGAAGTTTATCACACACCTTACAAAGGAGTTCTTCGTCATCCGCTCGTAGCCGCGCTAATCGTGTTAGCAATGCTAACCCTGTTAGCAGCTCTAATCGTTAGCAACGGTGCACGAGCCCGACATCCATCTTGCACTGTCATGGGAGCTCTCGGTTAGCCGGGCTAACCGTGGGAGCTAGCCAGTTAGCAGCAGTGTACTCGATTTCCACTTACCTTTCTCCGGAGCTATCCGTGAGAAAAGTGTTGGGTGTCTTCATGTGTAGCATCCCTGAACAGACCGGACAGGCCTCGTGGATGTCCGTTGCTGAAGAAAAGAGTTAGCCACATCTGCTGGAGCAGGTTCGGGAGCCGGAGCTCGCCGGCCTGCTGGACTTCCTAGTCTGAAGAAGTCCTCTCGCCAAGCTGCTCGTGGCTGCTAGCCTGTTAGCATAGTTTAGCTTAGCAGGTAGCATGTTGCGCAGTTAGCGTTAGCTAACCGAGCACCGAAACAGCAGAATAATAAAAAGTTAACGACACTAGGTTAGCTTCCCGCTAAGCCTAGCTCTTGTAGAGCGGCCCTCCGTGACGCTCTGGGTAGGGAGCAAGCTCACCTCCAAAGTCGAGCGATCCGTTCACGGAGTTCTCAATCCTGTGAAGTCAGGTATAAGTCAGGTATAAGCGAGGTGAAGGGCAAAAAGGGACCGTTTGGATGGGCGCTCGCATCTAAGTACCAAGAGGGCGGGGCATCTTAGGTGACGCTGACGCCCACCTGCCGTAAAGGCGTAAATGTATTCCTTCAGGTAATCGTGCGGGGGCGCAATTCCCATAGCAATAGTGTTGCACCAAGTGAACCTGACTGATAAAGGGAAACATATTTTAGAAGGGGGAAAAAAAGTATTATTGTCTACAGCCAAAGACAAAGTGGCAATAATGATTTTGTCCAGGTCTGTGTGTGCATGTGTGTGTGTTTGTCTGTACCTCAGCAAAATAAACCATGAACCACTGGACAGATTTTAAAGCAAACTAAAAATAACAATAATAATAATTTACATCACATGTTCTGAGTGCTAACAGATCATGCAAGGTATGTTTTTGAAACCTTAGCATGCACTACTGGTGTTAACCATGTTTGTTAGCAAAATATATTATGAAGCACAATAAGAATTCAGTAAAATGCTCAGAAATTAGTCAGTGGAAGTACTTTGAACTCTGAATAACGTTTGAAGATAATACAGTTCAAGATGGTCACTGCTGCTTCTTGATATTACCAACACAAAGTTATATTTTGAGTCAATTTTTCAGTGATTGAGCTAAATTTTTACTGTGGTGATAGCTGCGAATGAGGTTTGACCCAAATGCAGGCAGATGAGGTCAAGGTAGCAACAATTTCCAAAAAAAAAAAAAAAAAGAAAAAAAAAAAAACTTCAGGAAGGAAAACATAGGGTCCAAGAAGAAGAACCAAGATTGGGGCGGTGGTCAGAAATGGTTTAAATAGACAGAGGGTGAGTGAAAAGTGACAGCACCTGAGTGATTAATCACGGGGAACGGGTGTGAGAGGAACGGTGGCTGGGAAGCAACGTGGGAGGCTGGCTGAGGGATGAAACATGGCACAAGCAACGCTGGGCAAACAAAAACAAGACATAAACCAGAATACACAAAATAAAACCTCAACATTGAAGTACAAAAACACAAAAGATCTCAACAGAACAGGAAAACACAACAGAACCAAACGGAAAAAATAAAATCCCAAGAAAGCAGATACGGCAAACTGGAAGTCATCCTCAACACATACTTAGAGCGATCCACATTGCAAAAGTATTTGCTTAAAACTTTTGTAATTAACTTTTAAAATCAATAATGTCTGCCTTTTAGCATAAACGGGCAGAACTTAGTAAAACTCCCATAAAGTAATCACTAAATTAATATAATTTTTAAAGTCAAAGCACATTACTGGGGGCCTTCTCAAATAACATTTTAGTTCAAACTTTGGTATGAAATGTGAAAAGGTATTATGTATTCCATCAAGGAACGCTGTGCCTTTATTTTACTTTTAAATGTAAATTTATTAACAGGGAAATCAAAGGAGTGTCAATTTTTTTTTTAACTGTTAGTCCAGATGCATCTAATATTAATTTAAATTGCCTCATTTAAATGACTATGAAACAGCAGGGTAAAATCACAGGCAAGTTATCTGATTGGAACGTCATTATTATTTTACCACTTTAGAAAAAGTGAAAATCACAATGAACAGCGGGGGTAAAAAAAAAAAAAAATCATTTGACGCCAAAATTAAAACATAACATGATAAACTTCACGTACATTTTTTTTTTGCAAGCAGACATCTAACCTCTTCTTCTATTTGTGCTTCTTTTCTGAAACAAGCATGAACCTGAGCTGCGTGAACGCCTCAGAAGGGACGACAGAGGCGGTCAAGTCATTCTGGCAGAGCTCACTCAGATCAAAGTGTGAGGCTGTGTCCGGTGTGAGATCAGTCGGTGAAAATGGGACCAGGAACCGGCAGACTCAGCTCTTTTCCTCAGTAATAGGTTGATGCAGTTTCGTCACTAAACCTGTCAGAGCTTGTAGTGGAAGATACACGACCAGCAGCACTGTTGTGTTTTTACTGATGGTACAGTAAATAGGCAGAAAAAGATGGCCTCAAACACAGATGGATTCTTAAACTTGATTGATCAAATGGAAGCGCTAAAAGCAGAGCCGTGTAAAATTTGCTCTTGAGTTTCAGCACAAGCAAGACCTGCTGGTGTGTGAGAGAGTTCCTCCTGAAGGAGATCAGACTTGCTCACAAAATGTATTTACTATTGAAAAAGGAAGCCAGGCTAAAGAAAGGAAATGAGATAGGTTTTATATTTATTTATTTATTTTCACTATGAGAATGTACTAAATCTAAAAGACGACAGTACAGTAGAGCTGTCATTTCTAACCCGAACCTGGAGCCCGGCCCGGCCCGACCCGCATTCGGACCGGGCCGGGCCATAATAATAAGCTTAATGTGTGGTGTTGGGCTTTTTATTGCTTGCGGTTGATGATTCAGTTGTAGGCTAACATGGCTTGCCATACTTCACGTACTACATGTGGCCATTTGACCACATGCTGACCAGCTGGTTGAAAGAGGTAAAACGTTCACTTAAGCTTCAGATGGACTACTGCCAGCGATCCATCAGCCCAAATGGACCTTCATTCAACTGCTGCACTCAGCGAATGTGCGCAACCGAGACCCAAACAGGTGAGATCACTAACTATCTGACATGTCAGAGCAGGGTCCAATGCAGGCAGAAGCAGGGGAAGCATTTAATGCACTTTGAGGGCTCCTCAGCTCCAATCTTCTGCCCCCTTTATTCAGCGAACGCATGAGGCTGACGACTCAAACATGTGAGATCACAAAATATCCGACATGTCAGAGCAAGGTCCAATGCAGAAGAAGCAGGGGAAGTATTTAATTCGCTTTGGTGGCTCCTCAGCTCTGATCTTCTGCCCCCTTTATTGAGCCGCACGCATCTGCCGACCATTAATAACAGTCGGTGGTATAAGCAGTCAAAGTTTAATTGAAAATGTGAGTTTTTTTTTCAGGTTTGGACCTGTAATTACTGTTAATTCGTCAGATGTGTTGGGGTTCGGAGATGACAGCTGTGGCCTGGGGCCGAGTCGGACCTGATTTTTTGGGCCCGAGTTAAGTACAACTCCAGGCTACAGGGGTTGAAATTATCTATTTTGAGGTCCATCGCCTTCAATATAGTGACTTCAACTCAAATCATTTTATGCTAAAGAGGTAAGGAGTTAAAGCAGGTTTTTTGTCCAAATATTTTCTAACTGCAAAATATCATAAAATACTTATATAGCGTCTTCCTACCATATCCAGATACTGAAGGTGATTATAATACAACCTGTGTCCTCATTTACCCATTCATACAGCACTCTACTATATCTGTACAAAGAATAATCAGTACTTTCACATTCATACACCAATGGGACACACATTGGATGCAATGAGGAGTTCAGTGTCTTGCCCAGGGACACTTGGGCATCTGACTGCTGCTGGAATCGAACCACCAACTCTTGCATTGGAAGTCGACTGCTCTAACCACTCAGCCACAGCCGCCCCAATTACATTTTTTGACTTTCATTGAATTCCATCAAAATGTTCATGAGGTTCACAAACACAAACACCTTCAAATACATTATTGCCACTTCACTTTTGTCAGATGACAGCAGGGATGTTTAGTTAGTACAGGAATGTTCTTACAGCAGAGACATCAAGAAAACATTTTTAAAAAACTGGGGGAAAAAATCAGTCACATTACTCACTCAACTAAGCTTTTAATGCAAATCTTTCTTTCATAAATAAAAGTACTGCACTCTAACTTTAAAACTGTGTCTTTTGTGAACGCCTAATGATCATATTGTCACTTAAAGCATCTTAAAAATGAGCCATTTGACTGTGGCAAATGTTAAATGTGTTTTTTTGGTATAAAAACTGTCAGATTTACAACTAAGATGTGTGTTGCTGAGGAGTGCATTTTTGTTGTAGGAAAGAAAAGACTCATGCACCACTTCATGAATACAAATAAAATGTTTTTATTGTCTAGTTCTATCCCTGCGACCACACCAAAGTCACATACGTGAGAATATTGCAAGAGCCGCACTGGAAAGACACAACAATACCATTTCATGTTGTATCTGTTATTTTCAGATTCAGAAATCCCCAAAGGAGAAAATAAAGAAGATTTACTTTGTTCAGCAGAATGTAGGCCGTAAGCCTTAAAGCAAAGGTCAAACCCCAGAGAATATTCTCGGACAGAGTCTGGAAGAAAATCAGAGAAAACTGCTAAACCCAGCCGTGTCTGCTGGGGTTTCTCCACTCTACTGTTATTACATACAGTGATTAAAACAAACAAATACAAGAGTAGGACCACATAATTACATTATGGTGTTACGTAAGACGTAATTTCCTTTTCTCCTCATCTTTTTCCCTTTTTATTTAAGTTATTTTTGTGTTTTGTTTGTTTGTTATTGTTATTGCGTAAGCCGCTAAGCTGTATGTGTGCAGAGGGTTTATTATTCATGTGTTTGGGATTTTTACTATCTATTATTTTAGATGCTGAGTAGGCTACAGAAATACATAATCTACTGACTAGAACTCCAGTGATTTGGGTAGGAAATTCATGGCTAACTAAACTAAACATAGTATGTCAATCACTGTTATTAATACTATCATTATGCACATTTTACGTTTACCTTTTTAAAATGAAACGATTGACAAACACTTTACAATAATTAATTTAAAAAAACACGGATAATGTAGAGCAGAGGAGAGACATAAAGTGAGCGAGTGAATCCATTATGTTTTATACAGGTGGTCCTCGACTTACGGTGCCCTCGACTTACGGCAACTCGGACTTACAAACGCGCTCCGAACGCTAGTACGTGCTGTGTTTATAGATGAATGTGTGGTGTAATGTGTTAGCTAACCGTTTGTAACTAAAGTTCTGTGCATGTTTATGGACCAGCATGTACTCTTGTTCAGTCTCATGTCGATAAATGGGTGTGTGGCGCAGTGTATGAACGGCCATGTGCTCTGAGTTTCGACGTACGTCCAATATCCGGACTTACGAATGACACGTGTTCTGAGCTCCGACTTACGTCTACAAACAGTGCGTTGGTCCGGAACTTGTTCGTAAGTCGAGGACTCCCTGTATATATACATATACATATATATACAGGTAGTCCCCGTTTTATGAGCACATCGACTTACGAGATTCCGAATTTACGACATTATCATATTTAATAAACATATTGAAAAACTATATATTTTCTTTGATTTTTTTTGTGTTTAAATGTTTTTAATTTCATGTGTACAGCACTTTTTTTGCAGCTGTGGTTGTTTTAAATGGCTTTATACTTAAAGTATAATAATAATTATTATGCTTTATTACAATTTTAAGCGTATTTGCGCAACTTTTGGCCGTTTCTTGAAATGCCTGCGTGTCCGCCATTTTACGGTCCCCAAGTGCAGTCAAGTGAGGTCCGCCAGTCTCGGCCGCTGCCAGCTGGCTTTGGATGACCTTATGTCCGATCAGAGGTTGTCTCATACGGATAAATTAGCTGGAAACGCTCGCTGACCTCTGTGGATGTCTCAGGCCTGGAGCAACAGCCGCGATCGCTCTGCCGATCGCTTCCACTGAGCCGCGCCGGACGACAACAGCAGCTCATGGGATGAGCTAATGCTAACAATTGCAGCTAATGGCGGGCTAATATGCTAAAGCGGACCCCGACCGGAGACACTGAACTGATGGGCGGCGGCCGGGAGCTCGCATCAATGTCCGCCTGGCAGCCTAAGATGTCAGATGGACACCCAGCTAACGTGGAGAAACAGCTCCGACAGCCTTTTTTGGATGGGGCTAACACGCTAACTAGTGCTAACGAGTGAAGGCATTATGGCGGGGGCTAACAACAGCTAACGCGGGCAGCATGTTTTGGATGGAAGAACACCGCGGAGAAATGGATTTCAGTAAGTTATTAAAGTAAAATCTTTTTCTGGCTTCAAATGTATGGACTTAACAAGCTAACAGTCCTTCCTGTAAACAGTTTGGACCGCGTTGGAGCAGCACAAGGTACGGAGCTCAGACGTGCTCGGACGTGCAAACAGACGAGACAAGCTTGATCAGCTCAAAGTAAGAAATTATATTTTTATTTATGTGTTATGTACTGTTTTTTTGTGTGTAAAAATTATATAGCTGTGTTAGGATAGGCGAACTTGGTAGCTGTTCATTACCTACATGTACGTGTATCAGTGGCGGCTCGTGCGTTATATAAAAGGTAGTCCCCGATTTACGAGATTTTCATCTTACGAGGTAGTTGTTGTAACGGAACTCGCTCGTAAGTCGGGATTACCTGTATATGATTTATAAATAAATCCAGTGTAGTGCCACAGGGAGTAAGTGCTGTAAGTGGTCAAGTGAACAACAAGTCATCAATTCATTGTATTTACTTTTATCTTTTTTATCCATAATATCGCCCTTTTAATTAACATAAAAAAGTACATATAGGCTACTCACCATGGCCCAGGGTCCGTTGACTGATTTATTTATCTCGGTTAAACACCGAATGATCACTCTGATTGTCTCGTCATTGTACTCATAACGAGTCCCAAACAGAACCTTACAGATGATATTGGAGGCTGCTAAGTGAAACATCACCTGAGGACTCAGAGTTTTTCCTGGAAACAATGTGAAGAAAAGACAAGACCATCACAACTGCAGAATAAACGGTTTGTTAACATCAGTGTATGGAAGATGTACCAATGCTTTTTTCCAGGGTTTTAATGGTGAATTTCATCTCTTCATGAATTCTCTCTTCCATGGATTTCTTTCCCAGACCAAAGTTCTTCAGAGTCATCAGAGCAAAACGACGATGGTCCCTCCAAAAGGAGCCATAGTCAGCCATAATCATTCCTAAAACAAGAAGCGCAAAAACCAAATCAGTGTCCGTGGATGTACAGAACCAAAGGCCCAGGGAGCTGACACAAGAAAAGGTTCAATTACTTGTAAATGTTTTATCTCAAACACACACATTTGTAAAAATTCTAATGACATTTTTTGCAGTTAAAGGAAGGTCTTTAAAAGGAATCAGGATTAGAAAAACTTCTCTACAACGTTTGAAATCATCCCTGAATCATCAAACTGCATTTGACATGTTTTTATAAATTACAGTACATCATTTTTGTTTAGAGAGACACAAACTAACATCTCTCCATCAGTTTCATAGTATCTTGATCACTGAAGAGTTACAGGGAACTGGTGCCTGTTTCAGACAAATCAGCATTCCATTACTGATACAAACAACCATTCACACACACTCTCAAGTCTTGGGATGATTTAATGCATCTTTTAACCTAACCTGCTTGTTTTAGGACTGCAGGAGAAAACCAAAGTACCTGGAATAAACCAACATGTGCATGCAGAAAAGATCAGTCAAGAGACTTTTGCAAGTATCTTCTTGCAGAAAGGCAACACTGCCAACCTGCTGCTTCACCAAGCAGTTGATCTGAGATGCATACCTTTGCTCTGAGTTAGATCGTTGACAAAAAGGTCTTGGGGTCGTCCAGCAAAGTCACTGGCCTTGACCACCATTGCCTCTTTCACGGTCTTGAATCCATTGATGACCACAGCAGGTTTGGACCCAATGAACAGACTGTAGACATATCCGTAAGACTGTCTCAGCTGCAAGGAAACAAAAACGTCATATTATACTGTATATGTTTAAGACAGGGCTAAGATACCGTGGGGCTCCTTTGTCTTGTAGCAAACCCATGTGGAGTTTGACAAACTGTATTAAACAACAGATGTAGAGATTCCAAGCAACTGTAACGTCAAAAAGAGAAACACAAGAAGCTGAAACCTGGGATCAGCTGGACCCCTGTAGCACCAACTGATCCCAAGAACAACCTCAGAGATCTTTGTCCAGATGAGCACTTAGGAACAGCTACGATACTGAAGATCCCAGGCCTCTGGTGGAGGAAAGAGTCAAGCAAAGAATCAGAAAAACACCTTTTTGTATTGTTCACTTTCAGACTTGAAGAGAAGAAATCTTAAAAAAGAAAAGAAAAAAAAGATTTATCCTGATGCATGCTCAATAATTCAGGTAGAAAAATCTAAAAAAGTTAAGTCAGGTCCTCTGGACAGAAAGATTTACTTATAACTACATTTTACTATCCAAACAATTCCAGAACTATTCATAACCAGAGAAACTACATTTCATGTGAAAACTCAAAGTGAATGCTTTAGCAGAATGATTTTGCTGAAAAAGCTCAAGTTTATTTGAAACACACCATACATTCAATCTTTATGTGTACAGGTTATTCTCAATGAGCGTCAGGGACTCATTTACCACATACCATACCATACTACTTTATTTATAAAGCACTTTAAACAGTGACAGTGCACACCAAAGTGCTGTACAGACAGACAAGCACACATCCACAGATTACATAACAGGAAACCAAATGTAGAAACAAAAAACAATAGTGGATAACAACAACAACAATATGACCAACACAGTGCGATGCACAGATCACACAGTGCCGAGAGAGAGACCTGTTTTTTTTTGTTTTTTTTTACAAAAAATGATGACAACAGTGAAAAACAAAGACAACAGTAGACAATCATAAAAGAAAGCAAGTGATTTGAAAAGAATAAATGAAAGAAGGAAAAAAGAAAATGGGTAACATGTCTGCATTCACCAATAGCTGAAAATCAGAAAGAAGTTGAAAAGAGCAAAACAGCTCAAATGATCAAAAAACGTAATTGAAAGTAGGTGAAAAAAAGCGGAAACTAGCAATAATAATGTAAAAGAAGCAAATACATGCCAGAATTAGCAAAAAAAAAGTAATGAAAGAAGTGTAAAAAGCCTGAATTAGCAGGAAAAAAGCCAAAAGGAACTAAACAAAAATAAATACATTTAATAAAATAAATTAAAAAAAGAATCTTAAAAGTGCACAAAACAGTTCCTTTGAGCAGAAAATTGCCTAAAAAAGCTGAAAAAACCCACACAAAAATTGATTTACAAAAAGGCTGAAATCAACTAAAAAGATACATTTTACAGATTTTATTTTTACTGTAGCTGAGAAAAAATTTAACAGATTAAGTAACATAAAGAAGCTAAAAGGAGCTTAAATAGCTACCAGAAGCAGAAAAAAAGTAAAGTTAACAGAAATAAGCTGAAAAACCAGAACCAAAACAACAGCTGAAATGAGCAGTAAAGGTTGTAAACAGCAAAAAGGGCGTGAAAGATGTGAAGAGAGCTCCATTCATTTTCAAAGAGAAAAACATGGCTGACAAATCTAAATACTTCAAAAAGGAAAAATTGCACCGATACTAAAAGTCAGAGCAATGTCCTGAATGAACTGGACATTTTAATTTATGAATTGTTGAAAAAGAGAAACAATTGCAGAACAAGTTAGTTACATTCTGAAAAACGTAGATATTAAGATCTTAATAGTTCTTAAGATTATAATATTTATTTTTATATATTTAGATATAATAAGATCCATCCATTATCTTTTAACCACTTCTTCCATTTTAGGTCATGGGGGTCGCCGGTGCCCATGTCCAGCAATCACTATGCGAGGGGCGGGGTACACCCTGGACAGGTCTCCAGTCCATCACAGGGCCACATAGAGACAAACCAGACAAACAACCATTCACTCTCTCACTCACACCTAGGGACAATTTAGAGTTATCAATCAATCAATCAATCAATCAAAAACATGCATGTTTTTGGTCTGTGGGGGGAAACTGGAGTACCTGGAGAAAACACACGCATGCACAGAGAGAACATGCAAACTCCACCCAGAAAGGAGCGGGGACCTTCTCCCTGAGAGGCAGCAGCTCTATCAGTTGTGCCACCATGCTGCCTCTTATAATAAGATCATATTTTAAAATTTGAATAGTAACTTTACTCCTATTTTTAAACAGAAAATGCAGGAATCACCAGCAGAGTACTGTGGTTTTTAGATGAGCAAGACTTTTGCCCTGAACTCCATATTGAGTTTTAGTGTTTATCTTTTGCAAACCTACAAGCTAACCAAGGCCAAAAGGACAAAAAATAACCAGACAACTTCTCTTTCATACTAGTTTTTTTTTTTTTTTGTGTGAAAATGAACTCCGTTTGTGACGCAAAAAGATTAGTGACAGTTGTGGAGACATTATTTTATGGAACCATAAACATTGTTTTGCATTTATGTCAAATAATCAAGAGCATGCCTAACATCTGCACAGCTGAAAGTTTTCTTTTAGTTGTTTTTATATAGATTTTTTTTCTTCTTTAAAATACTGACTCATCAACACTAAACAATCAAGTCATCTGTTTGAGCTGTAAATACTTGATGGGTAAAGTTCAAATTTTCAGGCAGTGAGCTCTGGTTTTAGCAACAATCACAATGTTAGAGAAGTACAGCGTATAACCCCCCTCTGCTTTTCTTATTAAACATTTAAAGTAAAAAATCAGCAGCATTTGTTGCAGCGCTCTTTTTACCTTCTCAAAGTCCTTCAAGGGGTTCTCTGAGGTTAGGTACAAAAGGTTACCCAGTACCGGCAGGGCGGGGGGTCCTGGTGGGAAGTTGTGGGGTCTCCGAGGTTTAAGTCGAAGGAGGATGATGCAAATGCAGAACCACAGCAGAACTACAGAAACCAGCATGGTTTGGACTGGACTGCACCAAAGAGGGAAGACGACTGATCTGCAGCTCAGCTCGTGTACTTTGATTCTATGCATCGTGGTGCGCTAAACAAA
>JARVJN010000532.1:23745803-23764317 GCA_031763805.1 Argolebias nigripinnis | reverse complement strand
CATGAGCTGGGAACGATCGGTGGACCCTAGTGGCCGAAAGTGGTACTGCTCCATTTTTTTCGTCGGAATGAATGGAAACGGTCATATCTCAGCTAAAAATTGGTCTAAAAATATGGGGAAAAATCCATAAATATGTCGCTTCGCCGTATAAGTCACAAGACATGCAAATAAAGGGGGGAAAAACTGTGACTTATACGCCGGAAAATACAGTATCAGTTATGATGCATTCACTGACCAGAACAAAAACAAACGCTGTTTTTCTGAGTGTTTGTTGACAACTGTTCCTGATCGAGCGTGTGTTGTGGGTTTGTTGTTTCAGAGTTTGGACTATGACAACATTGAAAATCAGCTGTTTCTGGAGGAGGAGAGGAGGATGAGTTTCTTGGTGAGTGGAGCAGGAAGTGTCTGAAGCGTGCGTGGTTTATGCACGTTTTCTCATCTCCTCATTCCCGTGTTTGTTTTGTGTCACTCCTCTCCCTCTCTGCTCGGACCGTCAGGGTTTCCGCTGTCTTGAGATCAGTCGCTGGGTGGTCTGCGCTATGATTGGCATTCTGACTGGACTCATCGCTTGTTTTATAGACGTGGTGGTGGAAGAGCTGGCTAACGTCAAATACAAAGTGATCAGAGAGAGTATCCTTTCAATGTGTTCATTTTTTATTGACTCAGGACAGGAAGTGAAGGATCCTCCTCATTTAGATTTGCCTCCTTCTCATATTTAATCTTTTTGAAGGTCTGAGTTGGAACAACTGGACCGGTCCTTGACTCTGTTTCTTCTCAGACATCGTCAAGTTTACAGAAGCTGGTGGTTTGTCCATCTCGCTCATCCTCTGGACCGCCCTCAACTGTGTGTTCGTCATGGTGGGAGCCATCATGGTTGCTTGTGTTGAGGTAAAAACACAACAGGATGTTTGCAGTATTTTAATTTTCATGACTTGCATATTTTTGTACGGTACCCCTTTTTGATCAGTCAGAGCAAAGAAGACAGATTAATGTGAACACCTCACAAACTGAGCATCCTCTTTGTTTTGTGCATGTTAACTTTCAAGACTAAATGTTTCAGTATTTTTGAAATTTCTTGTTTCAGTTTAGGTCTTAGTTAAATTTCCCTTTTTTTTTTTTAAATTCTTTACCGCTATTCTAGTTGATGGATAAAAATGTACCGTAATACTAGTTTAAATGACTGTTTTCTACTGTGCATCCTCACTTCTGATATTCCTCCTGCCGTCTCTTCCAGCCCATAGCAGGAGGAAGTGGGATACCTCAGATAAAATGTTACCTAAACGGAGTCAAGATTCCCAGGGTGGTCCGACTCAAGGTGCACGCACAGAAAACACAAATTTGAACCGTTTTTAAAAAACATTCTTGTTCTAACTTAACATTTGACCTCCACAGACCCTGGTGATAAAAGTATTGGGTGTCATTTGTTCAGTGGTTGGTGGTCTTGCCGTTGGGAAGGTAAACACTTTTAAAGTCCTTCAAATCTCCTTTTTTAATCGTAATAAATTTCATACTATTAGGTGCACAAAAGTTTTTATTTTCTCAAAAATCAACGGTGAGCCTTATAATCCGGTGCACCTTATGCATTAATTCTGGTTGTGCTTACTGACCTCGAATGGATTTTATGTGGTTATTGTGAATGAGTTGAATAAAGTTTGACTCGTCTGTTTTGTTTTTGCTTAATGCGCCTTATAGCCTGGTGCACCTTATGTATGAAAACAGACACATTCATTGATATTGCGTCTTACGGTGCTCTGCGCACGTCTCTTATCAGTATTTGAACGCTAAATAAGAAAAATCTGTGATTTTGAATAAAACATAACAAAACTTGTTTAGTTTTAAGTAAAATAAGTTTCTAGTACTAATCAAAGGATAAATACAATAATTAAATTTATTTTTTTCAATTTTGGTGCGCCTTATAGTCTGAACATACGGTATCTAAAGCAAATCAGAGGATCTTTATTTAAACTTTTACCATGACGTGTTTGGTCAGCTCTGTCTTTTACCATCTTATGAACCTCTGGGTGGATTTAAATGAAACTTTCAGAAAGCAATCACTTTGTTTTATTACTGCCAAGCTCCTGCTTCAGAGTAGTATCTGTCTTTGCTTAATGGAGTCTTTATAGCGATTTAAAATGGATGTGATGGGTTGCTACACAAATTGACACTTTTTAGCCAAGCCATGTTTTCACTGTTATTTTTGGAATCTGGAAAAACTGAAAATAATCCTTCTCAATATCTGTTCTCTTACCCACAACGTTTAGGAAGGGCCCATGATTCATTCTGGGGCTGTTGTAGCTGCAGGGGTCTCCCAGGGGAGGAGCACCTCTTTAAAGAGAGACTTTAAGGTTGGTCTGTATTAATACGTTTTAGTTTTTAAGTTTTGTGTGTTTAAAGATTCACAAACCTATGCTACCTGTTGGAGTTTGAATTGTAAACATTAGTTATTTGGTCAAACAAACCCGTTGATTAGTTTTGTCAGAGTATGTTAAAGATCCCCAGCAGTGAGCATGACCTTTGAAAGTTTGTGAAAGATTTGCAGTGATTTCAAATAAGCGTCTTTGTGTTTGCAGATATTTGAATACTTTCGCAGGGACACAGAAAAAAGAGACTTTGTCTCTGCCGGAGCTGCTGCTGGAGTTTCTGCTGCTTTTGGAGCACCTGTTGGTAAACAAACAAACAAACAACAAAACACAGTTACTGCAATACAGCAGAACGTCAGCTTTGCCTCAGCTTATGTGAAGCCAGCTTACAGTATCACATCTGCAGAGCGTTTTGTTTCAGCTCATTTGATGGTGCTAAAATAATATAGAGTAATCCCTCGCTACTTCGCGGTTCGACTTTCGTGGACTCGCTCTTTTGTGGTTTTTCAAAGTAAGATTGGACATGGCACACAGTTGGCTGATTGATGTATAAGCTGCATGATCAGCATGGACATTTTATTTAAAATAAATAGTTTTAAATTATTTAGCACCTGCTGCAGGAGAAGCTTCCTCCTGCAGCATGTCAGGATCTCCGCTCTGCAGCAGAGAAGTGGGCGTGGCCAAGAGTCTTGGCAGGTGGCTGAGAGCAGCAGGAGGCAGAAAGAGGGAAATTATGATATGCTGTGCTCATTTAGAGCGTTTATAGTTTAGAAACATTGTTTAGAATACCGGTAGTCCTCGACTTACGACGGAGATCCGTTCCTGCGCGGTGTCGTAAAGCGAATTTCGCCGTAAGTCGGAACATACATCCAAACTGCACCTTATACGTATAATACTGTATTTTACCAAGCACTTAGCCTATCCTAACACAGTACCCTACATAATTATAAAAAAAAACCATACATTTGAGAGCCATAATGAAGTGAAAAAATAGTTAATTTCCTACTCTGGAATGCTGGAGAAGCCGTTTCCTCCGTCCCTCCTCCGGATTCTCCATTCGTTTACGTTGTAAAACCGCCCGCCCATAAAACAGCTACTTTTCCACAGCTGCTGTGTGTCCAGCTTGCTCCAACAAGTTTTGTTTTGTTTTTTGAATGTCCAGAGGACCAGACATAGCTTTTTTTTTTAGAAAGTACAGGCAGCTGTAGCAGCTGTAGCAACTGTAGCAGCTGTAGCAACTGTAGCTACCGCTAGCAAAACCGGAAACAGCCGGAAACTGCGTAAATCGGCTTCAAAACAAAATTTTTCAAAACAATTTTTTAAAATGGAGATGCGTGTCGTAACCACGAAGCGTCGTAAGTCAAGGCCGTCGTAAGTCGAGGACTACCTGTACATACATTTCTATGGATTTCCTTACATAAATGTTCATCAAATGTATTTTTATTTGCTTAGTGAATCTGAACATTGTAACAAAAAAGGCACATGTTATATGTTTGTGCAAGATATTTTCCATAAGTATTTTGAACAGCAGAGTGGAAAAATAGGTTAATGGGTTAACATGACTTTGTGGTGATGATGGCAGAGCAGAGAACTAGACAAACTGGTGGACGTATGGACGATACCAGTCACCTTCTGTACACTGTCATCAACAACCAGAGGAGTCTGATCAGTGCAGGACACTGAAGACACTGAAAGACTCCTTTGACCCTCAATGGGGGGTGAGAACTGGGGTAACAGGAGGATGGAGGATGGGAAGGAGTAACACCACCACCACCACCACCTTAAAATAGCAAATAACTAGTTCTATTTACTACAGCTATATATGGGGTGCCATTTGTAAAGTTACACAGTCAAAAATTAACAGCAATATTTTGGTGTATTTAGCCTTTAATAAGGAAAAAAAAAACTTTTTTTCCAAAGTCACATTTTCACTGTGTTATTCATACATTCATAAATGTTATAGCTCCCAACTAAATATTTAATTTACAAGCTAAATATTTAGTTTACAAATAAATATTTATGTTCAATATTTAGTTAGTAAACTAAACATTTAGGTGTAAATTTAATATTTCATTTCCAAGCTTCATATTTATTTTCAAAATTAAACATTTAATTTCCAAACTAAATATTTACTGTCCTAGCTAAATATCTAATTTCCAAACTAAACATTTAATTTGCTAATTAAATATTTAACTCTGATCTAAATATTTAACTTGCAAGCTAAATATTAGGTCAGAGGTCCTCAATATTTAGGCCAGGGCTCCTAAATATTTAGGTTTGAGCTTCTAAGTATTTAGCTTCCAAGTTAAATATTTAGATCAGTGTTAAATATTTAGTTAGCAAATTAAATATTTATTTTGGAAAGAAAATGTTTAGCTAAGAAATTAAATGTTTAGTTCGGAAATTCAATTTTTAGATTGGAAAATAAATACTTAGTTTTGAAATGAAATGTCTAGTTTGGAAATAAAAAATTGTTTTGAAAATAAATGTTTAGCTTGGAAATTAAATATTTAATTTGCACCTAAATATTTAGTTTACTAACTAAATATGTAGGTGCAAATTAAATATATAATTTCTTAGCTAAACCTTTTCTTGCCAAAATAAATATTTAATTTGCTAACTAATTTTTTTACTCTGATCTAAATATTTAACTTGCAAGCTAAATATTAGGTCAGAGCTCCTAAATATTTAGGCCAGAGCTCCTAAATATTTAGGTTTAAGCTTCTAAGTATTTAGCTTCCAAGTTAAATATTTAGATCAGTGTTAGATATTTAGTTAGCACATTAAATATTCATTTTGGAAAGAAAATGTTCAGCTAAGAAATTAAATGTTTAGTTTGGAAATTAGAGCTTGGAAAATAAATACTTAGTTTTGAAATTAAATGTTTAGTTTGGAAATTATTATTTTTTTTGTTTTGAAAATAAATGTTTAGCTCGGAAATTAAAATTTTAATTTACTAACTAAATATTTAGTTTACTAACTAAATATTTAACATGCAAGTTAAGTATCAAGTTTGTAAACTAAATATTTAATTAAATATTTGGTTGGGAACTATGACATTTGTAAATAACCACAAAAAAAACTACATTTTTTTCTTATGAAAAGCTAAATAAACCAAAATACTGTATTGCTTTTAATTTTTGATTGTGTATTTTTACAAATGGCACCCCATAGATGTATGAATCTGTATGGATCAATACAGTTTTATCTAATCTAATCTGACATTCAGGTTGAAGAACAGAGTGGTGAATGATTTTTTTCCCCCTGGTTTTGTTTGTTAGTTAATAAAGCTCATAATACATGTCACTCTTGTTTGTTTTTATTAGAGTTCCCCAGCAGAGCTGTTTCTACATCATAAAACTCCATGCTACACAGGTTTTTACAGCCCATCATACTTAAAACATTTACATCAACTGAATCTTTACAAAGATTTTACTGCACATTTGAGATATTTTATTAGAGTTGAAATACATGAAGTGTTGCTTAATTGGTCTATGATAGACATTTTTTGTGTGTAATAACCAAATACAGTACTTCTTAATTAAAGTTGAATCTAGTTACAGATGTCAGAAATGTAGTTGTTAATATTTAATGTTTAAATCCAAAAGAAGCAAATCAACGTTTCAGTCTTTTTAGTTTTTCAATCAGATTTGAGTTAAACTGCTCGTTTCTTATTGTAGAGATTAGTAGCAGTTTTTTTTCTTCCTGCCAGTTCAAGTCTTTGTCAGCAATTTCTGAATAGCTCAGTGTTCACATCCCGTAGGTCCTGACCAGCTAGATGTGCGGGGCTGGTGCATGTGATGTTGTTATATATGGTGATGGTTGTATCTGGTTCTTCACCCTCTGCGTGGGTCTCTACTTGCCGAGGCACCACCTGTGGTTTTCTCAAGCTGTAGCTTCTGAGTGGCAGCGTGCTACAATCACATCTCCACCGGTTTCCAGACAGCAGAAGTTTTTCCATGTTCTCAGAAAAATGAGGAACCATGCTCGTCAAGGTGTTAGCTCTCAGGTCCAAATAACGCAGACGTGGAAGTATTTGCTTTGTTCCGTTCTGCAGAAACTGTCGACATCCATTGTTGGTCAGTAGCAAGTACTCTAGATTACTGAGGCCAGAGAAAGTGTTAGTAGTGAGAACCTCCAGCTTGTTAAAACTTAAGTCCAGTCCAAGAAGGCCCACCAGATCCACAAAACTTTGATTTTGCACCGCAGAGATATTGTTATGTTGGAGGAAAAGTCTCCGCAAACCTGAGAGACCTCTGAAAGCCTGGGTTGTGATCCTTGTTAGGCATCCTCTGTCCAGGTGGAGACTGTGAAGCTTGGACAGACCATTAAAAATTTGATCAGGCAACTTTTGAAAGCAGCTTCCAGATAGATTAATAACAGCTACATCAGAGAGACCCATGAAACTCCCCGCTTGTGCCTCCTGCACTTTATTGTGCTCTAACTCAAGGACCTCAAGATGGCCAAGCCCTTCGAAAATCCTTTCCCCAAGAGCTCGGATCTTGTTGTGACTGAGTCGCAGTTCTTCCAAGTACTGCAGCTCGCGGAACGTCCTGGGCCTTATGCCGTTCAAAGAGTTGTTGGAAAGACGCAGCACATGAAGACTGTACAGACCCACGAACGTGTCTTCATGTAGGGAAGCTAATCTGTTGTTCGTGAGATCCAGCCATCGGAGCGACTTCATGCCAAAAAATGCTCTGGGTGCCACGGTCATAATCTGATTCTGAGCCAGGTAAAGTTTTTGTAGCTTGGTGAGTTTAACAAACACGTTAGCTTTGATGACCCGAAGGTAATTCCCGGTCAGGTCCAGCTCTTTAAGCTCACCAAGGTTTTGGAAGAGCTGCGGCTGCAGGTATGCAATCCGGTTCCCTGCGAGAATGAGCTCTCGCAGGCCTTGCAGGTCTTGAAAAGCTGTCTCTGGAATGACTATCAGTGAGTTCCACCCTAGATTAAGAAGCCACATGTGTGAGAGCCCAGAAAATAATCTTTCATCAATGCGACTCATCTGATTATTGTGCAAGCTAAGTGAAGCCAGGTTAGGGGTATTCTGGAAAACGGTGGCTGGTAACACCCGGAGGCGATTTCTCTCCAGGTGAATGTGCGCTAGGGACCTGAGGCCTCTGAAAGCCTGGGGGTCAAGGGTCACCAGCTGGCCATTCTGAAGATTCAAAAAATCCAGGGTGGTTAGATCCCTAAAAGATGCTGCTGGGAGCGAGGTGAATAAATTTCCATCTAGCCAGAGAGAATAAGTGGACGGTGGCACGTCACTTGGTATTTGTGTGAAGTTACGAGCGCTGCAGTACACGTTGAGATCCAAGCTGAAGTCATCGTGCAGACAGGTGCAGACCTTAGAGCAGGGGATGGGAGCTTGGGTCGCCGTCTCTCCTGCTGTGTCTGCGTCTGGCAGCACCAGTGATGCTCCCAGTAGCAACACCACCAGCACTGCAAGGGTTTGCATACCAGCTAAAGATGGAGGATTAGGAAATTAATATATATACAGAATAATAAACTTAAAATATGACTATAATTAAATGGATTCTCTCTTTGGTTGTTTTTAAAATAGATGAGTTACAAAGGTTTTCCGGCCCTGATGTGTAAATCACATTACTTACCTTCAGTCACAGAGGTCTTGATTTGAGCTGGGTAGACAGTGACACACTGAATGACTGATCTCTGTGCAGTTGTCTGTATACTGAACGAAAGGCTGCCAAGCCCTCAAACCTTTTCTTTTTTTTTAAAGTCAGCTGCACTGAATACATACCATTAACCCATTCATCCCCACTGGATTTGTCCGTAAGTTGCACTTTTCAGTCATTGATTTTTTCATAGTTTCTCATAAACTATGCATACCTGCGTCATCATTGTGAAAGTGAATTCTAGCCAAACTTGGATGATTTCATGTAACCTATAGTTAATAGTTTTTCTAAAAGTGATCGTTTTACCAATCCAGGAAAGGCTTTAAACAAAGTGGCCTTTGTGTGTTTACTAAGCCAGGGTCCAGTCGCTGAGTGGATTTACTGAAGCTTTTCACTGATATAAAAAGATAAGATGAACCCAGTGAACTAAATTTTAAACTGAAATCACGACTTTTTATAATTCATGACTTTTTATATTTTACCTTTGAATGATAACGAACTTTTGCTTTAATATTTACTCTTAGGTGAGCACAGATCTCATATGTAACCTCTCCACTCATCTCCATATCTCCACACTTTTGAGTTATGTTGTCTGAAAGTGTCAGCGCAGTGACAGTAGTCGCATGAGAGATAAGAAAGAAAAAGAAGATTGTATGCGGTGTCATGCAGCTTTGTTTACATTTGAGGATGCTGTCTGTGAGCATGCATCAGGATGACTGTGAGGTCCAGAAGTCCACTTCCTAATCACACCATATACTGTAATGACTAACTTTCTGTTGACTTTTTTGAGCGGGATCAACCATGAACTGCTCGTGCTTCAAGGAATGTACAAACCTAGACAACCCTTTGTCTTCACACGTGAGCTTTATTGATCTGTTCCGATGACGGAGTGAATAAGTGAGCAAAATGTTATCAAGTATGAAGGACACGTGACGCACGGCACAGCCTCCTTCCTCGTTGCACAGAGGAATTTTTCTGACCCGTTTCTTATCTCACTAATAATCATCTGAGTTTATAGCTGGTTTCCACACAGAGATTTTTTTATGCTTATGGTTCTTGTGAGAAAAAAAAAACAGTCTGCAATCAAGAAAACAGTGCTGAACTGTAACTTTAAACTGTCTTGTCAGTGTTTCTGTTATCATCATTGGCCAGAATCTTTCTGTGCCTTGAATGGTTTTCTGAAACGTGTCAATAAGATACTTTCTTAAATGCAAGTTATCTCAGCAGAAATGACGAGAGAACGAGTTGTAACATTCTTTATATTCTTAGGGTGTTTTCCCACCTGATAGTCCCGTAGACTCAGTTCTATTGGGGGACCAATATTCATAACATTTGTTTACATTGTCTGCTGGTGCGGTTCGCATTCACACTGCATTGAGTCAATCGAGCCAACCTGTCCCCCCACCCACCTGCTGAAGGAAACGACACAAAAGCCTCTGAAGAAGACGCTTCTTCATCTTCTTGTGGAAATAAAAACAAAAGCAGAGTGGCGTTACATTTTTGCGGTTTTAGGATTTCTGTTTTGTCATTTTTTTCAACAATGGAGTCAGCATGAGCAGCAGATGAGGCAGAAGAGCATGGAGAATGGTTTTTCACACAAGGCGGCTGACAGCTGCCCCGCGCTGTAGTCCACTTCCTGCTTTTGGAGCGGTCTCCGGTCCGCTTGCATTCACACTGAATTCGAACTGCGCCAGAGTTCACTTCAACCAACCCGAGATCTAGATATTTAGGTGGACCAGAGTTTGCTTTTTTGGTCTGTATCAGAGTTTGATTGCTCATTCACACCTCCCCAAATGAACCGGACTTTCTAGGCAAATGGACTAGAATTTGATTAAAGCGGACTAAACAGGGCTGGTGTGAATGCACCTTCAGTGTAGGATTCCTAGTTTTCTCTGCCATAACCACTTGCCCCACAGCCGACACTCATTCCAATTACCCTCTTAACCACACCTGCACATGACTCAGATGACTTCCACTACACTACTTGAACCCATCCTACGCTGGAACATTATATTGACTCTGGTAATTAAAGTTACAGTCAAAAACTATTCCTTGAGAAATGTTGACTTACCTCATGATTTTTCCTGTGTTTCCAAGTTGTGCGCCTCCGTGTCTCCTAAACCACCTCCTTGCCCCCCATGACCTTGCCATGGACATCACCCCATTTTCCACAAAACAACAAGACTCACTCTGTACCAGACACTGAACACCTCAAACCGTTAATACTCATCTTTCCAGATAACATGTCCATCTCCACAACATCGTACCTCTCCTTCTCTCCAACGCGATCTACACACTCAAACAGTAAGAAGAATATCAACAAACTTCTTCGACAATCAAGATCTCTGGAAACGGCTAAACTCACCTTGTTTCTCTTCTTCCTCCCATGGCCAGTAAATCTCTCAAGCACTGTAAATAAAATAACTTTTACTTTTGTATTGAGTCTGTTTCTATTCAGTCTTTCAACTTGGGCTTATAAAACCAATAATCATGTTACTTTGTACTTTGTTACAGATGCTTCTTTAAGTGTATAGCTTATCTACTATTGTAAATCAACAGGATGAATGTTGTTTAAATGTGTGTAGGGTGAAAAATAAATGCTAACAAAGAGATGAAAAAAATTGATTAATAGATTTACTTACAGTTTTCTTTCAAAAATAAATTGTGAATTGGCAGCCATGGTGAGCTGTTTCCTGATTGTTGCTCCCCTGACAAACACTTATAATTGGCTCATTTCCTGGCACTCGACCATACACTGTTGTTTTCAGCTTTGTTGGTTGCTGAGGGCTCCCTGGGTGTTAGATGAGAAGTCTTAATAGAAAGCAGCATTCATGGCTCGCAAAGCTGTACATGTTGACTGGCCTGTGCTTAGCTGCAGGATGAATAAGTTTCCCTCGCAATTCTGAGATGACGTTTTGCTTTCACAGCAGCAAGAAACAGATCTGAAAAGCACACCAGTCTGAACTGGATGGAAACCTGTTTATTAGTGTTAGAAATCTTCACGCCTGTTAGGCCTATTAAAACTGTGCATAATAACCTTTCTCAATTCTCACCAATATATTTATAATTTATAGACATAGTACATCCATCCATCCTCTTCTGATTATTCTGAAGTCGGGTCTCGGAGGCAACAGCTTGAGCAGGGAGGTTCAGACATCTCTTTCTACAGCCACCTCTTCCAGCTCTTCTGGGAGGACCAATGTGTTCCCAACCCAACATAGAGAGGAAGTCTCTACAACATGTAGTGGGTCTTCCCTGGAGTCTCCTCCAAACTACCCAAAGCACCTCCAAAGGAAGGTGTCCAGGAAGTATCCTTACCAGATGCCTGAATTGCCTCAATTGACTCCTTTCAATGTGGGCAGCTGTTCTTCTCCGAGTATATCCTGGATAACCGAACTTCTCACCGTATCTCTAAAGGAGAGTCCAGCTACCCTGCAGAGGAAACTCATTTCAAATCTGTGAATTAATTCTTTCAGTCATTACCCAGAGTTCATGGCCATGGGAGGGTAGGAACGTAGACCGATTGGTAAACAGAGAGCTTTGACTTACAGCTCCTCTGCCTCTTCACCTCAACAGACTGACACAGAGTTTGCAATGCTGCAGGTGGTCTGTCAATCTCATGCACCATTCTTCCCTCACTCGTGAACAAAACCCTGAGATACTTGAACTCCTTCACTTGAGGCAGAACCCCTCAACTTGAAGAGAGCAATTCACACTTTTCCAACTGAGAACCATGGCCTCAGATTTGGAGGTGCTGATTCTCATCCTAGCTCAGCTGCAAACTGCTCCAGTAAGAGCTGAAGATCACGACACAATGACGCCAACAGGACTGAGACCACCAAACCAGACTCCAATGGGCAGACCTGGCGGAGTCCAACTCCCACCCTGAACGGGTCCGACTTACTACCAGCAATGCAAACCAAACTCTTGCATCACTTGTGTAGGGATCGAACAGCCCATAGAAATGGACCCCAGATCCAATAATCACAGAGCAACCCTCGAGGAACACAGTCCAAAACCTTCTCCAAGTCCACAAAGCACACATAGACATGATGGGCGAACTCCCATGACATCTTGTGGACCCTAGTGAGGGTAAAGAGCTGGTCCAGTGATCCACAACCAGGACGGAAAACACATTGTTCCTCCTGGATCTGAGATTCGAACAACGATCGGACTCACTTCTCCATGTACCCCTGAACAGATCTTACCAGGGAGGCTAAGGAGAGCGATGCCCCTATAATTTGAGCACACCCTCTGGTCCCCCTTCTGGAAGAGGGGAAGCACCACCCCAGTCTGTCTCTCCAGTGGCACTGTCCCCAATGCCCACGTGATGTTGCAACGGCATGTCAACCAAGACAGCCCCACAACATCCAGAGCCTTAAGGAAATCAGGGCAAATCTCATCCACCCTGCAGTTGCAGAGCATTTTAACTATATCTGTGACATCAGCCATGGCAATGGACAAACCAGCCCCAAAGTTTCCCGACTCATCTTCCTCCATGGAAGATGGGATTGAGAAAGTCTGAGAAATATTTCTTAAAACTTCCGACAAGATCACTGGTTGACGTCAGCAGCACCTCACTTTCACTGAACAGTGTTAGTAAAGCGCAGTTTTCTCCTCCTCAGCTGCCTGATGGTTTGCCAGTATCACCTCAGAGCCAACCGAGAGTCTATCTACAGGGCCTCACTGAACTCCTCCCACATACGAGCTTAATGTATGTATGTGAGCATGCATCAGGGCTTAATGTATGTATATTGTCAGATTTGCAACTCAGTGTATCAGAAAAACTCCTGAAGTAAACACTTTCAAACTGCACCATTACATACAGGTTTTGAGAACACTTTTATGTTTGATTTCAAAGTTTGCAGTAAGTACCTTTATGATTACACGACAAAAATTTAACGAGGCAGCTATCCAGAATTATTTACACATTTTTTCCCTATTGAACTAATATGAAACGATATGGCATTCCCTGTTGTTAAGATGTCAGTTTTAAAGCAATTTACAAAACCAAAATCTCCATAAATCCCAAATTGGACTGAAATAGATAATAGTCAGCTTAAAGAAACAAAGTGCATAAGGAAAACACTCAGAAAATTGGAAACTGACAATTACATTTCTTGTACTGGTCCAACTGCATGATAATTCACGGAGCCCACATTTGATCTCATCTGTTGCACGAAGTGTTACGTGAATACAAACAGTCGAAGGACACAAATTCAAAGAATAAAGTTCTTAGTTAAGCCCTGACCATTAATGTTCTTATAAACGCTGGCATGAAAATCACCAACTCTCATTCACTGAACAGGGGTTCAGTCAACACTGCCATCCACTGGAGGATTTTTTTGACATTATATCTTGTTGGTAATTTCAAAACTGTCTTAGAAAGATGTGCTGTTCAGTGGCCTTTCACCCATTAAGGTGCTGATGGTTCAGAGCAGCTCTGAACCTATAGCGCAGCGTCACCCTTTGACAGCCACAAAATCTCAACTCCCCTGAAGCAGCTAATAATAACACTTGGAGCTTGCAGCCGATTGCTGCTTTCGAGGAGGCTGGCAGCGAGCCACAGCTCGTTAACGGCCTGTAAATTAGATGACCATTAAAGCTGAGGACCCAGAAGACTTTTTGATTGTAGCTGCCAAACTTTAAGAGGCTAATTTTTTTCTATAATGTCAAAACAATAATCTATAGTCTAAAATAATAATAAAATAAAAAAGTCCAAACTCTTGTACCATTATGTCTCTCAGAGTAGATTGCTCAGTATTTTTGATGATGAGGCTATGTGTTTATGTCTATATTTAGTATCTGCAGATATATATATTTTTAGCTCTATGTTGAGCTTGTTATTAATAACTAGTTAGGACATTGTTATAACATAAACATACCAAATTTAAGATAAATGAACAATAGGCAAGCTTCACTAGGGGCGACAGTGTTAACCACAGTGCCACTGTGCTGCAAATACGTATACAGCCCCAGTTGAGACACTTTAGATGTGTTCCTTTTCTTTTCAAGTACTGAACTGAAGTTAAATAAATGCTGATTTTTGGACGTTTTATTGATCGAGAAGTTGAAAACAAATTGATACATTTTATTCCTAATAATAAACATTGTAGATATTTTTAAGGTCTGTCTTTTTCATTTTTACACTAAGATATGTCTTTGCGAGTAATCTTTGCGTAATGAAACTTGAGGGTTATTTTTGGCCGTCTTTTGTAGTTTTCAGTTCTTTTTTTTTTCATCGTCATGTGTAAAAATATTGACCCACATTGCAAAATTGACCCAAAAAACTCTGTCATGTTGAGATGCTTTGTTCTAAACAGAACCTGAGAAAGCATTGTATATGTCAGAAGTAGTTGGGGACGAGTTTGTACACATCGGAAACGTGTCTACATTTCTATCTCCGTTAATGCTGCCCGAGCCACAATGTCTACTCCCACAAAAGTTATATCAAAACGACCGGCTCAGCCCCGTGATGTGTGCTATTACTTTTATTGGCATTCGCAGTTACCATGGCGACATATTTTGCTAACACAGATGCCAAATTTCCCATAGGAAATGAATAGGAGAAAACTCTTCACAGAAACCGAGTATCGTATGGAGCCATTTTGGTTCAACATGCAAGGAAGGCACCTATTATTACCTATTATCACCTCTTATTAATAATTAGTAATAAAAATAATTAACATTAATTATAAATGTTAATAATTTTCTATTTAAATATTAATATTGATCAATAATTATTATATTATTAACTATGGTTTAGTAATAAATAATTATTAATAATTATTAATATAGATAATTAGCATTGTTAATAGTAATGTTCATTATTAATAATGATGTAATAATAAATAGGCAGTTCCCGTCAAAGTTTCTTCAGGAACTTTCTACTGCTTGTGGAGCAATTTGTTGCCATGATCATGTTGCAGGTGTTACCAGAGCATAATGTTGTTGTTCATCTGAGCCATAGATGACCCCCACCCCCAACACACAAATTTTTACACAAAAAAATCACCATTTGTCTGCACACATATAATAACAACATATTACCACAAAATAACAATTTTAACAGCATAAATCTGTCAATCTGGCAAATAAATTTAAAAAATGCCATTTTAAGCTATGTTTTTACTGTGCAAAAGATTTCTTGTGATATATATTTTTAATACCATACCATACCACTTTATTTATAGAGCACTTAAACAGACACAAGGCCAACCAAAGTGCTGTACAACAGAAACAAACAAGCAAAGCAGACAGGAAAACAAAAAATAAAAACAAAATATAGATAGAAATAGGAACAGAAACTAACTAAAATGGTGAACGAATGAAATCGTCATATCTCAGCCAAAAATTGGGTTATAAAGAAGTTGCAGGACTTGCAAATTTATGCAAAAATGTGCAACTTATAGGGTGAAAAATACTGTATTTATCTGTTGCTTCTTTACAGTCAGACTTTGTGCTGTATTTTCAGTCCAGTCCCCATGAATTTTAAGTATTTTTTACTTCAACAATTAATTATGTGAGCAGTACGTGTAAGAGTCATTGTCATTTACCTCGCTTGAAAACTCTGTTTGCTCCCTGAAGCTGTGAAAAGACGACGATTTCCCAGAGACTGTAAACTGTCTAACTTTTAGCCGGTCCTGAAACAAAAAGACATGCATACTTGTCAGGGCACAACCAGATTTTAAACGTTTTTAAAAAACTGCGCAAACTTCCACTATGATGTTTAAAAACGGCACACTTTCTGTATCTCACCCTGCGAGCTGAATACTGGCTCTGCAACCGCAGCAGCATCACCTTCAACTCTTCCCTTTGGCCCTCATCTGATGTCTGCTGCAGCAGTTCTTCTCCCCTTCGCAACATGTCTTCAATGCCGGCTGTCTCCTCATCCGTCTGGTGCAGAGCGAGACAGAGGAGGAGGTCACTTTAGGAATTCAAGACCTTCCAAAGCAGAGCCTTTTTTTGAGCCAGATATTTGGTATTAAATAAATCTGAAATCTTTCAAAGCAACTAACGAAGTATCAAGTTGCTCAGGACACTTATAGCCTGGAGATGTCTAGCAGAATTTATTTTTGTTTAAAACACAAAGAGCTTCCAGGCAGGCACAATGACCTCGCTTTGGATTGGTCTATTTACTTTCAGCTGGTGTGTTTAACGTCATAAAACTTTGATAGCAGACTGAATTCCAAACTTGTTAGACCTTGAAATGCCCAATCCAAGCTCACCTCAACAGGTGGCAGCTCTGCTGTATATAGACTGGAGCTCAGTTTTGTTGTTGTTTTGTTTTGTTTTTTAATTCTAATAAAACTTCTAAAAGAAAATAACATGAGACAACAATCTTTGTTTGTGTTCAAATTCCACATGAAAATTGGTAGAAATTAGAAACATCTGGACTAGAGGAATAAATTCTTCTTCTTCTATTCACATTTTCCCACAATTTTCATAGTTTCTAAAATGGTTTTAATTGAAAGGTAACCCTGAGTACCTTGTCATCCTCCAGGGTGTTTACTGGGTCCTGCTGCAGAGCTCTCAGTGTGCTCTGCAGCTCTGTCTGAAGGTCCTTTATCTCTACTGGGAACGCAGCTTGAACAGGGTGAGTCTGACTTTGTGCTCGGCTCCCCTGACTGTGGGTGACCTGATTAAAAAGAACAAAAACAAACCTCAGGAAACTCAATCAGACCTTCCCTCATAAGTCTAATTATCCACATCTGCTCTCATAAACAGCTCAGATGTAATCAGAGTCCAAGAAAATTGGGTTTTGCTGTATTGGGAACTATATTTATTCATTTTCAATGTGCTGGTGATTGGTTCTAGCTGGTATTTGTGTCCATTGTTAGGCAGTTTGTAGCAGTACACATTTTAACTGGACATTTTACCAGTGCAGCTTGTACTAATAAAAGTTTCTGGTACCATCTGATGTGTCTGCAGATTCATCTCGACTTCTCCTAACTCCAGACTGGTCGTCAACTGAAAAAAGAAACAGACTATTTTCAAGTTTCTGCTTCAAAACCAGAATCAAATTGCACCCAGTGACGAAAAGTACAAATTAGTTCACCTATTTGGTGTAGTTTTTTTTTTAAAGTTTTTTTACCTGGGTAGTTTTTATGTGCTGGGAAACTTTGTCAAAGTTGCAGTTGAGCTCAGCTAATTTGGGCTCCACAACCTCTCGACAAGAAGGCCCCCTGCTGGTCATCAGGATGACAGCTTGGTCCCTTACGTTGTCCACACGAAGACTCATGTCCTCCAGCTCTGCTAACATGCTCTAAAAAATGTAAAAATAAAAAAGCTGATATTAAAAGCAACAATGACAATAATACATTTTATTTCTAGACTCATTTTTAAATACCCAAGATCTCCTTACAAGACATGATAAAAACTATATGAAAAACAAAGTATACTGAAATGAAGGAACGCGTTGATAAACCAGAATATAAAAACAACAAAAGATGAAAATCTGAACAGGTGTGTTTTCAGGCAGGATTTTAAATGGAGAGAGAGTCGAAGGAGGAATATAATTCCAAAGGCAGGAGAGCAGACTGGCTAAAAGCTCAGCCCAGTTTATGGGACCATCTTGTTCGTGGTTCAGAGCGAACTGATCTGAGGTGACGATTCTGACGTAAGCACACAGCAGCCATTGATTGGACAGCGGAGCTGCATTAATGGATGACACGCCCAGTTCATTAGTTTTGTCTAGTTTTCTAGTTCAGCATGGAAGCTCTGAGAACAGTGATGAGGTCCAGATCTTTCTGTCTCTATTGGCAGATCTGAGGATTAAGCGAGAGCTGGACAGTGCTACAAGAAATGAGCAAATTTACCACGACATATCAGAGACGATGGCACAGGATGGCTACACCTGGACTTGTAAGCAGAGCCAGGATAAGCAACAACAAAAAAGTGAGGTCAGATTACAGTTAAGATGCCTGCCCACTTTGCATTGACAATCTCACCCACAGATCGGGAAACAAGTCACAGTGGCAAATCACCAACACCTGAGAACCAATAAGATGAGAACAGACCCAAGTTGGACTTACAGTATTAATGGCAAAGTGGCATAAAGACTAATAAAAGATGAAGACCTATGAATACAAAGGACAAGAAAGGCCGCACTGATAAAATTAGCTGCAGCTTTGCACACTCCGTCCATCTTTTGGGCGACTGTGCGTACATGTTCTCGCTGTACCTCGGTGCAATGATAATAAAGCTTACCGTATTCGCCGGTGTATAATACGCAGTTTTTTTGCTCATTTGAATGTCCTGCGTATTAAACACTGAAGCTTATTATCTATGGATTTTTTCCCATATTTTTAGACCCATTTATGGCTCTGATTCGCCGTTTTTCATTTTGGCCTAGAAATGGTGCAGTACCACTTTTGTCCGCTAGGGAGACACTTCCAGACCGTTTCTAGCTCATGGGTCCGAAAAAAGCCTCCCCTGGTCCGACTGACTCTGTCGCTGCCCGCCCCCTGCTCTGGATGTAGCTGCATTTAGCTGTGAGGTTCGCTGTTTTTGTTAGCA
>JARVJN010000532.1:23703273-23713500 GCA_031763805.1 Argolebias nigripinnis | reverse complement strand
GAAGTCTCTTCTGATTTAATTTGTGTCTTGATTCAAATTAAACTGGAATAAAACAGTGATTTTGTCCTTCACTGCAGTGTTTCAGAGAAAAGGAGATTCACTGAGAGCTTCAGTGAAAAGGTGTCTTCAGGGACTGTTCAGAGATCAGAGTGTGGTCCAGTACAGTCTCAGAAAGACAGGTGTATCACTACATAAACATTTCCATTTCAACTACATTTCATCTTGCAAGATTAAACGTGGGATTAAGAAAATTATCTCCCTCTCCCGTGTGGCATATTTATTTAAAGAGCTATAGAAAGGATAATATTAAAGTATCCTAACACTAAAATGATGCTGACGATTCTGATATCTCTGTGCTTTTTTCTTTCTTTCTAAATAACACCTTCACAGCAGCATTTTAGCCTGTAAAATAGTTTTTTGCTGATAACTGTTGTAGGCTGGTATAAACAGATGGAGGTAGCCATTTGTCATGTGAGCTCAGTGCTGCTCCTTCCCCTCACAGCTGTACGAGTTATTCATGTTGGTGTGGGATGAAATCCACTTCAACGAGAGATGCTCAAACAAATGTGCATGACCTCCTGCTGTGACTTTCTGAGCTCTGTTGTTTCTTTTTATCCCCACGTTCTCCTGGTACTCGCCGCTTTCGGAAACAAAATGCGCTGTTACGACAAATAAGCTATAAAACATATATCTACTATACTTTATCCTCCAAAGAGAATCTAAGTTACTGGGGTGAGTAATTGTGAAAAAGACAGTTCACCGGATTCTGCTGTGTCAAAATGCTGAGGGTCGTTGTGAATATTAAGCGTGCTCATTTTCATTTTTCCCTATTTCATTGCGGTGATGCACTTGAGGATAGTGGGAACAAGAGAATCCAAACAATTTGTCGGCAATTTAAAGGTCAGATCATGAAACGCAGCTGACCAATAAGCTTTCAAGGGTTTTTGTTGTTTCCTCATCAGCTGCCAAGGCTGGGCAAAGCCTATAAAACATACACATTCCCATTGCTATGGATACATAAATACTCTGAGACTGACATTAGTCATATATACAGTCGCTCAAACACACCAATCTGAGCCTTTTTGGTAATCTGTAGACAAAGTATGCCATTCAGAGGGGACTATTTGCCTGTCTCTGCCTCTCAGCGCCTGACATTTTTCCCCTTGTCTCTTTATTCATTTTTCAAACAATCAAGAGGGAGTGGAGTGCAAAAAAGTTGTCATGGTAACACAAAACCAGCCTGAATGACCATGGGTGAGACAGACGTGGTGGCGCTCGGCGCTCTGCAAAATATTTAATGATTCAATGCCAAAGCTTCAGGATATTACATTGAGATTTTCAAATGTGGTGTGAACTTAAGGTCACTAATCTTTTGGAAACCAGGATTATCATTAGACTAAAATATTAGTAATAAAATTTAGTTCATGCTGTTTGAAGACGAGGCTTAAGATTAAATCATTTTCTAGAAAAGTTTTTTTTCCCGCATTGAGGTCTTTATTTATAGAGTGAAAGACTTTGATTTGCTCCTATTGGGTCTTTTAGAAAGTGAAATGCAAATTACATGAGGCTAATCTAACCACCAACAGAGGTGACCGCTAAAAATGATTTTTTTTTTACTGCTTATCTGAAAGATTTGTGTGAAGTTTTCCATTCCAATTGACACCATCATGCAAGGGACCAAAACATCTCTCTGTGAGCCCGAGAGACAACGAGCCTGATGAGCCTCCATTATGCTGGGCGAGTAGTTCCACTCTTTAAATGTGCAGGAGATCCAGGCCTCTCATGCACTTTTAATGCTTGGAACTCCACACACTCCAGACATTGTGAAAATGATAAAGCCTTGTGGGAAGCAAAATGTCAGCTTCAGTATAGAAGCTCTTTTTTTTTTTTTTTACTTCATCATGGCCGGGATGTCTGAGGATCGTCACCAACATAATCCTAAACACACGTGCCACTATGAAGCATGGTGGTGGCAGCATCATGATGTGGGGGATGGACACTTAAGACTTGAAACTTGTTCACAGACACTTTCCATCCAGTTTCACTGAACTTGAACTGTTTTGTAAAGAAGACTGGGCAAAAGTTTTTTTTTTATATATATACAAAGCTGGTAGGGACATGCCACAGAATGACAATAATAATTTACAGGTGGATTTGCAGCTAAAGTTGGTTCTACAACATATTGGCTCCAGGTGGCAGAATGCAAATGCGTGCCACACTTTTCAGATTTTTCTTCATATTTGAAAAAAGTTTGAAAACCTTGAATCATTTTCCTTCCACTTCACAATTATGAGCTACTTTGTGTTAGTTGACCCCATGAAATCAATCTGAACTCGTGCAGAGCATTGTGGAAGCAGTCTTAATCTTATCAGTAACTTTTTGGGGTTTTGTTGTAACAATAAATCTAGAGGTCACTCTGAGTACTCCCAGCCACATTTAGAATCTGCTCGCTTCGATGCGGAGACGGCACTTCGATGAAATGCTCAGCCACTGACAGACCTGCAGATGTGCCGACTTATTGTTCTGACAGACTGGTAAGAAAAACTTCAGAACATCCAACGCCTCTGGAGCTGGAAATAGAAACGGGAAAGACTTCAAACTCTTTTTGAGTTAAAAGCTGGTATTAAAACAGAATGTCAGGGGAAACTTCTCATCACCTTTCGTTATTTTTATAAAAATGTCTGTTGCTCTTTCCCTTGAGCTCCTTTCTCTTTTTTTAGACAAAAGACAGTAAAAATAACTGAAACCTACTCATACGGAACAGAGTGGTTTTTTAATCCATCATTCATCATTTGTATTTTTAATGATCAGTATTGTCTAAATTAAAGATACACAGATAAGTACACGCACACAAATACTACTGCCTTATGGGGTCAGTGTTGGATCTTGTGTTGGACTGGTTTGACAAAATACTGGGTCAAAACATTTGATCCAGTGGTTGGGTTGTAGACTATTCTTCACAGTTTGCCATTTTTTAAACAGAAGCTACTCAGTCTGACCTGACCAGATTTCTGCTTTAGAACGAATAACTACCGTATTTACCGGCAAATAAGTCACAGGTTTTTTTGCATAGATTTGTCAGTCCTGCGACTCGTATACTTTTTTTCCATAGTCATAATGCAATTTTTGACTGACGCTTTAAATTTCTAAGAACTACAACAGTGAGTCCTCTTGTGTGCGCTCGCTTTGCTCAGCTGGTGCATGCAGAAGAACGCTGGAGCTTTAGCGATCCCGGCCACGATGGATGGAAGGATGGATGATGCCACGCCACCCAGGTGAAATGAAGCTGTTTTGGCCATTAAATAAGTGCAGAACGTGATGGGTCAGTGATGATGCATAATAATAAATGTGACTTATATGCTGGGAACTATGGTAAATGTAAGACAGTAAAAACAACTTGGAAGACGTTTAACCTGGCTGGCGTTGTTAGTCTCTTTAGTTAAAATTAGTCCGTGAGTTTGAGGTCCTCAGATAGCAATAGTTGGTGCAACTAGCTGACACGACAGTTAGTGCTAGCTAGCAGCTAGCATTGTGAGTTGTTTCTTTTTAAAACTCAAGTTTTAGTGTCTCTAATTCAACAATATTGTAATTTTTACCCAATTTTTGGATAGGAGACAGACAACTGGATCAAACTATAAAGATAAACTAAGCCAAGAGACAAGACTGGAAGCTGGAAGTTGAAGCAACAATGAAACAGCGCCCCCTACAAGATAAATTACAGTACAAATAATATTAGGTCTCGCCTCTAAATGAATGGAATTTTTTTCCTGATTAAAATATTAAAATCAAACACTTTTTTTGACATTGTTTTAATGTCATGTTACGTTGTGACGGACAGTGTCACAGCTTATTGGCTTATCGACTCCAAAGATAAAACATGGAGCCACACAAACCCAGGCGTGATGACTTTAGTTTGGAGCAACAGACAACGAGGCTTTGTCCATCTTTAATGTCAACAGGTCAAACTGATAACCCAACTCTACCGAGGGTGAATTACTCATCTCATCCAATTTAACACAGCACCCAGTTACAAACCGGGTTGTTTTAAACCCAACATTTTTTAGTGTGATAATATTATTTATCTTTTTTCTTTCTACATTAGAGTACAAGATATTGCATTAAATTTTTTAAGTAGAAACATGAAAAACTATTGAGGATGATGCCAAAAATGTCATAAATCAAACAATCTATTTTAAAATTAGTCTATATTATACCAAGCTACAGCCATACCAAAAAATTGTCTAATATTGTCTATTACACCAATTTTTCTCAAACAGGAACCCCCTAAATGAAATTCTATAGTAAAAAATTAAGGCCACTCGACGCCATGATTCCCAGCAGTGCGTATGATCCAGTCAGGAAACCATCAAAAGCTCTGATCATTACATTGAGCCAGCCGAGGAGCCACAGTGTGGCATTTTCACTCTAACTTGGCCGGTTTCATCCAAGCCTCCAGTGGGATGCTGGGCCCATTATAGCCGGACGAACATCCACTTCTCCTCTAACTGTGTGAGCTTCACGGGGATAATGAGACTCCTGACTACTGGGAGTTAGTGCTTGTCTGGTTGCTCCAGTCTGGCAGAGGTAGTTTTCCTTCTGAATTTAATTGTCCTACTTTATTATCCATAAACCTAGAAAATAATGGAATAGTATCATGTCTATTAAACTTATAATGTATTAAAAAATGCTTTAATATCTTGTTAGTGTCTGCAAAATTAGATGTAAAAATATACAGGCAGTCATTTGAGCTATCACATTCATTGTTAATGCGTACTGTGATGCTAAATGATAATTGTTAATTATTGGGTTAAATTAGAGGCTTTCTTTCCTTTGAAGTTCTTAATTTTAAAGTAAGATGCTGAGAAAAGACAGAGTTGTAGCTGTTTTGGTCAAATCTTGTCATTTTAGGCAACTTTGTGAGATCTCGCAGGGTGTGAGAGTGCTCAGAAATTGTGTTAAGGGCAACTCTTGGCTACCACAACACCAACTTTTAGCACAATATCTGTAAAAATGATTGATTTATAATCATTCTTGTGTTCGTTAATATCCCTGTGGTGGCCATCTTATATGGGATTTGACTCAGGTCTTTCTTGTAAATGAGTCCCCGTGGCTTATTGGTATTAAATATAAATGAAGCTTGAATGAACGATTCCAAAAGTTTGGCAGTTTGCATCAGCTAACAAACCTATACAACTGATTTTAAAGAACGTTACTAAGTTTGTTTTTTAAACCCATCACTTCACGCAGTTGCGTTTTGCAAACTTTTTCAAGAAATCTTTTATTTCTTGAAGTTCAGTGAAAGGTGCAAATATTTCCCCACCAACCCTGTTTCTTGTGTTGCAGAAAATCTGTTGTGATTTCGTGCAGGAGGAAACCTAACCATTGTCTGTGTCTGACTGGTAAGAAACCTTGCACATAACATCCCTGTGACTTTTAAGCACCCTCCTGGGGGGACAGGTACCCCAGAACAACTCGCTGATGTGAGAGTTCAGTCAAACAAAAAGAGAAACACTGATGGCTACGCTGCAGAGAATTATTCTCGTGTTTCGAGAATCACAGCAGTGTGTGGTTATTTTCAGATGTCATTGACTAGTCACCTTGTCTTTCAAAAACATTTTTGCTGCAGGCAATGCATTATGTGTGAGAGACCCAGATACGTAGGTCTTTGGAGGCAAGGAGGGGGGCGGGCGGGGGTATAATGCTTTTTGCTGCATGTTCGGAGGGAAAAATAAAACTAAGGACCTGCCACAGTAGAGATATCCAGAATTGGTCTGGCAGACATCCCAGAGAATATGGGCTCAGTGGTAGCACAACATCTGAATGTGGTCCAAAACCTTCCCAGGTGAGCGCACGCTAAATGCCCTTTAATATGTGCACAATGATTTGTGCATGTTTGATTGAGCCGGTTTCATTATATGTTTGCACAATGGAACAAAACAAGAGGTGGACGATCATTGAGGGATCTGTGTGTAACTTTTATACAAACACAGTATTTTTATAGTGTGTTGTGCTCGTAAAATAATACAACTAGAGAAAAAGCAACAGTTACATCACCCATCGTGTTTATTGTTTTGTTGTTGAAGGCAAAAGGCAAACACTGTTTTCGATCTGATCCAGAAACTTTATTTTATTGAGAACAAGAGAAATTGCATTTCCTGCAAAAATGTAGTGTGAATGCATATTGGAGAAGAACTTGCTGAAAAACAGCTGAAATTAGATTTAAAAGCATGTTGAGATGTAGCTGAAATGGAAGAGCAAGCCTAAATTAGCAGAAGGAAGCAGAAATAACTCATATTTGTTGAATTAGGCTTAAAGAAACAACTGAGCACAAAAAAGTGAAAATTATCTGAAAAAAAAAGAAGCTGAATTTAGAAATAAAACTGCTGAAAATATCTAAAATTTCAGAAAGAAGCTTAAATTACCTGAAGTAAAATAGAAAATTGAGAAAGTTGAAATGAGTGCAAAAAAATTGGGAATTAACCAAAAAGAAGCTAAAATTAGCATTAAAAGAGATAAATTGTAGGAAAAAGTTTAGACTTTCGGAAATTAGCGTGCTGAAAGGAACATCACAAGCTTAAAGTAGCAGAAAAAAGTTAGAAGCACAAATGTTCTAAAAGGAGAACAAAACAGCTGAAAATAGCTGTAAAAAAGTTTAAATTTGCACAAGGAAGCTAAAAGAAGCCGAATCAGAACAAAATGTGAAGGGAGGAGGAAAAATGTAAACAGATCTAAAGATTTGAAGGATGTAAAATGAGCTCAATTCATTTTCTGAGGAAAAAATGGCAGAAAAGGCTAAATATTTCAAAAAAGCTAACATTGCATCATCACCAAAAGTCATAGCAGGATTGCCCAGAAAGAGCTGAACGTTTTGATTTATGATTTGTTGAAATAGCACAAAAACTGTGGAACAAGAAAGATGCTGAAAAACGTACGAAAGAAAAATGGATCACAATAGAGTGAATGCTTTATAAGCATGCACACATTAAGCTGAAGTTTGATGTGGTAGTAGCTGAGGATCAATAACACATACATATCCAAAGACAGTGTGTGCCATCATTTGCAGCGTATGACCAAAAAGTTTTTACCTACATCTCTTCTCATTATAAAAAGATCTCAGTTTAAATCTCTGACAGGAGACGGGTGACATGCATTCCTTCATGCAACGCTAGAGCTTTAATTTCAGAATATACTGTTCAGGCCACTTTTATGCAAATATCATGCAATTACTTGATTTTTGCCACTTTCCTGACCTGATGATGTGACCACTGTGGGCTGCTCAGGACATGCATAGATTTCAGTGGAGCAAAGAGAAGAGGACATCAGTGAGAGCTTTGGGTCTCTTGTGCCATGTAACGTGAAACATTATTCTTCGATCAGGCCTATTTTAAGCCAACACGTTTTACTGGAGCAAAGCTGATCTCCCTAGCACACACTCTGAGAGTACTTGGCAGGGAAGCACACGCACACACACACACACACTTGGCTTTGGTTCTTGGATCAAACTGAGGCTAAATTTGACCTTTGAGAGAAAGTCTCAGGTCTGGCCTCAAATTTGAACTTGAAAATTGTCATTTATCACTTTAACATTCAGATGTCTCTTTGAGTTCCTCACTTCGGCTCCAAAAATGGTCACAAGATTAATTTTTTAGACTGTCATGATTGAATGAGGATGTTTCAAACATTGGGCTAAATTCAAGAATTGCAGCACTGTCCAGTATCCGATTTTAAATTTCATGTTTGCCTTGTGAGAGCATTTTATTTAGTTTTATATTTTTTTCCAAACATTTAGATGTTTTAGAGTCAATTATGCACAATGGCTTCCATAGTCAATAGACAAAAGACTTCCTTTTAGTGAAGAGCCCCCCAAGAGAGAGAATCACTGACTAATATTATCACGCTCTGGTAGCTTCTCAGATGGCTCCAAATTTGGGGCAGAGCTGATGGAGGGCATATGGACTTCAAAGATTTTAAAATTATCACTGTGAGGAACAGAAGCAACACTTCAGATTTAATTTTAACCTGCCAGCTCTAAAGGAGCCAAGTAACAAGCTCATAAACACTTCAATGCTCCCTTGAGTCTGTGGTTAATTTTTGCCTTTAGATTTGTATTTCAAATAAACGAAGTTGATTTGTTCGTTTATCTGTTTGGTATTCTGTTTATACATGTGGTTTGGTGTTAGATGTTTAAAGATGCACCTTGTAAACGGGGTGCCATTTGTAAAGTTACACAGTCAAAAATTAACATCTATATTTTGGTTTATTTAGCCTTTCAGAAGAAAAAACTTTTTTTTTTCAGTCATATTTTTACTATGTTATTCATACATTTATTAATGTCATGGTTCCAAACTAAATATTTAATTCACAAGCTAAATATTTAGTTTAAACTAAATATTAAATATATAGTTTTAAATATTTAGTTAGGTATAAATTGTTTTTTTCCAAATCTAAACATTTAATTTCAAAAATATTTAATTTCTAAGCTAAATATTTAATTCCTATATTAAATGTTTCATTATCTAAATAAATATTTTGTTTTTGACACATATTTCTTTTCAAAGCTAAACATTTCATTTCCAAAATAAATGTTTAATTTGCTAACCAAACATTTAGCTCAGACCTAATTTTTTAGCTAGCAAGTTAAGTATTTAGGTCTAAGCTAAACATTTAGTTTAGAAATTAAATATTTAGTTTAGAAATTAAATGTTTAGTGTTGAAAAGAAATATTTATCTTGGAAATTAAATATTTAATTTACACCTGCCACTAGGGAGCACAAGCCAGTGTATCTCTTGTGCCGGTCCAAAGCCAGGTAAATGGTGGGGGTTGTGTCAGGAATGGCGTCCAATGTAAAACACTTCTGCCAAAACCATAATCCAAGTTCATCAAAGCGAAACCATACTGGATCGGTCGAGGCCCGGGATAACAAGGACGGCCAGCTACTCTTTAAGCTTAACAGTCACATTATTGAATAATGTTTAACTGAGTTTATGCTGTCAGTTGTTCTACTGATTAAGTTCAGGAATACACAGTCCTTTGATTGTTGTGTAGAGTTGTGTTTCAGTTTATACTTAAACAGTTAGTGCTGTTTATAGGATGTCAAAATGTAACAAAATGAGTTCCAACATTTACTGGTAGAAACAAAGTTTTGCAGAAAGTCAAGTTTATTATTATTTAGCTGAATTATTTGGGCTACAGTTGCCTTTGTGTTTGTTTTTTATTTACAACAATGTAAAAGATAAGTGGTTTATTTCTAAATCCTTTTGGCTGGTATTGCCTTTGTGTTTTTATTTATAACAATGTATGTTCAGTCTCATTAAAAGTTATGTTTCCTTGTAAATACATTTGCATGTTATAATTTAACGACACAAGATGGTACTCCGCAGTTACTCACTACTTGAGTAGGTTATAATCAAAGTACTTTATTACTTTTACTCAAGTAAATTTTTGGACGCCTACTCACTACTTTTACTTAAGTAATATTTGGTTCAAGTAACAATACTTTTACTTGAGTTAAATTTTTTGAATACTCTACCCACCTCTGCTGGAACATTTCCATACAACTGCCAAGTGAGAAACTAACTGATGTGTTTCCAGGCTGCACGCAGCCTCCAGGTAGAAATGAAGTGTGCAAGTTTCCAGCAGGCTGAAGAGAATAAAACTTCTTTCTTGTTTTGGTTTTTAAAATCATGGAGTTGACAAGGAACAGCCGTTTTTCTTTTGTTTTGTTGTGACCCACAGGCTGGAGCAGAATACGTTGCAGGACAACTCAAATTATTGCTTAACATCACACACATTTAAGGTTTCACCAAAGTGGCTACAGAAAAAGATGATATTAGTCTAAAACTCTGACACAAAGGAGGCATTACTTCAAGGCCTGATACTGTATGTCTTTAATGTGCCCTGTTGCAGCGAAGAGCGGAACTGGAAACCCCGTCCTATCAGTGTTGTGACAATTGTAACAAAAAAGAAAATATGAGGTGTGACTTCCATTTTGATGTGTACGCAGCCTCGTACAAGAAAAACTACATTTCAAAAAGTTCAAGACAAAAAAAAGGGACTTTATTTGTAACAGAAGATGTTTCGCTTCTCATCCAAGAAGCTTTCTCATCTCAAAGAGCAGAGTGTGGGGTTCAAAGTCAACTTTATTGTCAGAACAGCAATATGTACAGGACATACACAGGATTGAAATTGCATTTCTCTCAGTCCCTCGGTGCAACAGTAACCATTTA
>JARVJN010000532.1:23654744-23671177 GCA_031763805.1 Argolebias nigripinnis | reverse complement strand
GGAGCGGTCCCAGACGGAGCAGTGAAGGGAAATGAGAATTGAGCGGAGCTGCGTAGGAGGGCGAGGGCCAGGCTACCATTTACCATAAAACCGCATTCACAGTACAGTTTTGTTTGTTTTTTGAATGTTCAGAGGATCAGACTTAGCTTTCTTAGAGTACAGTGCAGCATTCCTCTGCCGCTACGTTTACAACGTAAAACCGGAAACCAGAAACTGCCTAACTCTGCTTTTCAAAATAATTTTTATTAATGGGAGATGTGTCGTAACCACGAAATGCGTAACTCGAGGACTACCTGTATTTATATTTTAAGGCTTTCTAAACCCTTCCCACACTCTTGCCAAGTTCTAAAATCTTAAACCCACGTCATTTTAACAAAATATGTACTGTACAGTACTGCAAAATTTTACTCACCTGCTCTGCAGAAACAGTGGCTCGGTTCCGGTCCAGCAGGCCTACCCTGCAGGTTCTGCTCTGGTTCTGGTCAGCTCTGTGCAGCACTTGAGCACCGAAACACATTTTGGAGGGAGCCGGACAGGACCAGACCGTGATGGAGACTGAACCGGATGAAAAGAGTCTCGGTGGGATCCGGAGAGAACGCCAGACCTACAGGCAGTGCTTTCTCACTTGGAAGTCCTCATGGACCGGCGAGCAGCTCTCAGACTGACCGGAGGTCCGGTTCTGTTCCGGTTCCCGGTCGGTTCCGTGCAGCTCTCTGCATACTCTGGGCTCCGAAGTCACTGTATGAATAAAGGCTGAACTTTTCCGGATCAGAGCAAAACTTTCCTTCTATGTATTTCAGCAGAAGACAACGAGGCATCTGGGTGGAGCACTGTTGCTTTCTGGGAAATGTAGTCCTTATGAGTGACAATACAGTGTAGGCTTATTTAGAGAAAACTAAGAAATAGCAGCACCTGTACGAAGTTTTTTTTCCCACAAACTTTTTACTGTACAGTATCCCGTATGAAAGTTGACAATCGTGTTGTGTACAATTTCTTTTTTCTCGTGTACAGTCTTTGAAAAAAAAAAAAAAAACGCAAAAGAGCGAGTCCGAAAGTCTAACCACGAAGTGGCGAGGGACTACTGTAGTTTTCTTAAATGATTTATTGGGAGGGGCAATCTTAATTTTTCCAAAAGTGAGGGGTCCAGACCCACTAGACTCCTGACTATAGTTCAAATGAAGAAAATGCTTCATTTGTGTCCAGATCCACCATTTAGGGACCACCAGAAACATATTTATTTAACAAAGCCAAGCCTGTTTCATTGAACTCAAAGTTATTTGTCATAACTGTTTCACCGCAGCTGCCTCTCGTCTCACTTACATTGCATTTCCGGCGCAGCACGCTTCCTGCACAGAGGCTACAACTTGTGAAAAATGGATGACATGGATGTCTCTTACTTTACTCCCCCTTTTCTTGCATCTTATTACAGCATATCAACAACGAAGGTTCAAACCAGCTGCTCGGCTGTCGTTCTTAGAGGAAACGCTCCATCCGCTCCTGTGCAGCTCCATTGTGCTAACACAAACCGCAAGCCAGATCACTTACCAGCAAATTTAGATGAGATGAAGGTGACGCATTACACTTTTGCCAAACCGCATGACAGAGGGGTGAAAGTTGAACAAGGGTTTGGCATTCTGAGAGATGATTCATGTTTTGTTACTTTTACAGGTGGCAGAGCTGAAAATGGAGCTAAAACTCAGGTCTTTGCCTGTTTCTGGGACCAAGACGGATCTAATAGAGAGGCTGAAGCTGTTTCGGGAGAGCTCTGGCATCCAGCCCGCTGCTACCACAGACACAGCCCCACAATCTGAAAACATCAAGCTCTCGTCGCCCGTTTCCCTTATAGCCTCCGAAGTTTCTAAACTGGGAATAGAAGACGGCAACAAGACGGAGAGTTCAGCAAAGCTGGTTTCAGATGCTCCAGCTGGGACTGTTGAGCGCAAGAACTCATCTCACGAGGAGAGCTCCTCCGAGACAAAGCCCAGTCAGAAGGACTCTGAAAAGGACCAACGTCTGCACGAGAAGGAGCGTCAGATAGAGGAGCTGATGAAGAAGCTCCAACAGGAGCAGAAGCTGGTGGAGAAACTGAAGATGCAACTGGAGGTGGAGAAAAGAAGTCAGCAAAGCGACTCTCCACCTCACCTGAACCCTCTGGTTCCAGTCCAGGTGAAGGAGGAGACCAGGACCGTATCAGCCTGCTCCGTGTCCTGCGGCGCTCCTGCTCTGTCAGGACGGGTCAAACATGAGGAATCTGCAGAACAGAACCACGTCAGCGCTTCAAAGCAGTTGATTATAGCTCACCAGACCATCACACAAGCCGAAACTCTGCAGTGCGTCAAGGCTGGAGCTCAGATCCTTCTGCCCACATATCTTCCCGCCTTAGCAGTGGCTGTCGAGCTCCCTGCCAAAGGCATTCACTTACAGAGTCCTGCATCCAGCCCAGCTCCAGGCCACATCCACACATCTGGACACGCGCCACAGAAAGCAGATATTCCTGCCGCCAAACAGCAACAAAACCAAACTCAAACTCAGCAACTGACGAAGGTAAGGTATTATTTAACTGTACGCTCAAACAGTCTGTCAGCTCATCACCGGGATCAGGGTTATGTGGCTGTTGGGGTGTTTTTCCATAATTGTGTATAGTAAATGCTATTTTATGTGCTGTAAATATAAGGCAAGGTTTAGATCATGATAGTACCGGTAGCGCAATTTTAAGTTACACTACCTAATTCCTAATACAGGTAGTTCTCGACTTACGAACGAGTTCCGTTCCTACACCCGTTCGTAACACGAAAATCGCCGTAAGTCGGAGTACATACAAAAAAAGGTAATTTAAATAAATAAAGAAATGTACAGTACTGTACAGTTACAAAGCACTTAGCCTATCCTAACACAGTTTTTAAAGACGAAGGAGCAAGTTGAATTGTCTCCCTCCTTCCTAGCAGGCTCCATTCACATAAAAGGAGCTAGCTGGCTAGCTACAGTAGCTTGCTGTATGGTGGTCTACCTCAGTCCGTCCGTCCATCCAATATTTGTTTACGATGTAAAATCGCCGTCTGCTCGGTCTATCTGCCGTATTCCGTTGTAAAACTGCTGTCAACCTCTGTCCAGAGCGTTTGATCTCAACCTGTACTGTCCACTGCTTTGCTGATTGTGCCGTGGGAAGCTCCGTGCCTTTGTCCAGAGTGGGTCTTTCTGTTTTTCTGCTGTCAAGCTACTGCTTCAGCCGTCAAAACAGGAAGGAAGTTGGAACTCGGCTTCAAAATAACATTTTTCAAAATAAAAGTAAAAATGAAACTTGCTCCTTCGTCTTTAAAAACTGTGTTAGGATAGGCTAAGTGCTTGGTAACTGTACAGTACTGTACATTTATTTATTTATTTATTAATAATAAAAAAAAATATGAGATGCGTGATGTAAGTCCGAAACGTCTTAAGTCGAGGTCGTCGCAAGTCGAGGACTACCTGTATTTATCAGTTAACAAATTGTCGCCTACGGCCAAAGGCAAAGTAGGAATAATGTTTTTGGAGCATTCGCCAAATATCTCATCGACCAAAGAATGGATTTTATTCAAACTCGTAGAAAGTAATTACTGGACGTACAACTACAACTGATGAACTTTTGGACATAATCCATTTTAAGATGGACACCACATCCAACTGATAGAGACGTAAAAAGGACAACAATTCTGTCAACTCTACTAAGATTTAAGTTAAAATTTGGTGTGGGTGTAGCTAACAGCTATTCGCAATGCATACTTAGTTTGTCTGTTAGCCAAATATCTCATGAGCTACTGCGTTTTTGGTTTCTGTGCATGAACTGCACACAGTATTTTATTGACGCCGATTGTCTGAAAGCCTTCGTTAAGTTTTGTTTGGTTTCCCCCAGACATGGACGATGAATATCAAAGCGCGAAACGTGCTCGACATGTTCCCAGAGACTGGATGCGACGGTGCTTCACCCTGCCAAGTTGCCCCAAACACAAAGATGGTAGAAGATTATTCCCACGTCTTTGTTACTTGAGTTAATATGTTCTGGTTTTCTTTGGTTAAAGAGATTTTATGTTTTTGTTAAAAGTCGCCCTGCTCTGGCCAACTCTTTGTGATTTCACAGCAGACAAAACTCACAAGCCATGTGTCAAAAAGTAAAGACCCGCCTCGTTACGAGGACGCAGTTAAACAGACGCGCAGCGTGTTGACGGCTGCTCAGGTACAAACCAAACATTTACCGTATTTTTCGGACTATAAGGCGCATTAAGCGAAAGAAAACAGTCAGACATGTCAAACTTTATTCAACTTGTTCACAATAACTCAACATTGTTCAGTTGTACCACATAAAATCGGCTTGAGGTCAGTAAGCATAACAAGAACTCATGCATAAGGCTCACTGTTGATTTTTAAAATAAAATTAAAGGATTTTAAGTGCACCTTATAGTCTGAAAAATACGGTATGCACATTTTTTTAGAGTAATCATTCAAACGAATACTGATACAGTATTTGGCTTTTGTGTAGGGTCCCAATGCAGCGAGTCAGCAGATGGATGACCTGTTTGATGTGCTGATTGAGAGTGGAGGTATATTATAGTCATTTTTGGCATTGTGAACTGAGAAGATAAGGTGTTTATATATTTATAGTCCATGTCATGTTTTTTGTTCCAGAGATGTCCCCTTTCACCAGACAGAATCCACCCAGCCTGGAAAAGCATCTCCCAGTGACAGCCAGTGTCACCACCCTTCCAATCAACACAGTTTTGTCCCGACCTCCTCCTCTAGTACAGGTGGCCCAGATGCCTGTATCACCTCTCAACCCCTCAACGGACCTGGCACCTCTGACCTCTAAGACCAAGCTGGAGACCCTTCTGGACACCACGCTGGTCACTGACACAGAGACGCAGAAACTAAAGCTGATGGATGTGTTGAACTTCCCTGCGGTTGCGATGGACGTGAACTTTAGCGAAAACGTGCCACCGTCTGCGAACCTGCCAAACGCCACCGTGGACAGTATGGATTGGCTGGACCTTACCCTGTCTGTGCCAGCAGAGGGCATCAACCCTTTGGACATGTCTGTTCCAGAGGGCGTCTTCTCCTCTGACTTCCTGGACTCTAATGAACTGCAACTGAACTGGGACTGAGTGATTTAGAGCTGAACTCTTACATCTACCAGCCCATTTCATATCTGTAACACGCATGGAGGATTGCTTTGGTTTCTGGACAAGTGGAGGAGTTGAACTCTGAAACGGTCTTTCAAAGCTCTAATTGTTGATGGAGATAAATAAAATGGTACTAATACCATACAGACTTGGATAAGTTTGTACCTTTTTTATTAAAGAAAGAAATCCCCACTATGAAACGATCTTTTAATCTGTCATTCTGTCAAGATTTAAAGAGTAAAAAGTACTGTGCTGTTTGGTGTCGCAGGATGTTAAAGTTGCATTCGGGCCCAAAAAAAATCAAACCCGACCCGGCCTCAGACTGTAGCCATCGTTTCCGAACCCCACCCGACCCAACAAGTTAGTAATTACAGGTCCGAACCCGAAAAAACTCAATTTTAATCTAAGCTTTGACTGCTTATATAGTAACCGTCGACGCACGCATGAAGACGGATGCAGCAAGATTGGCGCTGAAGGGCTGTTTGTCCTTTCAAGGCCGTCAAAGCACATTAAATTCCTGCATTCTGCATTATTCAGACACGGACCCTGCTCTGACATGTCTGCTTTGGGATCTCACCTGTTTGGGTCGTCGGTCGCACACATTTGGGCTTTGATGGATCACTTCCTGGCTGTATAGTCCCATCTGAACCTTAACTGAACTTTGACCTCTTTCAAAGTCGAACAACTCGCGATCAAATGGCTGCGTGTGGCTGGTGAATGTATAGCAAGCCATGTCGCCATATAATTTGATGGCCAGCCGTGCGCGACCTCTGACACAATGAAAAGCCTAACCCGGTGCGCCCATCTAGCACATTATTACAGCCCAGGACAGCTCTCCCACAGAGACTCTGGAATATAATAAGAACTAATTTACTGTATTCTTAAAACAAATGAGGCAGCAAAATGTGCATCACACGAGGAAACACAGGTGAGGGTTGACAGATATTAATGACCAGACAACGAGGAACACACAGACACAGACTAAATACAGAAATACTAACGAGACACGTGCAGGAGACTGATTACAAGAGGGCGCAGGACTGAACACTTACCACGAGGGGGCGCCATCCTGGCGGGATGGGACTTTTTGGAAACGTTGAAAAAGGATGACGAATGTTTTGTGACTTTTCTCACCTTTTTACCCACTGGTGGTATATTTCAGGCGGCCGTGCTGAGACAACCTGTTCACATCAACGATTCAGTAAAATGAAAACTACAGAGACGGATCAGAATCGAGTCGAGTCAAATGAGGTTGAAGCGAAACCTCCCGAGTCTGGACTGTCCGCATCTGTAAAAGTTGTCTTCTATTTCGTATTGGCTCCGCCTATTGGATATCTCTCTCGTGCGTCAGCGCCTTACTGAAAACCGTTTAGTCCACGCCCACCTACTGGATGGGCCCACCCCTCGTGTCTACTTGACCCGTTGACACCGGGGTTACTTCCTCTTTCATCATTCAGCCTTTGACTGAAGACTTATTCTCAAAGAAGAAACCAGAAGTCCTTGTTCAGCTCCCCATCCGCCCTACTCCCGCTGCCATCCTGTGAGCTCTCTCCAGAACTAGACGGGCAACCCTTTTCAGGCCGACTTGCTACAAGCTAATGTCGGGGGTTTGCTTCGGGGGGAAAACTACTCGCTGAACGAGGCCATCGCTTTTCTGTTCTCGACGGAACCGCAAAGTGATTCCAACGAGTCACCCGGAAAACGCAATGCTAGCTAGCCGCACACGCCTCCCCCTAAATGGAGAGCGAGTAGCGGCAGCTAACGATGTCGTCGGGAAGCCTCATCAGTGGTGAGTGACGTCTTTATTTATTACTTAAGCCACGACCAGGAAGAAAATGGTTGTTTGTGGCGTTTTTTCTGCATGAAAAGCCACAGGACGCACGCATATGCCATTAGCGCTAGGCCCCGCTAAAGCGATGCTAACAGTAACCAGGTCTCTTCTCGGGAGAGCAGCACGGCTCGGCTAACGATGTTATCGGAAAGCCTTATCAGCGGTGAGTGACGTCTTTATTTATTTAACCACGACCAGGAAGAAAATGGTCCTTTGTGACGTAATTTCTGCATGAAAAGCTACAGAATGCACGCATCTGCCGTTAGCGCTCAAGGCCCGCTAAAGCAATGCTAACAGTAGCCCAGCCTCCTTTCTCTGAAGAGTAACGTGGCGCGACTACCAAATGTCTCCGGGAAGCTTTTTCAATAAACAATGGCTACAAGAAGTGATGTATGATGTGTTATTCATTTAGTTAAACCACGACCAACAAGAAAACTTTTCCTTGTGGTGTTGTTTTTTGCATAAAAAGCTACAGGAAACGCACGCCTGCTACCAACTTAATCACAGGGCCTGCTTTTTTTCCGTTCAACATGCAGCCTTTTTGTTTGCCGGCCTGCAGGAAGCATATGGGGGCACCACTACCAACTGCAGGCGCCTCCCCCACCGGGAACTACCCAGCATAACCAGGAGACAGAGCCAGCGCTGAGGGAGGTTTCTCTGCCCCTCTCCCTTCTCCGCCCATCGGATGATCTAGTGGGAAGACGTGGTAGCGACGCTCTAAACATCCCGAGAGGCAAGGTTGGAGTGAATGCTCCACCTCCCCGGGGTGTTCCAGGAGACAGGGCTAGCACTGAGGGTTTTTTTCTGCCCCTCTCACTTCGCCGCCCACCGGAGGATCTGGCAGGAAGGCTTTTAGCGCTGCCCTACACATCCCATGAGGCAAGGTTGGAGTGAATGCTCCTCCTCCTACGCCGGTGACCGCTCCGCTAACAGCCGCAGCGGAGGCTGCCCGCAGACGCTGACCTGGAACAGGCAGCAGCCGCGCAGACGACATAGTTTTCACGTTACGCCTGAGGAGCCGCATGCGGCGCAGATGGAGCCAGGTAAAAAACCCTGCTCTTTGCCACAAACAGAGTTGCATCCCCCTGGTTCAGCTTCCAGGCGGCCCAGCAGGATTGATCACCGCTCATCAAAACCTCTGTTGACACAGCTTTTTCACGTCACGCCTGAGGAGCCGCGCGCTGCGCAGATGGAGCCGAGTGAAAACCCCTGCTCTCTGCCACAAACAGAGTTACATCCCCCTGGTTCAGCTCCCAAGCTGCCCAGCAGGATCGATCACCGCTCATCAAAACCTCTGTTGACACAGCGTTTTCACATACAGGAGTGACGCCGTCCATCTGCAGCTCGAGCTGGCTCACGGCAACGCATGCCACCGCTTAAGCGGCGTACCGCGTGCGACAAGGTCAACGTTTTGCCTCAACGTTGGTTTACCCCTGCTACGGACCCACAAACGGGACACAGTGCAAAGGTGGTCACGCGACTCGAGCCACCGCTTAGGCGGCGTGCCGCACGCAACAAAAACAATGCATCATGTCAACGTTTCTTTACTTTCGCTGTGGACCCACAGAATTTCTTCGCCGCGGACCCACAGACGGAACGCAGCATTGAGGCGGCCGCCCAGCCCGAGCACGCACGACCACTCTCCGAGCGGCACGCTGATTGGCAATAAAGGTGGGTACTCGACAAATTGATGGACGCGTCCATGGGCAAGCTGCGCGCTTCAAATTGCAGCAAAACCACCCCATTCAGAGGAATATTGAAGTTGGTGCTGTCATGCCCAGAGCAAAAGCTCCTCCCTCCTGTGAGAGATTCAGGAGCCGCAGACGAAGGGAGTGGTCTCCAGGGTGCCAGATGGGGAGAAAATGCAGTTTTTTTTACTTTTGTTAATTTCTCACGCTGACAATAAAATAGCCGTTGAGAAACATCCACTGGGACGACTGGTTTACATCCCTCGACCTGCGAGATACCCACTGACACATACTGATAGTTCCAAAACACAAGAATTTCATGCCTTTTTTCTTCCAAGGAGCCAGTTTGGGTTCAACAAGCTTCCTACGGCTATTCCCTTGCTCACAGGACATCTGCCATCGAGCTGTTACACACAGCCGGGATGAGAATATCCTCTTATCTGGACGTCCTGCTTCTGCTGAGCAGGTCCAGAGAGGAAGCCGCAATCCAGACCAAGGCTCTAGCAGAACATCTGCTAATCCTGGTTTTTTTTTTTCAGTGAACCGGGAGATGAGCTCCGCCCTCCCCTCTCAGAGGATTGTTATCGGGGAGTGGAACTGAACTCGTGCACGATGAGAGCCCGACCATCAGAACAGAGAGCCTTGACCTGACAGCTTAGCTGAACCGCGTCAGACCCGGAAAGATGGCGACAGCCGCGACCATCAGGCGTCTTCTCGGCATGATGGCGGCTGCCCATGACGTTGTAAATCTCAGTTTATTACATATGAGATCGATTCAACGTTGGCTGGCACGCCTGCGCATACACCCGGTGCGCCAGAAGCAGCAAATGATTCTGGTTCCCCCCTCTGTGGGAACAGACTTACGTCACTGGGGAAACTCCCTTACATGGAGGGAGGGAGTCTCCTTAGTCAGACCGACAACGCACGTGCCTGTGTTCACGGACGCTTCCCTGATGGGATGGGGGGACACATGTCTGTCTCGGACAATAGGTGGGAGGTGGCCAGACCACACTCACCTCCATATACACGTGCTGGAATTAACAACGGTGCTAAAAAGTTGTACAGCATTTTGCCCCTCTGCTTCGGAATCAACATGTACTGATACACACCGACAACAAGGTGGCAGCATCGTACATCAGTCGCCAAGAAGGCGCTCACTCAGCTCAGTTTACGATGTGGGGCCAGACAACTATCGCTCTGGGCTCGTCAACACCCGCTTTCATTGAAAGCAGTGCACATCCCTGGTGTTCTGAATGTGGGGGCAGACATCATGTCAAGAGGAGGGCTGTGTCACGGGAACTGGGCCCTCCACCCCGACATAATAAATCTGCTCTGGGCCAGGTTCGGGCACGCAGAGATAGACCTGCTTGCATCACAGAGCAACGCGCCGTGTCCACTGTGCTTCTCACTGAGCCCATGGGACAATCCTTTTCTGGGGGGTGGACGCTTTTGTGCACAAATGCTGCCCAGAGAAGCTGTGAGATGCTTCCCATCTGTACCTCTCGTCCCACGGGTGCTGGAGCGAGTCCAAGAAGAGAAACTGTCACTCATCCTCATAGCTTCAGAGCACAAATATGCACCATAGTTCCCGCACCTGCAGCGGCGGGTAGTGGTCCACCCCCTGCAGCTCACATGGAGGAAAGATGCTCTCCCCCAAGCAGGAGGGGCGATCATGCATTTTCCAGAGATATGCCAACCCCTCTGGGCCTGGATGCTGAACAGAGCCGCCTAACACGTTTAAGCTTCCCCTCAGCTGTGGTCCAGACGATGCAGGATGCACGAGCCGCTTCCACGACAACGCTTACGCGTCTAAGTGAGCAGCTTCCCAAAGTTGGTGCGCAGAAAAAGACATTGATGCCACAGCATGTGACATTGGCTGCGTGTTATCATTTGCAGCTGCTCATGGAGAGGGAATTAGCTTTCAGCACCATTAAGGTTTATGCTACAGCTATTTCTTCATGTCATGAAGGGATTAGTGACAGAACGCTATTCAATTACCCTTGGATGAAGAGTTTCCTGAAAGGCGTACGACGGCGCAGACCCATGACGGTGACCTCGCCCCTAAGTGGGATCTGACCTTGGTCCTACATGCCTTAACTAAAGCTCCTTGTGAACCTTTAGGTGAGGTGACGAAGTTTTTGTCCCCTAAGACTGCACTGTTGTTGGCACTCACGTTAGCAAAAGGGTGAGTGATTTGTGTGCATTATCAGTGGCCCCTTCATGTTTACAAATTCAACATGATGGCAGCTTGGCGATTTTAAGGCCCAACCCGGCCTTCATCCCGAAATGCGTCAACAATGGGTTGAAATCACGGACAATCCCACTGAACGGTTTCCATCTCCCTCCTCATGCATCAGAGGAGGAAGCCAGGTCACATCTGTTATGCCCAGTCCGGGCACTCAGGTGTTATGTGACGTGCACAGCAGGTGTGCGTCACTCTCAAAACTTGTTTGTTCATTACAGGGACAATTCAGCTGGACGTGCCCTGTCTTCACAGCGCCTCTCTCACTGGCTGTGTGAAGCCATATCAGAGGCCTACAAAGTTGCTGGAGAAGAACCTCCTACAACCCTACGTGCACATTCCACGTGGGCGATCGCATCTTCCACAGCTCTGCATGGTGGGATGTTGGTCAGTGACATCTGCTCAGCGGCGGCCTGGAGCTCGCCCTGTTCTTTTATCCGTTTTTATCTACGAGATGTTTCTACGTTTTCTATTACTCATTCAGTACTGGGTGTCCTAGATGAGTAGTTGAAAAAACACACACAATATCAATGTTAATGCACGTTGCTTCAGCAGCAGGCCATGCCTGGAGGCTGCATCAGAGGCCTGCAGGCCCATCACCACCTGCCCTTCTTCAGTGCACCGGGACGTATGGTGTACGTTATGCACGGGGAAGGATGTGCCTAATTGTGATTGGGTGAGCAGATGCTGCATATGGTTGGGACCCAGTGGGGCATAGACCATATCCTGCTCCGCCCTTTATCCAATAGGTGGAGCTAAGGGCGGAGCCAATACGAAATAGAACGTTGGTCATGTATTGTAACCCCAGATTCTATGAGTATTGGCGGAGCCCTTAGCTTCACGGGCCCCACTGTATCCTGAATGGCTGAATGATTGGCTATTTGGGAGGAAGTAACCCCGGTGTCAACGGGTCAAGTAGACACAAGGGGTGGGCCCATCCGGTAGGTGGGCGTGGACTAAAAGGTTTTCAGTAAGGCGCTGACGCGCGAGAGATATCCAATAGGCGGAGCTAAGGGCTCCGCCAATATTCATAGAATCTGGGGTTACAATACGCAACAAACGTTTTCTGATGTGACAACAAAACACTCAAAGTTGTTTTTTTGTTTATTAGTTTATCTGGTTTGTTTTTTAGGGACCGCTGCAACACTGTCGTGAACGTGCTGGGGAACTGCATCGGCGTCGCTCTCATCCACTTCATTTCTAAACGAGAACTGGACGAAATGGATTGTCGAGAGCCGGCGAGAGCGAGGTGCAACTCTGGACGCTCAAAATGTTTTTTTTAACTTGTGTGTTTTTCTTTGAAACGTTCAGTCTCTGGAGAACATGGGACATTTTCAAATCTCTCTTCTGGAGGTGTCACAAGCTCGTGTTTGAAAACGTTTGCTCAGGAGTTCAGTGTTTAGTTTAGTTGTTTCGTGACAGAAATCCTGTCCTGGCGTAAAGAAAAAGTAACTTTGTCCAAGTCACCGGTAGTTGCTCAAATCAAATTATGAACCAGATAAACGTAGTGATTATAAAATGTTTTGCTGCTTCACCTGGTGTGTTGTGCTCCATCTTCTCAGCATGGGAGGTGAGGAAGTCGAGGGACAAGAAGTCGAGGGACAAGAAGTCGAGGGACAAGAAGACAAGGACATCTTTTATCTTGCAGTGGAAAACTTCCACTGCGGTTCTTCTTGGCTCTAACTGTTGGAATAGTTTATTTTAATCTGCCTGACGTTCTCTTTGGCTTCATTTTATAAAAGAATTACACAAAACTAGAGATAACCGCAATAAAGACAAAAAAATTAAAGGACTGGTGTGTCTGGGTCTAATTCACACAACAGTTTTAATGTTTAACAATAAAAACAGACTCAAACTTCACACGATCAAGCTGCAGCTTTCACCAGCTGTTCAACAGAAGCCACAGCTGGATCAGCTGGACTGGACTCAGGTTTAACTGCAGGGTTTTCCAGATGTTTATGGTCAAACAGCGCCACCTGCAGGAGCGCACGTCACACGAAATCAAACTTTTAACTCAGATGGAGAACATGAAACAATACAACTTTATTTAGAAAGCGCATTAAAACAACACAATAAAACACAGTGTTCACAATAAATAATAATTTAATAAAACAACACAATAAAACACAATTATTAATTACGCAATTACGCAACGCAATAAAACAACACAATTGGCCAAAGTGCTGTACACTAAGGACTAAGCATAAAACTATAAACTCAAAAAATACCATAAAAGTGATGAATACAAGATCAAAACAGTAAAAACTATTAAACAAATAAAAACAGTAAAACCAACATTTCAAGCTGTGTTAAAAGCCAAAGAGAAAACGTGTGTCATCAGAGCAGATTTGAAAACAGGAAGTGAGTCAGTTTGTCTGATGTGCAAAGGCAGCTCGTTCCAACAGGAAACCTTTGTAAAGCTGTTGTAAATGTTTTAAAGAAAGACTTTATTATTTAACAAGATGACAGCGTGTTTCACATCTGCTCACTTCATCATCTTAAATCACTCGTCATCATTAATTTCACGCAGACTCACTGGTCCATTTTCATCTTTAAATCACTTCTTGGTCTGCTGCCTTCATACATCTCCATGTCTCAGCGTGAGTGCAGCTGCAGCGTGCGCTCTCAGGACATCATTACCTGCAGCATCCCCTGGAGCAGACTGAAATCGGTACTTCTACTCCGCTGTTTCCTGGAACACCTTAGAAAAACATCTGAAGCTCTTGACCTCTAAGTGATTTTAAACATCTGTTCAGTTCATGGCAAAAATCAACGCAGACAAGTTCCTGTTTTAATTAGATTCATAATGTAACTTGTTTTTATTTTGTCTCATCACTACTTTTATTTACCGTTTATTTTATATGGTTTTTATGACTGTTTATTGCTGTGTGTACATAGACTGTGGCTTTTTTTAAAAATTATTTTAGTTTAAAACAGGTCTCTTGAAAATGAGTCCTCGTGACTCAATAAATTTAAGTTGACACAGCGGGGTCATCAGAACCGATCGAGCTCATCGATTCTCAACAGAGTCTAAGAAAAAGCAAGTCGGTGTAACAGGAACAGTCTTTATTAACATAAACTTTGTCATTTCAGCTGTGAACTGACATTTATGAAGCAAAACAACTTGTGAAAACATTACCACTCAAAGAAACATCAGTTTCTGAGTGACCCATTCATTCAAGGGGGGCAAAGAAAGAGAGTAATCTTTTTTTGATGAGGACTGAGATGTTGAAGTTCTTGTCCTGGTTCACTATTCCATGTCACTGAAGTGTGAAGGGGCAGTTTGCACGTGGATTTTATTGTACATTCTGTATAAAAAAAAACATTTCACATGTAGTATGAAAAAGAAAAAAAATGAAAGGTGGCAGAAAGAAGAAGAAATCTTATTATATCTGCCCCTTTTTTCCAAAACAAAATTAATTCGAACAATCAATTTAAACAATACTCGTCAATGAGTAATCGAACAAAAAGAGCATTTCATCACTTATCTTAAGCTTTAGTGACAATATTCATTTTAACTGAAAAATTTAATATTTTGTTAACAATTTAGATTTGATCTTTTTTTTAAACACAAGCACTGATTTTGCATTTTTAACTTAATTTTATAAACCGTTCCACAAATCAACTCCCTGTATTGAAACAGACCGTCCCTTTAAGAATGTTCTATACTGAGGTTTTGCAAAAATCTCAGTTCCCTTAAGACTGTAACAGCTCCTTCTCTTTATAAAAAGCATTTGAACGTTTGAAGGTAGTGTGTTATTGTGAGCTCTATACATTACTAACAAAATATTATTGTCCACCAAATCATAAAACTTCAGCAACTTAAGTTTGTTAAATGATATATTTGATGGATGACAGTAGGGCTTTCTTGTAATAATTCTCACAGCTCTTTTTTGTAAAATAAAAATAGGCTTTGTTATAGTTTTACATGCCTTTCCCCAAACTTCAACACAATAAATTAAACGTGGAACAAAAATTGTATTGTGTAACAGATACAGAGCTTTATCATTCAACAAATCCTTTACTTTATACAGCACTGCATCTAGATATCTTAATTTGAACTGAATTAATATGCTGTTTGCTGGATTGTTGTTAAAAAGTAATTAAACAGTGTTTGAGCCTCCACACTGCTCCACCTCCCAAACAACAGAAACCAAAGTGCAGGGTGGTGTAGATCAGACCAGAGTGTGGGGATGAAAGTGATGAAGAGGAGGATGTCCATTCTTCCTCTGGGCTCCTCAGGTCCCATCTGAGCTGCAGGAGAAGCATCATGAAGGCGAAGGCCTGGACCAGCTTCTTCTGTCTGAAACACATGATGCGTTCACGGTTTGTCGGTTAAAAATACACGGAAATCTTCAGATGCGTAAATACAGATGTTACAAACTGGACGGTCCCTGCGCAGGTGATATAAAAATGTAAAAAGCAGCGTTTTACCATCAGTCCATGATGGATCCCGTCCCATGATGCACAGCGGCCGCCGAGACAAACGCCTCTTCATCACAACATGTAGATGATGTAGGAGAGGAAGACGAGGCCCATGACGGCGAAGAACATCAACATCAGAACGTCCACCATGATGGAGGCGCTGGACCGAGACGACGCGCAGCACGAGCAGCAGCTGAGAGGAACTCGGAGCTGATCGGAAGCGTTCGGGTGAACTCGGCTCGAGGCCCCGCCCACTTACGATTCAAACCGAAACGGACGTTTCTGCCTTGAAACTGAAATTTTAAGCAGCAGCAGTCGACTCTTCGAGACAAGTTCAAGATGGTCGCAACATGCAACTCACTTTAGAAATGGCTCAAATTTATTTAATTGTACAGAAGCTGAGCTACAGTTCAGTGCAAAACATTTCACTCATTAACTGACCTCTGGGATCAGGTTTTTTTTTCTACTAACTATGGCGTCAACAATGGCTGTTAGTAAAATATCCAGTCCACCACTGGACAAATGTAACTTCCAGGAACTAATGTACCTGTAGATGACCTTTCAACCCAATTCAAGATGGCCGCCACAGATAAATAAAAATGGCTACAAGTCTGGTGTGGTAGTAGCTGAGAGTCATTCACAACACGAGTTCTACGCTCTGCCTAGGATTTTTAAACATGCATGTTAGCAAAATATTTCCTGAACCTGCAAATTCTAATGAAACTCTGAAAGTAGTTCTGTGGTGGCCATCTTGAATTGGATTGACTCGTTAGTCCTATTCCTAAGTTTTATTAAAAATTTGTCCAGCTGCTAACGGAGTTGACACCAAACAATGAACATATTTTAAACTAAACCTTTGTGCGTAAACCTTTGTGCGAACTATATACCATACCATTTTATTTATAAAGCACTTTAAACAGGAACAAGTCCAAACCAAAGTGCTGAACAAACATACAAACAACAGGCAACACACACAATGAAGTACAACACGAAAGACACAAAAACATTGCAGATCATAAATAAAACAACCAAACACAGATCATCTGGTGTTGAAAGCAACAGAATAGTAGTGAGTCTTTAAACGGGATTTGAAAACCGAG
>JARVJN010000532.1:23371676-23386561 GCA_031763805.1 Argolebias nigripinnis | reverse complement strand
AAAGTGTAAAAGGACAATTAATTTAATGTAAAGATTTTTACAATTTATTTCTTCTTTGCACTAATACAATGAAAAAAAGTGAACTTACTGTTCGTTCTATGTAATTTTGGAATGAGTTTATTGGTCCGGCCCACTTCAGATGAGATTAAGCTGAATGCGGCCCCCAGATCAAAATGAGTTTGACACCCCTGGTTTAAGGTCTTGCATCCTCGCATGAACTCGGAGACCCTTGTGCAAATAAACATACATGCACTAATTTATGCAAACTTGCAACCCTGCCTCCCCAGCCCCAGGTCAAGGCCCGTTGGGGGTCTGCACAAAAATAGGTCATTTGTCACACATGATGTCTCGGGGCAGGGGATACATTATAGATGAGTCCAAACAGCATGTCTCGGTGAGCACTTACCATCCAGCCAGGCACATGGGAGGGAGCAGCAGGAGGAGATGGGAACTCCTCAGTGAGGAGATCCTAGTAAAATAAGAAAGAATATCACTGCTAGTCGCTCTGGTAATGAAATCAAATAAAAAGATAACTTGATGCAGCTTGATCAGAGTCAAAGAAATCTCAGTTCTCCTTGGCTGAATGGATTTTAATGAATTTTCTGGGGGGTGTATAATTTAGTATTCCCACATCTGCACCTGACTCTATGGTGAACCATCTGCCTTGCATACAAAAGGTCCAGAAATCAACCACTCAGTGTTGCAATATGGATTTAACGCTTTGTTTTTGCTTGCATTTATCCATCTTTTCCCTCCCATTTGCTTTAACTGGGTGAATATGAGCAAAAAAAACGTGAGGGCCGGCTGAGTGAATTGCTTTTATTCGCAAAGACAAAGGCCTGCAGGGTGTAGTTGTTCGCAATCGTTTCAGACGGGGCTAATTGAGGACTAGCAGATAAAGGAAGGAGCTCTGGAAATGCAGTGCAAAATGGTGAGAAGGGAAAAAGGCACGTCCAGTGTGTCTTCTGCTCCATCCATCTGTTGTGAAAGTGCAGGTGGAGTCCTATTCACTCTGCTCTGCTTGTGTGCAAAGAGGAGGAGGAGGGGGAGGGCAGGAAGAAAGGAAGGGCAGTGAGAAGGAGGGAGTGGAGAGATGGAAGGGCAGGGATGGGAGAGAGGAAAGAGGGGAGGGTGATTTCTCCTGAAGGGGATAAGCGGCGCATTGCAATGGCTGCCATGTAGTACCCTCTCTCTGCACAATTAGCCAATCAGGAGCGCGCTCTGCCAGCCAGGAGGACGCATAAAAGAAGAACATTGCAGCAGAGGCACAGAAGGAGACTGCGAGAGTATAGCGAGGAATTACGCACACACATTCACACACATACACACACACACACACATATATACAAAACAGCCGAGCCAGAACACCCTCCCCTGGACACACCCTGCCGAGGATCACTTCTCTTTTTTTTTTCCTTCTCTCCTCCTGAACCATCGCCCACACGCCACACGGAGAGGACGCTCTCCATCACCACCATCATCCAGAAGAAAACACCTTTCTTTCCATTTTCATCCTTGTAGAGGACACCTACGACCTCCGAGGGCTGAGATCCTTTTTGGCGAAGATTGTGGGTTTTTTTTCGTTTTTTTTTATTTTTATTTTATTTTAATTTATAAAGGCCATATCATAAAAGGCCTGGTAGAGACTCGGCTTGAAGACCAGCGGGAAGAAGGACCTAGATTTCTTTCGTCGTACGTCAAGAATGGTTACTGTACGTATGGCTCTATTTTTCCCTCTTCCATTCATAATGGGGATGCTGTACCATTGCGCATTTAATCTCACGCCTTTTAATTTGTTTCGCGTGTGCACATGTGCTGTCAATGGATGTAAATATTTGAAGAAATCAGTACACAGTATTTTTAAGCAGAGCTGCATGCCGACACACACTTGGAATTAGTGTCCTTTACGCGGTCGTCCAATATGCCACGCAGTATTCTTTTAACAAGATTAAGGATCGATGCAGGCGGTGTGTGATGCGCCATGCTGCGCTCCAGCCTGCAGTCACCCTCAGTCATTATCCTGCCATTTTAGATGGCTCGCGCTTTACATTTCACCACCGTCCTCTGTGAATCTTAAAAGTCAATGCGCGTTTCTTTATTTGGACATGCTGTAATAGTGATGGAGATGGAGAAACGCAATGGGGTGGGGGGAGTTCCTGCTGCACAGGGATGCTGGAGACAAAACATGATGCCTCGGAGGCTGAGGGCCCATCCAGCAAGGCAAAGAAAAAAAAAAGGGTCGAGTCACTGGGAGAGGGAGGGAGGGGAGAGATTACGCATCCGTTGGTTTCGCTTTGAATCAAACAAAGTCCAAAAAATCCTCAGGGATCTCGTTGCGATGCAACCCCGATTAAAAGAGGCCGCGAGGCGCGCGAGGCCGGATCATCACCATTTTAGGCGAAATTTCCTCAAGAATCGCGTCGTATAGCTGCAAGATGGCCATGCTTCACAGGGCGCATGGTGGGTAGAAGGAGATGGAGGCGATGATGAATGAGGCGCGCGCCGGCGGCAGGGTTGGGCGTGTCTCTCTCTGCTGGACTGGAGCATCAAACGAGGGCCCTGAAGCCTCAAACGACCCATTCTTTTAGCCTCTTGACTCAATTGCGCATTGTTTGTTCAAGCAAACCAATTAGGAACAACCCATTTTACATACAAATAGGAAAATGGATCGTTGAAGAAAACGAGGAATGATACAGCCTGAGCAGATATAAAAATAACTTCTTTTTTTTTATAATAAGAAATTCGTTAAGTTGCATTGAAATAATATTCACAACAGGTCTAAAATGTTTAGTTTATGGCTAATTTTAGTGCGCAAAATGATCAAATCCCCACACAAAGAGAGGCGCGTGGCACTACTGAACCAGACAAATTTGTTTTGGCTCAGTCTGTCCACTTGACGCACGTTCGATGTTCTCTTTGTTGAACCTTTTGTTGCTCTCGGGCCTCTTTGGTGGGGGAGCATCTTCTCCACGTGGTCCTGCAGTCCCTCACGCCTGTACCGCAGTGCCAAGCAAATAAAAGCGTGGAGTCAGATAACCTTTCTGAGGCTCTTACACAATTCAAGGACAAGGACTAGGCGAGGCCACCACTGTAAACCAGCTGTGATCTCAAGCTGAAACCTTTACTTACATGTTGATTTATTTCCTTTTTTAGCAAACGCAACTCATTCTAATCATCCTTATAAAGGCTTAATGTTGTTTGCTATTGAGGATAAACAATTATTTTTGTATATATTTTATAGAAGAACCTTACAGAAATTTTATTTTTTATCCAGGGTTTAGGGTTAGGGTTACGGTTAGGGTTATCCAGGATGAACAAAAAGTACCATTATAATATACATATCTATACTTATAAAAACACTAACTTGTCTAAATATTTGGATTTTTATTATAGCCTAAGTGCTTCCACTCTAAAAGGGAATAAAATAACTGTGTATATATTTATTTTAGTTGGATGTTTGACCCTTTCTTGCTGTTTTTTGACTTGGAGCTGCAACTGTAACGAGCATTGTTCCCGGAGAGTCCTGCAGCCTGTGGCCACGGCACAAAGCGCCACTGTTTGCATTAATATTCATAGTGCTGCCATGGCCTCTGCCAGAGAGAAGAGGAGGAACGGGTGGCTCTTTTGTTTGCTCCTTTCAATACATTTATTCAGCAAATGGGCTCCGTGAATGCCTGCAGAGCGCAAAAGCCATGGCGTTTAAAGGACAGCTGAGGAGATGTTGGGGAATTGTGAATTATTTGACCATATTGGAAATTATGTCGGACTTTTTAAAATTCAACAAAGCACACAAAATAAACTCGATGATCTTTGGTTGTTTTCCTCGACTTGAAACGAGCCTGACCAACGCCACACCCTTTTCAGCACGCTGGATAGCGCCCCTCGTGCTCCAGGACCTGTGAGACAGATTCGTCTCCTCCAGGCCTCTGACGCTGTCTGCTATCATCTCTGTCACATACACCCAGAGAGATAGCTTTTTTTTGTCTTCTGTTGAGCTGAGAGGGGAAAATGGAGACAAAAAATAAAAAATAAACTGTGACTCTGCTCGTCCTGTTGTGATCCAACTGCCACCATGATCCTTTAAGCTGCAGAGAGTGTGGCAAACGCCCTTTGTTTGGGATAATCCTGTAATCTGTGTTATTTAGAAGGCTCATTTACACTTTAGCCTATGTGCTTGGATTTATTTGATCTCTTACAGAAAAAAAGATCTTTAGACAAAGTGGGTTATATATTAAGATAACACACACACACCCTGATGCATGCTCAATAATCCAGGTAGAAAAATCTAAAAAAGCTAAGTCTGGTACTCTGGACACTCAAAAAACAAAACAAAACAAAGCAACAACAAAAAAAACTGTAGAAACGTTTCGGATCATACTGATTTTGGAACAGGGGACCGGATGTGGGTCAATCACTGAAAATTTGATGTATTAGATAGTTTTCGTGTAGGTGCAGTTAGCGTTTATCAAGGTGAGATGTCTAACTTTGATGTCTGGCTCCGCCCCTTCAGCATGCGTGAAAACGAACCGCTTTGATAGCGTTTGGTCCCCCATGCCTTATGAACAAATCAGCCAAGCTTGAAGACGATTGAGTGAAATCTCTAGGAGGAGTTTGTTCAAATGCGGAGGCTGTAAACTGCCAAAAAGGTGTGAAAATTTGGTCATCATTCCAAAATGGCCGTCTTCCCATTTATCTTACAACGTTGGTGCCAGAGGGTTTTCTGTGCATCTTGGTGAATTGGACAAGTGTACCAAATTTCATAATTCTATGTCAAACTAAGGCCTATGCAGAGGATAGTTTGAACATTTCTAGGTGGCGCTCTTGAGCCGTTTCTGTTGCGATTTTTGCTACACCCCCTTACAAGAAAGACTAAATGTTTCTACAGTTTTTTTTGCTTTGTTTTGTTTTTTGAATGTCCATAGGACCAGACTTAGCTTTTTTAGATAACACACAGTTATTTAAACATGTGTTTTACTTCTTGAGACCTATCCAGCCTAAAATGGCGTGCAGCACATACATTTACTGGTGCATCAAGATTATGATTCACCAACACTTACATGCTGGAGCTCAATGGGCCCCCTGACTGCGAGAACATAATTTCACACATTTCATGTAACATCCACTTTGTGACATACACTGGGAAAAACACATGAACTAAGAAACTGTGACAGCTTGGAGATGCTGCGTTGCATTTTGGAGCAGAAATTAACCAAATGCATCAGAAAGCATGAGGCCACGGGCTGCGTTTACATCCAGCCTTGGGATTGTTTGTGTGTTTTGTAATTTAATTGTGCACACAGTGTAGGTGGTGTGTGTTTGTTTGGCGACGGCGGCTGCGTGCAAGTCTGCAACCATGTGTGGGCGAAGCTGAGGCCCTCCATTAAATATTAAGGGAGGTGTCACAGAGCCCCTGAAATAGAAAGAAAAGCAGCAGTGTGGGACTCAGAGGTGCTGGAGAGTTATTATCAGAATTCTTTTGTTGTGTTTTTGTCCTGATTGGAAGTATTTCAGTAACATTACACTGAATTAATCAGTTATTAGTTGTGGTTTTAGTCATAAATCTCTGTGTTAGTGATTGAAGTTGCAAATTTTTTCTGATTACTTGTGCGTTTTACTTCTATAACATCACATTAAGCCACTAAACCAAAGATAGGTCACAATATTGTAGTCGTTGCTGTACATTATAAAACAAAAGCTTAAAACTGCCTTAAAATAGCTTAAAAGCATCTTGTTGCTTCTAATTTATTTATGGAAATCCAAATATTTATATTCCACGACCAGCCTTTTAGTGACTTATATAATTCCACACAGTTTGCTGGTGCAGTTTCAGCTGCGAGGCTGAGGGTTTTCCACGTGGCGAGTCAAACGCGTCCCTAAAATGTCTCTTTTTATTCCTACTTTTTAAATGTTGTTATTTTTGGGGGCACAGTAAGTTGCTTCTCTTCATCAGATGCATTATAAAACAATATACCGCATTAATAATGTAACACTTACAAAATAACAGGTTAACTCCACATTTTGTTGCTAAATAATAAAAGAAAATCAGGCTGTCTTAGTTGCACATCATTAATCTTTGTGTGACAGCTCGCTGTTGTACATTATTCACCCCCGGTGCACTGACGTGTTTGAAGTGTTTTATTTTATTTTTAAACCGTCACCACGCTGCTTTCCTTTTGTCATCGTTAGTTTGACTTTTTGAGATTTGTTGCTTTTGCAAAGACATACAATCTAAACATATGTAAATATATGCACATCAGGCAAACATTCAACATAAAAATAATGATAAAATCCTGTCAAACGTTAGAAACAATGCCGTCTTTGAGGGGGCTGTTACCTGGGCAACAAGAGTCAAGGTGAGGCTCGAAGCTCGACAGGCGGATGCAGAGACGATGGAAAAATGATTCCTGTACACAAACCTGTTTATAGACCTAAGGAAAGGAAAATGAACCCATCAAATGAGACATTAAAAAAACAAGAAGTTTTGTTTTGTTTACGTGGTTTGCTTTTATGGTGCACACAGCTCATACAAATAAAAACATGCTGGTTGTGTTACATGAGTTGATAACAAAAAAAGCATACATTTTCTTTATTTTTTATTTAAAAATACACTTACAAAAGCATAAACTGCTGATTTTGAACTTTCACAACGCTATTAACAGTACAAGTTATTAGTTTACATGTATCACGTGTCATTTATACCATTTAAAATCAATTTTAAATGATTTGAGACTCATTAAATAACCTATTTTGTTTCTTGGGTCTACATTATACATCCCCAGAAGCTTCAATGGGGCTCGTTTTGCCTTTTTGACACATAGCATAAGGAAGTGACCCTCAACACTTCAATGCCACAGTGGAATATTACCTGTTTACAATATGCAGCTGTTTGAACAGATGTTTTTTCGAATGGTCAACTAACTGTAACAAAATGCATCTAAATTAACACAATAAATATGTTGCAGATATATTGAAAATGTTTTTATAAAGCTTATGAGTGTGTGCATATCTCATCCTTATGTGTGCACTTTTATACTTTGGCATTTAAATTTAAACTGGACGACGTCAGACAATTTAAAACTAAAGTAAAACACCACCCAAAATATTTTCATACAAATATATTTTAGCTTCAAATAAACGTGAAACTATGACAAATCTTTTTTTGTAACTTTTTAGACTTTTTGTTTGTTTGTTTCCTTTTCTTATACACGTTTTAAAAAATCTTTACAATTAACAAAGTACAATTCAACTGAATTGATTTCAAATCACCGTAATCACCCCCCTACAAATCAAAGTTTCTTCCAGTGAATTCAAAATATTGATCCGGACGAAACGAGCTCAGTGCTGAGGAAGAACTGGAGCAGGAAGTTTTCTTCAAGAATGCTTCTTGACAGTTTACTTGACACAACTAGACAGCGTGGTGCACTCAATACACAAAAAAAGAGACACAAAACTAAAATAAAATAAATTTTAAAAAGCTGTTCGATGACAAAAAACAGAAGAATGAACATGTGATTTTGTTTTTATCAAATATAAATGCCTTATTTGTTGGAGTGTTAAATCCATAGGACATCTCTTTCACTCTCCTACCATTATCCATCCCAGTAAAACGATGCAGTGGAGTTTGACCCTGGAAGAGAGAGTGGGGGAGGGAGGGGAGGCATAAGGCAAAGGGACTGTGACATCTGCAGGACCAGAGGCAGGAAGCAGCAGAGGAGAAGATGGAGCAAAGGGGGAGGAGGGGAGCATGATAAATCAGAGCCTGTCCACCTCCATTTTAGCTATGCTGATTATTAACCTGCATTTCTGACGGATATAAAGTGGCCGTCTGTGGCTACGCACATCCCTTACGTTAGCTTTTGGATTATAATACGTTAAATAATAAATGTCTGATATATTTATACCACTGAGTCTGACTTCAGCCTCTTTCTCAGCAGATAATCAGCACCATGGAAACGCAGGTGTCCAACGGTCCAAGCGGAACCAGTCTGCCCAACGGCCCAGTCATCAGCACAAACGGCTCCACAGACGACAGCAAAACCAACTTGATCGTCAACTATCTGCCTCAGAACATGACCCAGGAGGAGTTCAAAAGCTTGTTCGGTAGCATCGGAGAGATCGAGTCGTGCAAGCTCGTCCGAGACAAGATAACGGGTACAACGTGCAGAAAAATAAATAAAAATTAAAAGATAAAACAGAATATTTTTCCCCGTTGCGTTTGGAAATACTCATCGTCCGTGTTCTTGTGCCTCTGTCTGCAGGTCAGAGTCTGGGTTATGGCTTTGTAAACTACGTAGATCCAAATGATGCAGACAAGGCCATCAACACACTCAACGGTCTCAAACTACAGACTAAAACAATCAAGGTGTGTGTGTGTGGGGGGTCATTTTGAATTCTTGAAAGCGCGCCAGACAAAGAGAAAGGAAGTGGAGATTTTGTCAAGGCAGTCGCTGAAAGAGGAGACGAAGCATGTAAAAAAAAAAAGGGGGGGGGGGTGGCAAAATTGGGTAGGAGGAGGCAGAAGGGAGCGGTGGCTTGAACAAAGGAAGGATGGAAAAAGGGTGAAAAGAGGAGGAGAGAGTGGAGGTCAGAAAGCAAGAGGCGGACAGCATGCGGTGGTTATTATGATGGAAATGTAATTAGGTGGCCTGCCTGGGCCGCACCAGGGTCAGTGCAGGTTAGCCCATCTGCCTCCAATGCAGGCTAATTAGGGGGCTTCTCTGTCCCAAATTAAGACGATGACTGGAAGGGGGGTGGGGGGGGGTTATGTTATTAAACTCTGATTCCTTCCAACCTGATCAAAGTAGACCCAACATGGAAACAAAGTGCAGACTATAGGACAATCAGAACTCAAGAGCAGGTGACGTTCCAGCAGATGTCAGTGAAATTCACATCTTTTTACACTGAACTCAAATTGAGGTCGAAAGAAAGAAAATGAAAGAAAATGTTCAAACCACAAGGTTAGATGAGCAACAAAAAAAAAGTTATAAAACATTCATGATGATTAATCACTGGGTCATTTTAATCCTAAAACCTAATGGATTTAGAGAAACATGGGACTGCCGTTAACTTATTTTTAAAAAATGTAGGAAAGAAGCAGCTCCTGTGGTCAATATTTTTAGCTGACATAAGCTTCAAAGGAAGGAGTGAGGTGTGTGTGCAGCAGTAGAAGGACGGGGAGCAGCTCAGAGAGCAGAATGCCAATGACAGGATTAGAGGCCATATGGGCTGCAGGCACCATCTGTACTGTGGGAGCGACAGGGAGAGGGTTAATTATAGGGCGGCCTGTGTTCCCCGAACAGAGCAGCTCTCCCCCCGGACTCGTCCAGAACACCCTAATCAGTGCACCGCACAACCCTCCCGCTCATACAGTCTGTCTGCGGACACAAAAGGCACTGGTGCTCAGGCCTGACGGATGTAATCAGAACACCTGTATTCACCCCAACGCAAATACACGCATGAACTTCCATGAGCGCTTGTGTCCGAATTAAAGAAGTGCACTCCCTCGAATCTTCGAGTTCCCTTTACGATTGTGTTTATAGGTTGCACGGAATCTAAAACGGTTGCGTTGCACCTTCGATGTTTGCTGTTTGCTCATGGAGCTGTTGCCCCCGCCCAACCCCCAGAGAATAGGCACAAAAGGAGGAGGCAGGACTGCAGCTTGGCCTATCTCAGACAACACTCTGTCTCAGCATCACACACAAACACGGCGCTCTCAACAATGCTCCGAAGCGCTCGATCTGCCGCACGAGTCTTCAAAGGCTCCACAACAATAGGTCAGTCACTGGAACGATCGCTTAGATATTGTTTTGCCAAAGTGGGAATTAAAATGTGCTGGAAGGGGACCAGCTAACAGGAAAACCTTAAGGGATCAAAACAGATGCATCAAAAATGATGCTGCTTTAATTAAGCCTCTGGAGAATTAAAAAAAATGATGTTTTTCAGCAGAAAACAATCGACTTGTTAACCAGTGATTGCACTCGGTTGGAGTAATAGTTATAGCTGTCATGGTGTTTGTCTGTGGTGGTCTCATTACGGCCGAATTTGATATTAAAGGCACCGACTGAGGACACAGACGGAGACAAATTAGTCTGTGGAGAGCAGGGTGAATCAGGGATTAGCATTCAGTCCAACCCCAAAAGGGTTTGCTTCCGTTTTTTTCTGCGATTCAAGAGACGTTTATACAGTTTATCTTCTGCGTTGTAGGTGTCATACGCTCGGCCAAGCTCGGCTTCCATTCGCGATGCCAACCTTTACGTGAGCGGGCTCCCTAAAACCATGAGCCAGAAAGACATGGAGCAGCTGTTCTCCCAGTACGGCCGCATCATCACGTCCCGCATCCTCGTGGACCAGGTTACAGGTACAGCTTTACTGCGCGCCGCACCCCGTCCGGGCGTCCAGATGTTCGGGCGGCGGTTTTCACCGATGACAAAACAGTAAGGTCGGTGTGCTTTCTTATTCGGAGCAGGCATATCCCGAGGAGTGGGCTTCATCCGGTTCGACAAGCGCAATGAAGCAGAGGAGGCCATCAAAGGTCTGAACGGACAGAAGCCTTTGGGTGCTGCTGAGCCCATAACTGTCAAGTTCGCCAACAACCCCAGTCAGAAGACGGGCCAGGCCTTACTGACTCAGCTGTACCAAACCGCTGCCCGTCGCTACACGGGGCCCCTGCACCACCAAACTCAGCGCTTCAGGTACTGAACCTATACGCCAACCTCGCCCTGCATTTGAACCCCACCCTTAGCTTGTCGATTGTTGACGAACTGTTCAATGTTTCAAAGCCAAGTTACACGTAAACGTAAATTTTTGAGCTTGAGCAAAACAAAACTGTGTTAATTCTATTAATATTGTGCAAAAAATTGTGAAGTCTGCAATGTTTAAAAAAACAAAACAAGCAAAAGCTATTTTTCCATCACTAGAAAAGCTGTAATTTCTTATCGATTAGCTACAGAAAAGACGTAATTGGCGATATTTATACTTTCCCTCCTTCTCACTCTTTTTCTCTAACTTTCTTTTAAACTGCAGTGTGATCCCTTCACTGGGAAAGGGACCAGATCCAAATAGCAGCTCAAACACAATGTAAGGCACTAGATTTTTCCAGGTTCAAGAATAACGTGAACTCCATCTGCATACAGCCTTTTTTTTAACGTTTTAAGGCTTTGAGGGCATCAAAAGAAATGAAACGACGACATATTTACATGCTAATGTCATTCAATATTTAACGTTTTGTAAATCAAAGTCCTCAGGTTTTATTGTTTGCAACAACAAAAAAATCTAAAAGAAATTGTTGGGGGCAAACAATCTTTTTTGAAAGTATACATTTATAATTCAGTAGATGAATAATGGGCTATGTTTGCATTAAAGCTACTAAGTGACTCAGTATAAAGCTTAAATACCAGCAGGACTATGACTCATTGTGGGTGGATGGGTTGGAAGAAGTGAAGGTTGCCCTCTGGAGGACAGCTGATGATGGAGCTACATTCAGTAATAACCATGAAAGTCCCACACCCTTCCTTGTAGATCCCATAACTAACCTCTGCACCCCCTTCACTCTCCCTCTTGCGTTGCAGACTCGACAATTTACTAAACGCCAGCTACGGAGTCAAGAGGTAAATGCAAAAGGTGTACCTTCAAAAGCATTCATGCTAAAGTTAAACCTAAAACAAAGTGCCCGGAATACCACATGCTGACTTCATCTCTAAAATTAGACGTAATGGCCACAATTTATTTTTTTTACCACCCACAGCCCATTTTCCCCCATGTCACAGACACAACAGCAACAAAATCTGTAATTGCAACAAACATCTGCAGCTTCCTAACAGCGGGGTATTCTGGCATGGCTTTGTTTAACCTTTTCGTTCTTTTGTTTTAATTATTACAAGTGGTTTATCTGTATTTTTTTTATTTTTATGAACTAACATTGTTGGTTTCAGTTGCTTTAATGTTCCCTTTTTTTTCCACCAGCATGGACATACCAGATTCCGTTTGCGTCTCTTCTGTTTTGCTCCAGTTTCGTTTTTTTTTTTTTTGGTTCTTTTCTTAATTTGGTATGGTTTGAATCCAGTTTGCTTTTCATCCCTCTCTAGGTTTCTGTGTTTTCGTTCCAAAACTGTGATTTCTGTTGAACATCGTGATTCATGCGTTTAATCCTTCCAGAGACTCTGGTCAGCAGAGAAAATATGCACCGCTGTGTGGGTGTCTTGTCTCAGGGGGCACAGTGTCACTCTGTGTAAGCAGGTAGTTTGTGGTGCCCACACATTTATATCTACTCATGGCACAGCAGAGGGGATGAAGATGGGCTCCTCGGGCTCCACAAACCATCATTTCTCACAGACATACATTCATAAGGGAAAGTGTAGAGCGCTGAATGTTGTGTGGAACTTCAGAATGACACCCATGGTAGTTCTCCCGCTCTCTTCCCCAGATTCTCGCCCATCACCATTGACAGCATGACCAGCCTAGCCGGGGTCAACCTCACTGGTCCCACCGGAGCCGGCTGGTGCATCTTTGTCTACAACCTGTCGCCTGAAGCCGACGAGAGCGTCCTGTGGCAGCTCTTTGGGCCTTTTGGCGCCGTCACCAACGTCAAAGTCATCCGCGACTTCACCACCAACAAATGTAAGGGCTTTGGCTTCGTCACGATGACCAACTACGACGAAGCCGCCATGGCTATCGCGAGCCTAAACGGCTATCGCTTGGGCGATCGCGTGCTGCAGGTTTCCTTCAAGACCAGCAAGCAGCACAAAGCCTGAAAGAGAGGCTGCTAGTGCCAGCGCGCTCAACCTGCAGGGAGACGTACCGAGCTCCCTGTCATCACTCTACATGGGCCTGGACTGAGTCTCTCTCTGACATGATCTCACACAAATTCATAAGAAAGAAACCACAAAACACAGACATGTAGGCACACATACACGCATTGCACAAACATATCCAAGCGTAGGCGAGTCAAAGTTTCGAACACACTAGAGGAGTTTCTTTTGTCCCTTCACACGACATAGTCCTTTCCTTGTATTTGCCTGGATTGAATTAGAAGGGGGTACGTAGCTGGTTTTTGGGGGTGGGGGCAAGAGCTATCTATTTAGAAGACAGTCTAACGAATGTGACAGAGAATGTGTACGGAGTGCTTTGATTGAATTCAGGCAAATGATGACAACTGATGAACGAAATGATCAAAAATCAAATATGTGCAATTTACCCAAACTCGTATACCCCCCCGCCATCTCTCCAATTATCTCGCTGGAGGGGGGATGTAGTCACTTTTTTTACACTTGGGCATTTTGAATCAGTGGTTTTTTTAAGATCAAAGAAAATAAAACTAAAAAACAGTGTTCTCTTATATACGTCTATTAAAATAATACTATATATTCAATATTTAAGGTGGTTATAATAGCCGAGTATGTAAGCATTTTCTAGAAACTTTTGACTACTGTTTCCTGACCTGCATTGGGTGGTGCCTATAGAAAACAAAGGCATTTTCTCAACTATATCAGAGCTTGTTAGCTCAAGCCCAACACAGTTTAGCTCAACCGAAAACACTGGTTACAGAAAAGAACATCAGAATCACTCTCAGCCTCACGATCTCACATCATAGTTAGAAACACAGTTCAAATCAGAAATCACATATTTAGTGCTCTAAAGCTGTACTTTATTGTTTTCTAATCTCATCCACGTGACGGATTTCACACAAGCAGACTGTCTGTGAACTTAAGAGCAGAGCAGCAGCGCTCCCATGGCGATGACGTTCATTAGCAATTCTCTTCTGGGCAAGAGAGCGATGAGTGTGAGGGGAAAGCTATTTCATCATAACGCAGCCACAACGGAGGAAACTGGTGGTTTTTTGTGTGTGTGTGTGTATTTATCATGCTTTACGCGGCGCTTTATCCTGCTAGGCATGGCCAGCTACAGTCTGGAGAGATCCTTTGAACAAAGGTGTTAAAAAGTCAAGGCAGAATGCAAATGTGATGTAAAAACCTATTTATGATCACAAGGTTTGAATGTTACTACTCATAGCTGCAAAAAATCTTAGCTTGAAAATGATCTGAAGGTGATGAGAAGCAAGAACATAAAGGCCCAGGTACCGTTCATCAGGTTAGTAAGCAGACAGTGGCTCTCTCAGCAAATAAGGTCATAGCGGTGGTGTAGTCTACATTTTTGTACTGGGTATACTGTGCTTAGAAACCAAAGTACACTGGTTAGTACAATGTAATCGTCGATTTATTTGGATTTTTAAGCATATTGGACAAAATCAAATTCCTCTTATATTTGAATAAATGAACTAACTTTGTACAACAGTTGGCTTTATATTAAAAACGTTATATAATTTATAAAACAGTATCAAAGCAAAGCGCTGCATACTGATAGATTTCTACGGAAGAGTGTCACTGCCGTTTAACATATCAGTGACACATGCCTAATGATATGTCATGTATCATTGGCCACTTCTTTTATTTTTAGAATACTTTATTTTGGATTTTTCAACAACAATATTCCAATTGTTAATTGACGAGACAAAATCAGCTCAGGAACAAGTACGATATCGCTTGAGTAGTATGACATGCCTAAAATAAAAAATATTTACAGTGACATAACGCAACAAACAAAAAAAGAAAAGTAAAAGTGTGGGGGATAGGTAATCCTTAAAATGATTACCGGTAAATAAAAATATATAGTAATCAGAGGTGCAGTGAGAGATCCTGTCGATCACAGCTCGAGCATCGGAAAGTTAGTCAATCCAGTGTGCAGGTAGGTTTTGCATATACAGGTGGTCCCCAACTTACGAACGAGTTCCGTTCCTACGCCTGTTCGTAACTCGAAAATCGACGTAAGTCGGAAAATACGTCCAAACGGCACCTCATACGTACAGTACTGTATTTTACCAAGCACTTAGC
>JARVJN010000532.1:23279128-23289312 GCA_031763805.1 Argolebias nigripinnis | reverse complement strand
ATATATGCACTTCTGTGGGGGAAAATCTTTGTAAATAAAGTTAAAGATAAAAAAAACACGTTTCCTAACCAAGAGGAATAGTTCAATACAGTATCTGTATGATTAAAATTAGCACATATGTTTCAAGATTCAAGATTATTTATTAGAGATTGAGTAGATTCAGTAGTAAGATTGCAAAAAAACACACAAATTAAAAACTTTAAACAGGAAATCAACACTGTGAATGCTGAATCAGCATTACCACAATAAAATCATTGGATTAAAAGTGTTTGATCAATAACTTTTTGAAAATTTGGAATGAAAACATTAAAGCGATAGTTCAGGTCATTTGATGGAAGTTTTTTTTTTTTTTTAATAAATGTTATGATGAAATATTCATTGTAGACACCATTATTGTAGACATTTTCTTTTATTTTGAGTGGATTAACAAACTAATTACTAACTGAAGCAGATCTATGACCAAGGAGGAGTGCTGCTGTGTTAAAACCAACACCATTCTGAAAAATGTCATAATGGTTCATGCAAATGTTTATTATTATAAAGTTTTGCATCACTCCCAGTTTCACATTACACAGTTATGTGCATGCTGTTCCCATTAGAAGTGTCAGATTTGTGTCAGGAATTTGGTTTTTGGTTTTATTTTGACTATTACTATTATAACTTCTTTATTTATATTTCCATTTCCCCAATTTTTGCACTTTTGATAAAATAAAAACAATAAATCACCCAGCAGTTTGAGTCCTGGGATAAATCAAGTGTTTGAATGAAAACTAGTTGAAGAATACTGGAGCTTTCAGGGGCAAGAGGGGAAGAGAAAAGGGGATGAACGCACTTCTTTTGCAGTGCTTAAAGTAGAGAATCATCTGCAGGAGGGATTGTGCTTCAGATTAGGGGTGAGGCGACGCTCCAATGGAGAGGATTAAGGCTGCGAAACAGAAGCAACACTAAGAGAGGACAATCCAGCTCCATGAAACCAAATCTGCCACCCACCCAGAAACACACACGAGAAAACAAAAAACAAAACTCAGAATATTATTACACTTAATTGTGTAGAAATAATTTGTTTACACTTGATACAAGTGAATTTTAATATAATCCTTGAACACAAACGAGTTAATGCACCAAGAACAATACACTTTTTCAAAACTGGATCCATGATTTGAACTAGGAGCATCGCTTTCGTAAAAGATGTGTCGTTTATTTTAATGTAATTTATTTTTTAGGACTTTGGAAAACCAGAAGTCAAATGCTCCTATCTATGTCAATCCTTTGTAATCAAAGATGAGAATAACTAAATGTGCTGTAAATCTGATGTTGGAGTCCAGCTATCTTTTGCTCCAGAGTATGTCAGAGCTGTAATCCCAGTTCTCTGACTGGGCTGCTCAGTACACGAGCCAAGAGAGCCGCTCCCATAAGACCAAGCTCTCTGACATCTGGGCCACTGCCTTTCTCAGGGCTCTGACAGATGTTGGATGGTTGTTAAGCTCCCAAGGTTCTTAAGAGAAGCAAGAAAGAAAGAAAGCTGACAGTGCTTATAGAAAACCTTTATCTCAGTCATGCCTGAAAACATGTCAGAAGGTTTGTAAAGATGCTGATGATTCAAATTACTTATTATTACTATTACTTACCGGTACTTATGATATTTAAGACACATGTTTCCAAAGAGTCATTGTGTTTGTCTGGATTACTCTGACACCGCTTTAAGTTTTTATATTCCTTATGGTTTCACTCCCTTCACTTTATAAAGCAAGTGGTTTGAATGATTCCATCTCTCCTGCTTTGAATATGTCTGATTGTGATTGTGAATTTGAATATGTCTGATTGTGATTGTGGCTAAAACACAGAAGTTCTGACAGCAGGAAGTTTTTATCTTTGGTAATGTTTGTGTAAAAAAGATGACTCTTGAGTTTTTTTTTATTTTTACACAGTTTTTTCCCCACAATATAGTTGTGCCATAATTCCCTTCTTTGCTGGACAGGTCCAGTTGTGGTGAAAAGCGAACGGACACTGATTACATGGAAGTTGTGTTATTTCTGTTTTTTTCCCCCCAAGTTAGTACCGGTATGTTTATACAACATAGAACTTCAATAATGTTTAAAAACAAGAGTTGGATGCCAACTTATTGTCATAGTCTGTTGTCTGGAGTTTCTGTGTTTCCCTGCTTGTGTTTAATTCAAGTATCTTGTGTTTCCCTGCTTGTGTTTAATTCAGCTTTCTGTTGTGTTTCAGCCTCTTATGTTTAATCCAGCTTTCTTTGTTTCTCCTGCTTGTGTTTAATTCAGCTTTCTGTTGTGTTTCAGCCTCTTGTGTTTAATCCAGCTCTCTGTGTTTTTCCTGCTTGTGTTTAATTCAGCTTGCAGTACTTTCTCTGCTTGTGTTCTGCCCCTGTCTCACGTGTGTCTCGTGTTAATCACCACAGGTGGATGTCGTGTCTAATCAGTGTTGTGTGAATATATCCAGCTTTCCTCAGTCTTGTCTTTGTCTCAGGATTGTCCTTCTATGGTGTCGTGTTCTGCCCTCCCGTGCTCCAGTAGTTTAGTAGGTTTGCTTTCCTGCCAGCCTTTGTTTTGGTTTTTGATAAATAAAGACTTTAGATTTTTCTTGCGCCTCCTGTCATCCTCCTGCAAATTGGGTTCAACACTTCCTGATGGCCGAATGCGATACTTATGGAATTTATTGAAAATTGTTTCTGATCCACACACAGTCAATATTAAACCTACAGATACAACTACATCTTTTAACAAGTGGTGCTGAAGGTTCGAGGATGTCTTTGAACCTGACGAGGCCTAATGACCCTCTTAGTGATTATGATGGCGTTCAGGAACACCTTGGGAACCACCGAGGCTCAAGCCTACTGACAACTGTGGGAACACCAGTGCCATCGTCCACCATGAAGCAGGCTTTAAAGCCATGGATTGTGAGGGAAGTGTAAAAAAAGAAGAAAGAAGCCAACAATGACTCCTTCAAGCTCGACTGATATCTGCAGCTGCCCTCATGGATAAGCCAAACATCCTCTGCAGAAGAATCTTATGATCAGATGAGACAAAGATGGAGCTGTTTGGATCAATGATCAAGTAAGTTTTGAGGATTCAGAGTGCGGTTTTCAAACCTCACTGTACCAGCTGTCAAACATGGTGGGGGTATAGCATTATGCTGTACTGGTGCATTAGGCAAAGTACAAACCAACCATGCACTAATTCTGCCAAAAAGCAGTCGAACATCCAGCTCAAATGATACAAAACAACACGATGAACTGGGCTGCATGGGCTAGTTGGAACTTTATAAGAGACATTTACCCAAATGTTAGTGGGGCTGTTGGCATATATTCAAGGATTCAAGGTCCTTTGTTGTCATTTGAATCTCATGTGATACATGAGGTGGAACGAAACTGTGTACACACGGTCCCAGTTATATCCAACAATATTAAAAATAAAAAGTGTAAAAAGAAACAGTGATATGGTTTTAAGATATCAACTGACAATGCACGGCTCCGAGTCAACTGATGCATTTAAAAAAAGTCTTAAGACTTATCTTTTCAACCAGGCTTATGGTTAATTGTGCTTATTGATTTTAGAGTTTATCATGTGTAAACTTTTTGTACAGCACTTGGAGAGTTTATGATTTTATTATGATTTTAGTATGTGTATTCCTTTTTGTAAAGCACTTTGTGATTTCTATGTCTGTGAAAGGTGCTATATAAATAAAGTTTACTTACTTACTTACTTACTTACTTACTTACTTACTTACTTACTTACTTACTTACTTACTTACTTACTTACTTACTTATGCTCCCATCCTCACCTCCACACACAGAGTCTACAAAGATCACCTTGGCACCGTCCAATGCAGATGTTAATGTGGGAGAGAACACCTGGATGCAGTGTGCAGCGTCTCACGACCCACTGGTGGACATTACTTTTGTCTGGTCCCTGGATGGGAGAGAAATCGACTTGCATAAGGACAGTGCACACTTTGAAAGCATTTTGGTGAGTGGTTATTTTTAACAATGGCGTTTCATTGTATTGTAAATATATAAATCTGATGAGAGAATGTTAACTTTTAACTTTAATTCATCAGAACAAATGAGGCCAGACTCATATCTGCACTATTTTCACTTCAATACTTGATTTATAGATTGATAAAAACAGATAAATTGGCATGCCATCATATCTTTCAGTTATAGTTCTTCTCTTTAAGTGCAGCTCTGGATTCTCGTTTCGGGAACCATGACTGATTAATGAAATCCCATCTTTAAAGGTATTTTCCCTGTTGAAAAAAAAGGTTTGGTTTCACGTTTGTTTGCGTTCAGTTATTTTAAGTGCTTTGCAGCAGCCTCATTGCAGTGATGTATAATTTAGTTTTTCCTTTTATTAAGTCGATTTGACCTCACATTACTTCATAGGAAAAGAGATGCATGTCAGTCTAAGTCTTTGTGGAATTTTCTTGAACCACTCTGCTGACTTGATTTATATTTCCTTTTCCAATATGAATTTGTATCAGACTCAGGAACCTCGTCATGTTTGCTGTTAAATATGTTGATATGTCTTGAATTGTTTGCTGCTTCTTGTGTTGGTTTTTGCAGAACGGAAGCTCAAATAGCAAGCTGCTGATTAAAAATGTTCAGCTGAAGCACGCTGGACACTTCGCCTGCACTGCAAAGACCCAGGTCGACAACATCACTGCCTCTGCCCACCTGGTTGTCAGGGGTGAGTCAGAAACTGCAAACAGAATACAGATTCACCTTTGAAAGAGTGAAACACTTAATATAACAGACAGCAGAATAAAACAACTTTGATTTATGTCAAATCTAAACATTTATATACAGTATTACATGGACACTATTTGCATTCAGATGTTCTATAGTACCATACTTGCTGCCGTACACATCGCTTGGCCATAAACGTTGCATCTACTATGCGTCACCGCTGACACATCGCCTTTGTTACGTGTCACCGCTGACAACCTGGAAATGTGGGCCGGTGTTGTGCCAAAGATCGATTGACTGGCAAACGGTGGTCGAGGAAGTGTGCAAGGGAGGACTTTAACAAGAATTTAACAAGATTAACACTTAAAAACACTTTGTTTGCTCAAAATTATAGCAAAGGTGTGTCTCAGTTTAACTTTTCCTTAATAAATGCACTTTAATGGTCAAATCAGCTGCATTAAAGGCCGATTCGTGGCTGGACACCAAGGGAGGACTCGTACATTTCTTCAAAAGTTAACAAGATAACCACCTAAAACAATTATTTGTTTGCTCGACATTATATCAGAGATGTGTCTCAGTTGAACTTTTCTTTAATAAATGCACTTTAATGGTCAAATCAGCTGCATTTTGCCTGGGCAAGGCAGTGAAATGCAGCTGATTTGATGTTTGATCCAGGAGTTCCGGAGCGAGATGAAGGTGGCTTGGTATGGCAAGCCAAGTGCTTCATTAATAGCCACCGATTAATTACTGTATACACTTGGCTTGCCATTTTACTTGAGCACCCTCTAGCAGCTAAAATGGTAGTGTTCACTATTTTCCACTTTAGAATGAATGAAATTGTCAGATCTCTGTCAAAAATTGGGTTATGAATATGTGGGGAAATAAAAACTTAAATAAGTTGCTTTGTTGTGCCGGTGGCATGCTAATTTATGCAAAAAGGTGAAACTTATACCTCAAAAATCACGGTAATGTTTGTTGCACAACTCTCTATTAAATTAGCCAAATTGAAGGCTTAATCCTCAATTCTTGTCAGTCTCTTGCCCATAAAGCTCATATTTTCACACACTGTTTGCATGTAAACAAGTACATTCAGGGATTTTCTTTGTTTTAGGTGCGCATTTAGCTGCATTCCATGGATCAGATTCAATGCACGTTAGCCTCGGGCTAAAACACAGATCTGCTGCATCAACAAATTGCAGATGTTCAAGAATCCTCGTAGAAAACAAGAGCAGAGAAGAGACGTTCTCTCAAAGCAGAAATGAGCTGAGGAGCAGAATTTCCCTTCGCTGAAATAAGAGAAGAAATAAAATAACAACGCAAAGGAAATCCCTCTGGCTTCCCATGGATACGAAAAGAGACAAAGGTTGACTGTGAACCACATGAGCTACAGGTCATGGCTTAACCTGTTCACATCTCACACACAAACACACACTGTGCAGGATGCATTTCACCACCTGACACAAACACCAGATCACGCACACATCGCCTCACAGACGTGCTAACACACACACACAACCAGTGTGATGTGCCCTCAGAACTGAGCTTGTTGGAATCACATTATTTCTCTCTCCTGCCGCCTACAGAAGGAGAGGGGCAGGCAGCGTCGGTCCCAACGCTCTAAAGATTGAACTGGCTCGGCGCCTGTCCTGGGGTTTGAAATACAAATCTATGTTCCCTGCTGTCAGCTGGAGCTGGCCCCCATTTTCAGGGGCCTGCCGTGACGGCCGTCTGTGCCACAGATAAAACAAACAAACAAGAAATGATTTAATAAAGAAAACAGATTAATGAAGCCTTACTGTACTTTTTAAACCCATCATCTTGTATTAAATGCACATTTTGGCTCCATCGGTCTTGGAGTGAAAGAAAGGGTGTAGCAAGAGAGGGGTTTCAGATTACTGAGAAACACCAGAAAGACTTTCTCTGGGATGATCTTTCACTGGGACAGAATGGACATAAATGAGTTGCATGAACAGCAGAAACCCAGACTAAACAAATTATTCTTATAAATACGTATATGTCTGCTTTCCGGAAGCAAAATAGAAAAAAAAAATCCACGTTGCATTTTCACAGACACAGGTAATTTCTTTATTCAGTTTTGGTGAAGAAATAAAAATCCAAACAACACCAAGCTAATGAAACTAGCCCTGACAAAAAGGATACTAGAAAATAAATTTAAGTATTTTTTACCAGGGGGACATGTTAAACTAAGGTGTATCCTGTAGTCATCATCACAAGTGCCTTTTATCAGTAGTCACTGTGCTGTTTGGTGTCACGGTGTGTAACACGCTGAACATGGACCACAGAAAGCCAAAGACAGATTTGTTTCAGGAGCTTAGAAGATTATTAATGATCATGGGAAAAAATAACGGCTATATGACTATCTTCAGTTGTCCATATTTAGGTCCACAGGATAGCAAACCAAATGGTAACCAAAAAGCCCTAAACAACTTCTAAAGAGATTAGAGGTGAGCTTCAAGGTCAAGGTACATCAGAGCCAGATCACAGTGTCTGTCACCATTTGAGCCAAAGTCGATTTAATGGACGACAACCGAGGAGGACACCAAATAATGATAAAGTTAGACTGAATTTAGCCAAAATGAGTGTTGAGAAGCCACAAAGCTTCTGGGAGAACGTTCTTTGGAAAGATGAGACAAAACTGGAGCTTTTTGACGACAAGTCCCATCAGCTCGATGTTAACACACCCAAAAACAAAACGTAAGAAGAAAAGAACCCAGTGAAACATGGAGGAGGTTCAGTTATGTTCTGGAGATGCTTTGAGGCACAAGGTGTCTTGAATAAGTGTTAAGTCTCAAGATTATCAAGGCATTTTGGAGCTACGGTAAATGTACTGCAGTGTCAGAAAGTTTGGTCATAGTCACAGGTTGCACTTTACTTAGACCTGTCCAAAGCCTTTGTGGATCATGACATCTTATGCTATAAGCTCTCAGATGTTGGCTTCTCGGATCACACTGTTGGCCGGTTCTCAAACCATCGCTCAGGTCGGAGGCAATGTGTTCGGCATAATGATACTTCATCTAGCTACCTAACGGTCACCAATGGTGTGCCACAAGGCTCAGTTTTAGGTCCCACTCTTTTTACAATTTATATAAATAGTGTAGGTCTAAACATCCCTGACACATCCTTTGCATCTCTATGCTGATGACACTGTTGTTTATTGCCGAGCTAACACAGTTGCCAAGGTTTTCCAGCATCTACAGTCTGTACATTATTTGGCATCATTCAGTCAGACTTAATCCATCTCAAGCTTGGTGCTAAATGCTGACAAAGCCAAAGGGATGTTGTTTTCCAACAGAAAGTCGGCAGTTCTTCCTCCTATCTCATCCATGCATGGTGTTTCTATTGAGTTTGTAGATTCTTACAAATGCTTGGGAATTTTGGTTGACGCACACCTCTCTTTTAAACCACATATTGAAAACCTGATTAAGAAACTGAAATTAAAACTGGGTTTCTTTTTCAGAAATAGATCTTGCTTAACCGCTACTTTCCTACCGACCATTGACTATGGTGACATTATTTACATGAATGCCCCTGCCTCCCAACATCTGCCAGCTCCTTGCAGATGTTGGATGCTGTCTATCATGGCATGCTAAGATTCATAACTGGTTGTAACTACCGTACCCATCACTGCACTCTATTCTCCTTGGTCAGTTTGTCATCACTATCCACATGTAGGCTCTCACACTGGTTCATTGTCATCTATAAATCACTCTTTGGTCTGCTACCTTCTTATAGCTCCTCCCACATGTCACTCCATCAGTGCAGTTACAACATGTGCTCTCAGGACATCAATACCTGCAGCGTTCCCTCATTGCGGACTGAACTTGGCAAAAAGGCCTTCTCCTACTCAGCTCCTGAAACCTGCAACACCTTGCAACAGGAACTGGTTGTCCTCCTTGATTTCTTTAAGGGGTTTCAAACATTTGATAATGTCAATAGAAAAATAAAGGCAGATATGTTCTTGTTTTTAGTATGTCACCCTGTTTTATGGCATCCTGATTTATTGTTTTACACACTACTCTTATTTTAACTGCATTTTTGACAGTTGTCATTGCCTGTTGTTGTACTTTATATGTTCTGTCTGGAACAGGTCCCTCCTGTAAATGAGTCCCCGTGATTCAATGAGGCTAGCCTGTATAAATAAAGGCTGAATGAATGAAAGGTGTTCCTCCAACAGGACAAAGACCCAAAAGACACAGCTAAAAAAATAATAATAATAATAATTCTTACTTTAACACAAGTGTACAAAGTAATTTTTCGTCTGTAAAAGATAGATGGAGCAATTGTTGAGTGAGCACAAAAGTAATTGTATCAAAACTGTATCGTTCCACGAGTCACTTGATGAAAAGCCTTTAATCTAATCTCCCTGGTTAACATGTATCAGATAATTTGATTTAAGGAGCTGGCAGAGTTGCTGTAGCTTGTGGGCCTTTAAGTGTAGAGCTGAAACAAAACTGATGGAGTCTGTCCACACAGAGGTCGGTCAGTTTCCCCTCACTATACAGTGACTGTTTTTTCTTTTTTTTCCTGTCAGTTCTGATCTAAGCGCCAATTAGATGCTGTCTGAAACCATCTGTGTGACCGTGCACAGACACATGTCCAGGTAACGCTGCATAATTTTATCTTGTTTTTATTAATGCTGCAGCCTGTGTGCCATTATCGCCCGCAGTAATAATTTTTGCCTGTCTCTGTGTTTGTTTGCTTTGCAAGCAAAACATCTCATGGACCACTGAACCGATTTTACTGAAAGTAATCATTAGATTGACGGTCTACATCTGATTAACTGGCTCTATTTAACATGGCCGCCACAGCAAAGCAATCTTACCGTACCCAAAAATGACCATAATTTAGTGATCATGGTCACTATTTAGGTCAAATTTGATTTGGGAGTAGCTGAGCATTGACTCCAACCCATACTGCGAGTACAACGCATTACACAAAATCTTTGCTTAACATTTTGGAATAAATCTAACAAGGTTGAGTCAGGACCTCTGGATGGATTCTTCTTTGTTAAAATGTTTAGTCTTTTATCCAAAAGATCTGAGGAGCTGCAACAAACTCAATCTTATAAATAGTACCTTCTCAGAGTGGATCAACCAGTCATCACTCTACGTGCATTCCTGTTGATGAGGCAGTGGAGGTGGTCTGTTCAAGGATAAATCAGACACCACTCTGAGCAGCAGAACGACTCTTTCCACAGAGCAACAGTGTCAACTCTTGAAACTGTGCCTGCAGTCAACCTTCACATATGGGGGACAAAAACATGGGTGTGCTATGGAGTCCCCAGTTTCTCCTATTGTTGCCAACTTGTACATGGAGGAGGTAGAAACGAGAAGCTTGACGTCCTTTTCAGGGAGACCACCAAGTCATTGGTTCAGGTATGCTGATGACACCTGGGTTAAAATTAAATCTCAGGAAGTCCAACATTTCACTGATCACATCAACTCTGTGGATAAATATA
>JARVJN010000532.1:22778763-22790433 GCA_031763805.1 Argolebias nigripinnis | reverse complement strand
TGTGTGTGTGTGTGTGTGTGTGTGTGTGTGTGTGTGTGTGTGTGTGTGTGTGTGTGTGTGTGTGTGTGCGTGTGTGTAAATTAGCCCACCCTAAAAATATCACCACCAGCCGCCACTGCATATTTTTATAATTAATAATTGATGATGACTGACAAATAATACACAAATTTGTACAAAAAGACTGACCAGGTTACCCTTTGACCCTTGAACTCCATCTGTTCCACGAATCCCCTAAAATAATAGGCAGATAAAAAAAATGGATTTTAATAAATTATGATTGGACAGTCCAGAAGGCTTTTTGTTTATCTTTTGAAGTCTGAATAATGTTTCAGTGCTTTTGGATTTGAAGACTCTCAATGGTTTTGATCTTTTCATCAAGGTGATGTTGACTCACTGTTTGTCCAGGTGCCCCGGGTGGCCCCCTTGACCCAACTAGACCTCGTGGACCCTGGAGAAAAAATAAAAATACAGCACAGAGTCAGCATCTAACCTGCATTCGTGATGAGACTGAATGAGAGTAGAATACTAAACTGTAAATGAAAACAAAGGAGTGGGCGAAAACAAAAAACAGCAAGAGACTGACGGTGTAGTTCAGTGCTTGTGCAGGGCTGTTTCTGCGCGCTCACTGTGAAGCCTGTGCTAGCCCATCGGTGCGAGTGTGTTTGTGTCAGCTTGTTACTTTGTAGGCTGGCCAAGCCACCTGTTCCAAATCCACATCTGTGATCTCCTGGGAGGTGATTGATATGGAAATAAAATCATTCAGGCCAAGACTTTTTATCTTTCACCTTGCCGACACTTTCTTCCTCCCTTTTTAACTCCATCTACCTCAACTCGTTCACCCCGTGCCAAGTTTCTGTCTGGTGTTTTGTGTTCTGCGGTAGCACGTTCCCCATCCATCTCTGCTTCTCATCACGACTGCTAGCACCTTTCATTTCCAATGTTTCTGTGGTTAGATTTTTTTGTGTGTGTGTTTTTTTTTTTACGTGGCTTACAGCAACTCTATTTCCTCAAGCTCTGAGAAGTGTACTTGGAGTGACAGAACCCTGCTGAGGTCCAACCTCACCTACTGGGAGAAAGATAGAGAGTGAGTCATAACTGATGAATCTGAATTCACAGCAGATGACCAAAAAAACAATGACGGCATCTTCGGCTGTGGTTTAAACTTCAGCTTCACTGGAAGCTGGCCAGAATTTAGAGGACTATGTGAAAATAGACAGACGAAGGCAGAAACTCAAGACTAAAGAGGTATTTTTCTTTCAACTGACTTTTTCTGTCATAATGCAAATGGCTACTGTAGCAGCACCAAGAAAAATGTCTTTTTCGTTTGACTCAGAGTGCAAAAACGATGAATACCTTTTTCTTGCATGTTTTTCATGAAAAATATGGTGTGAGGCATCCATGCACAGCACAAGGAAATATTGTATTATTCCACATTTGGATACTTACAGGTTCACCTGGTTGCCCTCTTGGTCCGACGGGTCCATCAGATCCCTAAAATACACAGCAGGGAGACAAAATTACAACATAGATCTCCTGGCCTGCTTTGATTCAGCTGCTAGTTGGAGATTCATAATCTCGTAGAATTTATCTATGAAAATCCATCATTAAATAAATGTACTGTAAGACAACCTGCATAGATTGGCACCATGTTGAGAGAGTTTATAACATTCATATTTTTTGAATCAATTGCATCCATTTTGCAAGCTGAGTAAACTCAAGCCAGCACAGCAGTGTTAATAATGCAAGTATTCATGATTTAATTTCATTAAAGCTTGCTTGGATCTGTGCTCTCTTACAATTTAAATGGTTTATAAAATCAGTTTACTGATCTGAAAATCACTTTTATTGTAAAGATTTTTTTTTTAAATCGTAGTGAAGTGTGTTTTCTGTAGACTTACTTGTTGTGGGGGGGAATAGTGCACTCACCTTTTCTCCTGGCTCTCCAACAGACCCTAGAGGACCAGGCCTTCCTCTGTCCCCCTACAAGATAAAAGCATTAGCCATATACAAGAAGACTTTTTACAGTGGCAGAAGTGTATCAGGCAGATGCTTTTAGTGTACCCTGACGTCACAGAAAGCACAGCAATCATCCTAATCATACCATGCGAATAAACATCTGCTATATGATTTGTAAAGAATTCATGCACGTCATTAGCCTGGTTAAAACCAGACCCTTGTCCTTCACTTTGCTTGAGGGGAGACTAGAATTGAGCGGAGCTGCATAGGAAGGCGAGGTTCGTCATGTTCAGATGTAAACGCCTGAAAGACTCCATAAATACTAAATACAGTGACGACGTCAAATTACCAAATCAAACTCACTATGTGTCCCTTGTTTCCTGGGAGACCTGGCAGACCGTCGAAGCCTCTGTCACCCTGAAGCGTTAAAGAGAAACAAGTGCATTAGCCTCTAATATACACACACATAAACACACACACGGTCACATGCCATCGTGTGTAAACATTAGCACATTTGTAGTTAAAGTCTCCCCTGGTAGAACCTCCCATCTGCTCTGAGTGGGTCTTGGAGGAGAAACATTTAGATTAGCTGTAGGTCTGTTAAAATGTTGCTTTGGCTGATAAAGACTGTTCAGTCAGAACCAGCACCAGGGGGACTCTGATTTAGTTAGTAAGATCTTTCTATAGCTGTTATACATTGAGTTGCCTTGTTGTCAATACCATGTAATAAGCTGTGGGCTGCACAGTACCCAAAGGTTTTCAGTTGCAAGAGGAGATAGTTGGTTATTGTGGAAGACAGTTCTGCACAAACACCAATAATACTGCTGAGTTTACGGCCCGCAAAGGCCTTACCGATTAACTGTAACAGAAAAATCAGTGGGTTCTGGGCCAAGTGCAGCACACGGAGATCTGTTAGAGCTTACCTTTGTGCCTGTTTCACCTGGAGATCCACGACCTCCGTCTACACCTGCACGTCCCTGCAAAACACTCAGCCCAGTTCACATGGGTTCTGCTTTACAGTACATTAAACACAGCATGGGTTTTATTCCGGTATGCAGATGGAATATTGTTCAGCTTGGAACCTCTCATTATTCAAGATAGCTCACCCTCTTGCCTGGCTTTCCATTGATCCCAGGGGGGCCTGGCAAACCACGAAGCCCCTATGTGTGTAAAAATCAACAATAAAAGACGACAAAACAAATGGGAAAGATGTGAAAAGATGGACAAGAACGTGGAAGAAAATCAATATTTTGCTGTTTTAAAAAAAGAAGTGTGATGTAAACTAAACGTGAAGTAGAAATAAATAGTCCAGTCTTACAGAGGGGCCGTTTTCTCCCAGGTCGCCCTTTGGCCCAGATGGACCTGGAACACCCTATAAATAAAAAAAACTGCGATTTTACTTGACCAGGCTAAATACTAATGTGTTGATAACAAACCATCTAAAATACCATCTTCATGTTATATTTGTACATTTATTCAGTTTTTCCCAAAGTAAAGTTGTTTGTGAAAGCAATCAGCACACAGTGAGCATGGATACTGATGAGGTGAGGTTACGAGGTCAAAGAGAAAGGAGAGCATATAAAAATTGCAGTAATGAGGTTGGGGTATGGTACAAATTTGGTCTGAGTCAGAATAGTGCCTTACCACCGGGCCTGGTCGTCCTGTAAGACCCAATGGACCCGGAGGTCCCTGAAGTGACATCTGAAAGAAAAACACACTGTGAACATAATTTTTCACTTTTATGTGTAATAAAATAACCCTCATGAAGCATAAACTTACTATTTGACCATCGCTGTTGCTTTAATGTGACAGTAATTAGAAAGTGAAGGTTTCTGTGAAATATACCTTAGTCTGCTGCAGGATGGCTTGTGCTTGTGCCTCCAGGGGAGACACCCCTGGTCCTTTCTGTGAATCCCCTCCATAATGAAACTGGTGACAGGGAAAGGAAAGGTTCAATCCCACTGCAGGATTCCCCTCGAATGCAAATGGAGTTCAATCACACAGCCCCCCCTTGTGGTCATGGCACTTCACCATGTGGTGAAAAAAAGCTGTGAGTTTGTGATTTTTGTGTGTGTCAGTGCGTTAAGAAGCCGTACTGGTAACATCAGCAGGGTTCCTGGAGGACCTGGGATTCCATCAACCCCTGGAAGGCCAGGGCGTCCTTGGGGACCCTAAAAAAAGAGGACAGTATGTTATTTTAAAAAATCTATTAATTGAACTTGTGTGTACTCTCGTTCCGAGGATCCATCAATTGTTTTGAGGACAAGCAATAATAGAAATGATGAATAGATTTTCAGATTAATGCTTTTCTTAGGATTAGGGATAAAAATTTAGAGAATAGCGCTTACGGTATAGGACAAATCTCTAGGAAATGAATGTGAGTCGGGACTTGTTTGGAAAGGAGCTCACTTTGACAGATGTTGTGGCCCATCTGCTACAGCAGATCACATCAAACTAACTCAGCAGCACTGATCAATTGTATTCATGTGCATGGGTTGAGATAGTGAATATGGAAAATAGTATTGTATAGTATTGTGTTTTATGACGCAGTTATCTCTTTTTTTTGTGCAGACAGATGTGTGAACAAACATCTGATAAAAGAACAACTTTGTATCTTTTTGTCAAATAACTGACAAAAGTCATTAAGTGGAAAAAACTTCAATATTATATCTTGGTGATGACAATAAAAATGATGATTATGTTGTTTACAGCTTCCTGTCTGCTGGATCACAGGTTCAAAAAGACAACAACAACAAAAATCAACACGTATGTTTCAGTTTGCGTTTGCAGTATCTAATCCCAGGTTTTCAAACTAAACCAACAAAACTCAGTTTTGGTCAAGTACAGAATAGGAACCCACACTCACCAGTTCACCTGGATCACCCCTGGGTCCTGGAGGGCCTGTAGGTCCAGCTGGTCCGGGGAGACCCTAAACATAAAACATAACCAAACAAACATTTAGCAACATGGATATTGTGTTGTATAGATTTAAAAAATACATTTTGCTCATTGCCTCACAAAGATCCATTAAAAACGTTCTGCTCTACTTGTTTTATTAATAACGCAGTGACTGTCCCATGTTCTGTCCATAGATGTCTAAAACACATCCATTAAAAAAAATATATCTCCACTGTCATTAAGAGGATGCAGGGATTTACTGTCATATTGGCATTTTCCTCCCTGACAGTCATGTTGCTGTTTCTACGACCACTGCAGTGACAGCAGTTGTGTGAATTATCACCATCGTGAAAATTAAAAATATTAAAAATTAATTAATGAAACTGGCTTACCTCTGGTCCCGGGAGGCCTGAAGGTCCAATCACTAACAGACCCTAGAAACAAGCACACACTGTATGTATTGTAAATTCAAAGGATATTAAATCAAGCTCAAGACTATTTATTAAAGCCCTCCAGCAGCTCACCGGTTCAATAATAGCTGGCTCTCCCTTCTGGCCCTTTTCTGCTCTGAGTGCAGCCTGAAGTGGAAAAAACACGTGAAAAGATGTGTGTAGTCTGAAATCACTTGACATAAACAACTTAACACGTGACCTCCAATGAGGTTTACCTCAACGTTCAACGTCTCCGCTCTTTCCCGTTCTGCAAAGTCAAAGTCGTCCTCGTAGGTTTCATACTCCTCGTACTCTACCTCCGTGTCATTGTTGAACTCGTCATAGTCAAGAATCTGTTGGAGTCAGAAATATGGCAGTGAATACCAATTTAACCTTTCTGCTTTTCTGTCTTGACTTAAAAGTACCTCTTGTGTTTGTATTTGACCTACCTCGTGCTCGGTGACGTTTGGGCTCACAGTTAATGTGGAAACGGAGACATCTTCAAACAGGTCGCCGTAAAGACCATCTTCATACTCCACCACCACTGCCTTCTCCAGAGGCGTGACCTCCTGCTGGCAAACGCACGGATTTAAGTGAGTCTAAGCTCAGCAGTGGCTCCCTGTGAAGGCACATTCTCAATGCACGAAAACATGTTAGCAAATCAAGTTGGTCTACTGAAAACGTGTTAACAATAGTCTGGCAGGTGTGCAGTTAATCACACAGAATGAGTTTAATTAATTAGCTGTGAAGGAAACTGAAATAATTACAGAAACAGTATGAGAAGAAAAAAAGATTTACTTTGTAAATTGGCAAACAGTAAACAGGAAGGAAATATACAAGAAGGTGCCTTTGTTGTTGAAAAATGGCTTGGCATAGAATTACATGTATAGTGACATATCAGTAATTATCCACTACCAAGCATGGTACACTTATTTATCTTTGATAATAACACTGCATGCACACAGAAGATTTATTAGCTGTGAATATGAATTCCCATGGATACACATAGGTACAAATTTGTGACAATGGTGAAGAGGAAGCGGTGATCAAGGTGGTGCTGTTAGTGGTGAGAAGAGAAAGAGGTGCTCACTACTTTCAGATGGTGTCAGGGCAGTGACTGGTTAGAACTGGGAATGGTGGGAGAGGTTTGGAGGATATCTACTGGTAAGTTTGTCTACCTCCTCTGCAACCTTGTATACAGGCGACATGCTGGGCACCACAGTGGGGGCCTTAGTTGTGAAGTCGGGTTTATGTGTGGACATCTCCGTGATGGTTCTGTCAAAAACTTGAGTGGGAAACATTGTTTTAAGGGAGCTCCTAAAGTCTGGAAGGTCTGTGGGCTGGAAGGGTTCCCGTGACTGAATCTCTGGCAGAGTTGTGGATACTCTGAGGAAGCCCTCCTCAAAACCCTCCTCTTCGTGCTTTTTCTTTCTCGACCCCTTTTTGCCCTTGCCTTTGCGTTTTCCTCGAGAGCTTTTGTCCTTCTTTTTGTTATTTTTGTCCCTCCTGCCCTTTTTGGAGACCTCCTTTTGCTCAGCTGGTTCGTCCCTTTGCATCAGAGTATCAGACTCAAGTTGGAAGAACTTTTGCGTAAAAAATAAAGAAAGTAGAATGTAAAACAAGGATTTAGGTGGAGGATGGAGGAGATAAAAACAAACAGTGCTTTAAATCAGAACACAATTAGGAAAATATCCTGCAACAAAAAAAGTCAAACTATGGGACATGTTAAACACTGCCTTTTTGAAAATGTGGATAACGTTTACTTGTGTGATCAGAAGTCACCCTGATCTGATATTATAGCAGTTAGAAATACGATTGTATCATCAACCAGAGGAATCCCTATTGCACATACGTTATAAGAATGTTCCGTCTGAGAGTGATGCCAAGTCTGTGAAAGACACAACATGATTTAGGAGCACTTGTAAACACAGTCAACGAGTGGGAAGTAGGTCAGTCTTTTGACAGATGTGGACATCCTCTGGACTGAGAGCTCATCACTCAGCTTAAGTTATATAAAAGCCAGCTGGTTGACCACTGGAACAGCCTCGCACTCCATTTATTTATCAGTGACAATCAACATCAGGACATATGCACTCACACAATGCCTATATGTGCTGAGTTGTGTGTATTTCATAAAACCTTTACACACACACACCTGTTTCCTTTCAACTTAATGCTTTCATACATCACCATCGACATGCATAATCATCCATATCCTTAATAGATTCATTCTTTTAAATGCCTTAAGGAAAAGATGAGCTGTTATTAACAGTGTGAGTCATATGCTTCTGGCTCGCTGCGTATGTGGGGAAGTTTTTCTGTTTGGAGCTTCTCTTTTGTTATCTGCATACTCTGTATGTGAGTGTGTGCTTCCAAAAGTGCACCTGATACTAAAAATGCTCCCACGGTGGCTGCATTTAAAGACAACACTAATGCTTTAACAGATGGCCTATTCTCACTTTAGGTCCAAGTTTTCTATTCTGGAACACATTCGGAGCCTTAATGATCGGCAGGTTTGTGCTTCATACAGCCAGAAGGACTCAGACATGGGTGCAATGAAAACAAGCTGCTTCAGTCTTATCATTAAATAATAAATATGTTTCATTAACCACACAAACCCCAAAATACCAACCTTGTATTGGCTGCTAACTGCCATATACTCCATCATATAAACAGTGGAAGAACAGTACAAATATATATTTTTTCCTCTCTCTTTACTGACCTCCTGCTTGCCGAGCGCTTGACTGCCGTGTGGCAAAGCAAAGTCACAGTCTGGCATGTAGTTAAGACAGTAGTCAGAAGCCGCCTGGGAGTCCTCCAGAATCATCAGCTGCTGAATATCGCCCTGAAAATAAAGAAGTCAATAAGAAATCATCTGATCAAAGCAAGGGTAAAAGCAAAGGGATGCTGATGCTAAAGAAAATTGACATTTTGGAAGAAATATGTTCGAGTAATAATATTCATAGGCAGCTTCTGTAATGCATTTTCACAATACAAACACAGATAAACACCTGCATAGTGTAAATCAGAATGTGCTGGAAATCATGAAGTGTCTATACATACAGTGCTTCTTAAGGTTGAGGAGTGACCTGACTTTACACAAGAAACAGCTTAAAATTGCACCCCACCCCTGCCCTGTCAGGACCTTTAATTTCCCAACATGCCCTGCAGGCATAGCCAGAGCATATTTGCAACCATGAGCAGAGACAGCACTGCTGCACCCCGCATAGCTAAGCCCACAGCCGCTGTTTTCATGTCCTTTCACTCAGCCTCTTCACGTAACACGACAGAACTGTTTGTGGCAATAAATAATCTAGACTAGAGGAATTTTGTGCTTTAAAAATAGAATGACCAAGGAATAATTTATCAAGAAAAAAAAAAGAAGAAGCATCACTAACTAAAGGCTTCAAATAGCAACACAAAATCATTGTTTACTATAAAGGCAAGAATAACTGCCAATTAATTTTGCTTTAAAAAATGTTACAAGAGTTTTTTTTACTAATATTTGAAAAATATGCTTTAAAACGCAGAAAAAAAATTACAAGCTGCAGGACTAACGTCTGTGGAATAGCGTATAAGCTCCAAGAAATGTATGACAGGATTTTGATTAAATTAGTAAATTGAATCAATGTAAGTGACAGCTCAGTGCAAACACACTGCCAGGTGAAATGGTATCCAGGGACAGCAGGGCAGCCATCTGTGATGAATTAAGTTTGATGAACTGCTTGATGTTGTGTTAATTGTTGTCCCATTGTGATCCTTTTAATTGGCTTTAGCAGGCAGAAGCGAAAAAACTATGCAAACACAGCATTTTTTGTTTTGCATTGCTAGTTTCCATATCTTCCAATATGGCTTAAGTTAAGCTTTTTTACTTGACAAGCCCAAGCAAAGTTTAAAATACTATACTATAAAAATGTAAAGCTACTGTTCCTCAATACTGCAACAATTTAAAGGAGTTGTTATTCAGTTGTTTTCCTGTTTTGGTCCAAACCAACATAAAGAGGGAAAAAAATCATTACACGCTGGTGAGAAACAAAGGGAGCAGAAGAAAAACAAGGTGGGTAATCCAAATTAATCCCATCTAATTTTGAGATCGAGGCTATTCGTATCCCTGCTTTTGTTGTATAGGGACTCACTTGTCTAGTTACACGCATGCGTTAACCTCATGTGCACATCACCATTCTTTGATTAGGACAGGGCAAGGACATCTAAAGAGGATCAACTTGCAGAGAAAGAAAACACCTCAACTGAATCCACAAAGCTCTCAGGCTGCTCTGTTGGCAAAAGGCTTATTAGTGTTTCAGGGAGTGACAGCTTCTTGCCTTTTTCCTGTAAGGTGTGTGGTTGAAGCAAGCCTGCAATGAACACTGCGTCATCATATCACAAGAAAATGAGCCTTCACTGACGAACCGTTCACCCTCTTTCAGTACCTTTGTATATTGTGCCTTGTATGGATGAAAAATTAAGACATTTTTGTTTATTATAAGCTTTAAATGCAGGTGACCTAATATAAAAAATAAGAAAGAACTAGCATTCATTAATGGACTGCATTTCATCTGCCTATCATGCCAGAGTTTTAGATTAAGATCATCTTATGCTGGGGAATGATGGAGTTATAGCTCATTTGGTCAAACCTTGAAAATACCGTACTTGTGTATGAGGTGCCGTTTGTAAAATTACACAGTCAAAAATTAACAGCAATATTTTGGTTCATTTAGCCTTTCATAAGAAAAAAATTTTTTTTTCAAAGTCATATTTTAACCATATTTATACATTTAAAAATGTCATATTTCCCAACTAAATATTTAATTTACAAGCTAAATATTTAGTTTACAAACTAAATACTTACAAGTTAAATATTTAGTTTGTAAACTAAATATTTAAGTGTAAATTAAATATTTAATTTCCAAGCTGAATATTTATAAACTAAACATTTAATTTCCAAACTAAATATTTATTGTTCAAGCTAAATATTCATTTTAAAATACAGTACTAAACATTTAATTTCTACGCTAAACATTTAATTTCCCAAATAAATATTTAATTTGCTCACTAAATATTTAGCTTGCAAGTTAAATATTTAGGTCTGATTTAAATATTTAATTAGCAAATTAATATTAAGTTTAGGAATTAAATGTTTAGCTTAGAAATTAAATGTTTAGTTTGGAAATTATATATTTAGCTTAGAAATTAAATATTTAATTCAGACCTGAATATTTAGTTTGCTAACTAAATATTTAACTTGCAAATTAAGTATTTAGTTCGTAAATTAAACATTTATCCTGGACATAAACATTTAGTTTGTAAACTAAATATTTAGCTTTCTAACTAAATATTTAACTTGCAAGTTGATATTTAGTTTGTAAACTAAATATTTAGCTTGTAAATTAAATATTTAGTTTGGAACTGTGAGATTTATAAATGTATGAATAACATGGTGATACTATGACTTTGAAAAAAAGATTTTTTTATTTATTAAAGGCTAAATAAACAAAAATATTGCTGTTATGTTTGACTGTGTAACTATACAAAAGGCACACCATAATGTTATGGGGATATTGTTTTAGAAGAAATGATGAATTAATGCTGAATGTGTGTTCAGATGAACTAAATGTTTCATTTTAGAGAAACATTACAAAGCGGGTGCAGAATCAGGTTTTTGTCGTCCTGAACATGACAATCTGCTTATCTGATGGTGCTGGACGGACTTTCTTCTCTCACTGAGGTTCTGGAGCACGTTAATGTTTGTAACATCTTGTCTGTGTGTTTGGGAGGATCGTCCAGTTTTCTTATCCTACTGAATGATAAATACTGTTGCTGCTCATCTGAAAGTCTTTTTGGATTTAAACATCACACAGTGGTTTCATACCAAACGTCATCTCTGTCACTTTGTTCTTTTGCAGCTTTGGTCACTTTACTCAGACTTAAAAAAACAAAAAGCTTCCTGCTATACAGTATAGGCGTCTATGTTTACAATATAATATAATTCTGGTTATGATTAGGGTTTAGAATCACTGATTAAGGGCAAAAATTACAAAAATAATTAAAGAACACGATTGTAAAGGGTTGGAATCTGGTCAAGATTAGATTAGAGTAAGAGAAGAATGATTACAAATGAGCATTCTTCATCAATATTTTCATATTTTAGCAACGTTTTTAGAAGAAATAAACAGATTTGATATAAGTGCATGGGTATGAACCGATAACTCCTGTCATGGAGGAACAATGTTTCTAATATGTGGAATAATAAGGGAGACATTAGTTACAGTTTCTGTGGGAGATCCATCCATCCATCCATCCATCCATTATCTTCCGCTTATCCGGGGTTGGGTCGCGGGGGTAGCAGCCTAAGTAGGGAGGCCCAGACTTCCCTCTCCCCAGCCAC
>JARVJN010000532.1:22761208-22773334 GCA_031763805.1 Argolebias nigripinnis | reverse complement strand
GCCGTGGCCGGGGTTCGAACCTGTGTCCTTCGGATCCTAAGTCCGATTCCCCTACCATTACACCATCTTGGCCCCTACTCACACAGACTCATGTTCGTGCTGCTGCTGTTCCGTTCGGCGTATTGTTTTGCACTATATGTGTTTAGTGTAGTTCTTAGTTTGTATCTTAGATCCTTATTTACTGTTTCTTTTACACTTTATACTTTTACTATTGTTGGATGACCTTGAGTACACAATTTTGTTCCACCTCATGAACCACATGTGATGTGAATGACAATAAAGAACCTTGGACATTGAACTGACTGAGTTAGAGGCACCATTGGGTTGGATACGTTTGATAAACAAAGGCAGACCTTAAGATATTAACTTTATTGATCCTGTAGAAAATTATTGTGCAGGGTTTAATACAAATGAATATGCAGAAGGAATCACAAAATACATTTCTGCTTTCTAGCTTTTTATATTGTACAGTCTTGTTAAATTAATAAATTGCTGTTCTTTTCCATGAAACCTGGCTTAATTCAAGATTATTACTTTACCTTAAATGAATCCACCTTTTTCAGTTTTCGTAAATCACACTACAGTCTGAGGGAGGGAGGTAGCAGCTTCAGCAAAATATAGTGTAGTATGTAATAGAAAAGGGCATTTTAAAATCCTTGCATACCTCAGACTCAGCTTTTTTACGTTTCAAATCTTGTAGAGATATGAATATTATCCCGCAGCAAAGCTCTTAAAGATGAACTGCATTTCAGTTGACTCTACGTGAGTGCATCTATACACAGTCTCTATCAGACGTTGTTCTGTCAGCTGTGTCAATTCTTCACATTGTTACCAGCCACTTGTGATAATGCTGAGCTAATCTCATTTCACATCTTGTAAAAAAAAAAGATGTTATGTTTGCCGTAATACATAGCTGAATTTTTTTAAATGCATCCATGTATGAATAGAGAAACAAAAACAAATCCTGCCCAACACATTTATTCCTTAAAGAAACAAAAATAACCATCAGTAGAATATAAAAACAGCAGCTGTGTTTGTAGAACACCTTAAATCTTTTTGAGTGGTCAAAGGAAGAGTTTTATAGTTTTTACAGTTTTGTGTAGTTCTGTGATTTCCTCTATCATAATCTCAACCCCATCAGTGCAATATGAGCTTCTGTTTTTTGTGCAGGAACACTTTGTACCAGGACGACCAGGAATCACACGCCAACTTTTCACTTGACAGACATCTAGATTAACTTTGAAGCACAACTATCCAGATACTGTTTGGTATGTTATGCTGAAATTTGTCTTCATTGGAAAGATTAACAAGATAAGAAATGCCTGAGGCAGAGTCACGCAGAACCGGTTTCAGTGCTATTTAAAGACAAATAATGAGAATGATTTTCCATTTTCTAACAAAAGATGCCTTTCAACATGTGTTCATGTACTTTTCTAATGAATGATTTTGTCATTGGGAATGTTCTGTTGTAACAAACAATTTACAACACAACAACTTTTAAAGGTTTTTGTTTGGTATTTATCGTAGGATTAGTGTTACTACTGGGAGAATGCGTTCAGGGAACTGAAAGTACACACCTCATGAAACGAGTCTGAGAGCTGATGTTTGTTTTGACAGAAGGCCTCTGACCCTTTCTTACGGAAAGAAATGCTCACTTGGCATTTCTTTTACTGCAAGAAAGTCCATCGTTAATCCACCACAGAATGGTTTCATGCATGAGGAGTTTTAACCAGGCTCGTTGGAAACAAAAGGCATTAACAAACATTTAAAGGCTGCTGTGCAAAGCAGCGCTCTGAATCATATAATGTATGCAGCATGATGAAATAAATGTGTTTATGTTTTTGAAATTCTTAGAACAACATCCATTATAATATATCAGTGCAATAAGGATGCAGACAATTACAAAATATTATATAATTGCATAATTGTGACATCGTTTAGGAATGTGAAATGCATAATTATGAACACTCGTGTGCATGAGAGGAAGTATCAACAGGAGAAGTAGGAAGACAAAGGTGTAAAAATAGAAGTTTAGACTGTTTACTTGTAAACACATTATAGCTCAATATTTAGCATACATAATTACTTGTGACAGCTTCTATGTGATGTTTATCAACAATAAAACCAAAGGTTAAAAGTCGTCATGTTTTACTTGTGACTGTGTTTGTGTGCATTTCCAAATTTCTAGACAGTATGTAATGACATTTACACAAAGTAAACAAAAAATCCCTGGAGGAACAAGATTTGTGAGCATCATTCTCAACACACTTTAAGCTATGACACAACTTGCGAGATAAGACTGCAAGTAATTTTTTTTTTACAAAATACAAGAAATATACACAAAGAGAGCACAAGGCAAAACACCCGACCAATGTCTGTAAACCTGCAAAGAACATGACAAAACACAACAACAAAATACATAAGTATAAAAAACTTAGAATATTCATGACTTTGCAGTAAATTTCTATGAATATATATACCCATACCTACCTATATATACATACATACGTACACTTGCATATACATTCAAATACACATACAATACCTCCATGTGCATCCCTGCATCTATTTGTGTGTGGTTACAGCATGCATAAGTGTATAAGGCTTCTCTAATAGAACATTTAATAGTGACTGTGAAGCAGCAGAGACCAGACCCCCAAGACCCGAGGCAGACAAAGGTGGGACCAGAGCCCAAGACCCCAAGAGGGACCCCGAGCGTGGAGCCCCTAGGGCCACCCACACAGGACGAACCACTCACCCACCCCCCAGATCGGACCATAGGGGAGAACCGGAAAAGCCCCACCAGCGACCACACGCAGTGACACCCCGGGGCCAATAGCGTAGAACTCATAGGCCCCCGCCGGAACCCGTTGCCCCAAGGCAGATCCAGGCCTGGGCACAGAGGACCGGGCCGAGGACCCCGCCCCCCCAGGCTAGGACCCAACAGGACCAGAAGACCCGAGCCCCACCAGGCAGCCACCAGGCTGAGCCGACACATGCCCAAGCGCCTAGCCCCAGACACCGAGGGCCCCAAGCTCGCCGGCATGCAAGGGCACACCCCACCAGGGTGCCGCGTGGCAGGGGCGCGACACAAGCACCCCCAGCTGTATCCAAGAGGGGGGCAGTCTAAGTCCCAGCCTGACAATTACCCAGCATGCACAGACACAATTGCACAATCCCATCCTCATCCTCAGACTCACTCACTCAAAGACATACAATAATGACACATTCCATTCATGCTCCCGATACGCACTCTATACCCCCCAGGTCCAAGACATGAGATACTTTGCTAACAGACACATTTGACTCAAATTGGTAATGGCAATGTTTAAAAGCATCCCTTATGCAATCAGTTGTTTAATTTTGGCTTGATATCTGCAAGACTGGCTTTAGTTTTGACCATGTTCAAGTTTGCAAATATCACTTAGCCATGGCAGCCGTATTGACTGAGATTGACTCCAAAAATTAGATGTAGAGTTTAATTACAATCCATCCAGTGTTTTATAGCCATTTGGCTAATACTAAAAATGAACACACACACAAAATCAAAAACATTATTGCCGTTCATCTTTCAGTCAATAGATATTTGATTTAACAGACAGGTTAAAGATCGTGAAACTACCCACTTTCCATCAGCCAGGTTGATTTTCCTGAATGTGGGGTATAGTTCTGGCGTGGGCTGTCCATGCTGGTCTTCATACAGGAAGACAGGTGACCGTCCCACTTCGAGTCCCAGCTGCTGAACCCCCTGGTCATCGTAGACGGAGAGAAGGAAGAACTGGGAGCCTTTTGTAGCTCTTAAGGTAGTCATCAGGGAGAAATTCTCAGGAAATTTTGAATCTAGATGGAGAGGGCAGGAGACGAGGGGAGAGGAGAGCGGTTCAGTCAAAGAGCCGAACACAGCAGGTTGCACCCATTTTCATAACATGCAGGCACCACCTGCTGCCAGTGAGACCTGGATAAAGATAATGATGAAAAATATTATCCATGAAAGCACTGCGTGGCTAAAAGATGAAATAAGAGAAGTTTAGTTAAAAAAAATTTTACTTTTAATGAGAATAAACCGTCTAAATTAGATATATTTCAATTATTTTAAACATTTCAAGAAATTTATTTCTGCATTGGACTGAAAGTATTTTCTATGTGGGTTTTAAAGAAGAAAAACACACACACAAAAAGTCCAGACACTACCAGGGTATAGCTGTTTAGTGGGAGCACTGAGCTGGATCTTTTTGATCTTGTAAGCCAGGTCCATCTCCTCGGCGCCCCTCCTGCTGGTGCAGAGACCAGCCTCCAAGGACACCTCCTCCATGTTCTCTGACAGCCCGAGCGCTCGCAGAACATCAATAGGCTCAGCTGGGAATGGAAACGCATAGAAAATTTACCATCTGTCCATAGAAAACAGCAGATTGAGGAAACATGGCGCTGTTATTTCATGCTTGCACAGTGGAGCAAATCCCATCTTTTCATACGATATTGTTCTTTAATGGGTTATTTTATACTGTTTTGTACAACTTTCACTTTTGCTGTGAATGAAATATTCTGAAGCACTTATGACAGTGTGAAACTCTTAGCAATGATAGCAGAATGCTTGTATTTTGTGAATTTAACACTTGAATTCTGCCAGTGTGACAGCCTTTTGTGTGCGGCTCAGTTAAATGCTGGTTGTTGCCGAGCTGAAGAGCAGGATTTAATGCGTCTGGAAGCAGGATCTTAAAGTTTGGTGCCTTCCTGTTTCCTTTGCACCGGAAGAAACAAGCTCCTCTGAGATGTGGCGGCAGGTGGCCATGCTTCTGTGGATGTTATTATAGGATGGGGGCGGAGCGCAGACTAACCCATAATCCTCCACCTGACAGCTGACACCTGCACACTGCACATCAGCCAGCAGCAGCACATCTGCATGACATTCATCATAATCAAAGACTCGTTTCCAACGTGGAAACAAGTCTTTTGTTGATAAAATGTTTTTGTGAATGAGGCAAGTTGTTTTAATAGTTTAAAAGATAATAAATATGACTAGAACAAAATTAATTAAGCAATAAGCTCCTAATTACAGCAACTCTAATAAAAACCCTTGAACCACTGATTGATCTATTTTAATTTTATTGTAAGCCTAAAAAAAACAGTCGATAAAAATGTATTTTGCATGTGATCCACACGATTACATTGTGTTTATTGTAGCAACTGTTACCCCTTAGATATGGGCATCCTGTAGTTCTTCTCCTTCCAGAGAGTCTGTGTTTTATTTGCAGTCGTCTGCTCGTGTTATTAGATGTCTGCTGATAAAGCGCTTCAGGAACAGAGCTTTGTTCTCTGCCAGCCTCCTACCAGCTGCTACAGAGAGCCACTCAGCACTTACCGTTCCAGTCCTCTGAAATGAGGAACCCAAAGTCAAATTGCCTCCTGAAGCTCTCCCTGCCCAGAGCTTGCCTCTTGTCCTCCTTGTTAATTAAACATGTGGATGAAGTTTACAATTGCCCAGACACCACTTGCAGAAAAACAGAGCTTATGCTTTATGACTTTATTTATTTGCAAAGCAGACTTTTTTCTTCCTCTAACAGTTTTAACAGATCAGCTAGCTCCCATGGAAATGAGGTTTTAACTGGGTTAGCTAATGAATAATAGACAGGTCTCAACAATTAAAAAAACATGGAACTCAGATCTAGACAATTAAGGTCGTATTATCTCACTTTGTACAAATATCGAATAGTAAAAACTCTTTAGATCAAACAATTACAGAATTTACCAAATACCAATTAAGTCCAAGTAATTGTTCACCAACATACAGTCATTTAAAGCAACTTTTTAATATAACATTGTTTCCCTGACAGCACACAAACTGTTAAATGTTGAGGAATAAGGTATTTATTGATATTAAATGGTAACATATTAAACGTTTAGAATATGTAAAATAAATGACATATTTCAAAACTACAGCAACTGAACACTATTTTGATTTCCAAGTATCGCCTTCTCAGTGTGATCAACTTCTAAAGATGATTAATAATAAAGTTACTAAAGATATTGCATTTGTTAAATTCATGTTGTCTGCTGTCTTTCATGCCAGAGTTTTGACTAAGATCAGTTTATGACAGGAAATGAAAGTGGGCAAACCCCCAATATCATATTATTTGCAATGTAATGCAATATTGCAACATCTTGCATGACCTTTAAGCCCTCTGAGCATGTGTTGTGGATAATCGTCAACTATGCCACACTAAATTTAGCACATCTGTAAGATGTAAGATCACCCAATAATTACTTTCTAAGCGTTTCAATGGAATATGTCCAGTGGTTGAAGATATATTTTTAAAGAACCAAACATGATTGATTGAATCCAGCAAGGCAATGTCACTAATGACTGTGCTTAAATTGTGCTCTGGGGAGGATCCTCATCTACTACCACGTTAAATTTTAACTCAGTATCTGTAAAACTGATTGAGTTAGATCCATTTGTGAGTTTGCAGACATTGCTCAGCTGTGGCAGACATCTGATCTTAAATGTGTTGAGTTCAAAATTTAATCAGTTCCAAACCTCAACTTAGCAATTTCTTATCTAAATGTTTCAATAAACTCCATTCAGTAATTCAGGGAATGTTATTATTATGATGTATAAAAGCACAGATAAACACCCACTGACACAGGAAACAAACATTATCACCCATTTGCTTTTGGTGGTGGTATATACAGTATTTATGTCCACACAGCAGAGTGTTTGTGGAATATTTTATGCATCTCAGGGACATTTTAGGTTTGTTGCATTTAATTATGACCTTGATGCCATGACTTCAGAAGATTTATGATCATTCTCCTTTTTGTGCAAAGAGAAGCTTATATGAAATATGTCCCTTGACTTATTAACAAAAGACCTGAGGAGTTCAGCCTGGACTGGATTGAGATCTTTGTTCTGAATGCTGCAACATCAGACATGATTCATTAACTTTACACATGTACGGTAATTGTTTTGAGGAATATATTTTAAACATTTGATAGAATGAGCCTCAGAATTTATTTTTCCTTAAGACTCGTCAATACATACGGAATTAAAAAATCGTTATAAATATTTTTATTAAATTTACTGCACATTTTATTTTAAAAAAAGACTTACAAGATCATATTTTGGAAAATGTGTGCAAATTAGTAAACAAATTGCATTAATTAGTTTCTCCTGGTTTTATTGAGGTTTAAATAGAAAAATGTCCCTTTTGGCCAGATGTGATTTTTCTAAATGAGCTTTGTAATAAAAGTTGTGATTCATCCAAATTATTCATTTGTGTATTAAAATGGAGAAAATTATCACTAAATGGGCCAAATAAATAAAACAGTAAGTTTCATAGTTATTTGAACTCTGAGTCTGCTGAAAAAGCTGTTCAGATGTTATTCTTTCCAACACGGCGGATAATTCTTCTGCATGAATTTCTGATTTGTTTTTCTTTTTGTTTTGTTCTGAGTGACTTTTATGTTTTATATTGTCATGAATACTGTTATGCATCAGATTAAGCCTTAACTTAACTGTCGGTTAGAGTTGATCAAGAAAAGAACAATGTGAATAGAAAACAAATGAGCAAATTAGTATTTATAAGATGTTGCATGTCAGCTTTTGTAAAAACTCACTTTTATTTTCGTTCACATCCCATAGGTTTCACCTTTATGATTCAGTCAAGAAAATACATGTATTAAAACAGACACATATAAAACTGATAAGTATAATTGCTAATGATTAACATGATTAATTGGACGGGGTTTTATTAAAAAATACTTTTCTTTTTAGAACGCTATTCTCAAAACTTTTAAACAGCTTCATTTACCGTTTGAGTCATGACAGACTAAATGATATATTTATTCATCAACATCTCAGAAGTGAACATATATTGTCCAAATCTGATATTTAATTAGTGAAATGCTAAAGTGGCACCAAAGCATCACAATCCAATCAGTTTAGGAAACAGAGATAATGGATTAAGAGCTTGCCCAAAGCAGTCACTAATAAAAAAAAAAAAGATGAAACACTTAAATGAAAGGAAAATTATACCTTTTCAAAAAATAAATTGAATTATGAAAAAAATGTCTGATGGATGCAAATGTGTATTTTTTTCTGTATTGTGCAGAATTCCTATTCTATAGTCCTCCTTTGTCTATGTTACAAGAAAAAATCTACAAACAAAATGTAATGCACAGCAGAATTTTTATTATTATTGCGCGATACATTCCTGCAAGCAGTCAGCACTCTGGTGGCACTGACAAATTTATTGACAATGAAATATGTTGAGTGATGCACTCTTTGCAGACAGGCAGTATAGCTGTGGTGTCCCCCAAAACTGCTTTAGTTCAGCAAAAACTAACAACTGGGACCTCCCCACAGCTCTTGTAGAGAGTTTTTACCCATCACCTGTCAGGTTATTTGCTAAATCAGCATATTTGAAATATTGCATGTACTTATGAAAGAAATGCTGATGTTTCTATGCATCATTTAACACTGAATGACATTTCTATGGGTAAAAAAAACTATGAATTTTGTTCAGCAATTGTGCTTAACTGTATCTTCATCCTTTACATGTTTGCTTGATGACAGATCAATTTACAATATGACACAATTTAGTAAACATAGAGATGTGAAGATTTTTTTTGTGGGGGGGGGAAGGCAACAATACATGCGTTGGGATGAAAGAAAATCCTCAAGACTTACTTAGACTAAGCATTGAATAACAGCCTAATATTCCTTGGAGGTCATTTTATTCTAAATGTTTTATTATGACAGGAAATGGAGTTATATCTGTTTTAATCAATGGCATCATGCATAATCTTGTGATATGGTGAGGTCTTGGATGATCTGTTAAAATTCAAAGTACAGTATTTATATAAAGGATAGCACTCAGCTGCTGCACACCACATTTTAGCTAAATGTCTATAAAAATTAGTTTTAGCCACAGTTGTGTTGGCTAACATTTTTAGCTGTGGTTGCTATTTTAACAAGGATTGAACATAAAAATTAATGAGTTACGTTCTGAGAGTTTCACTAAAATGTCCAGTAATTTTTGCTGGCACACATTTGACTTGACTTGAATTGTCACTGACAATGCTTTTAAAAAATGGATCTTGCACAATCAGCGCTCAGAGAATGTTTAGAAAGCCTCTCAGCCACTAACACACTGAATTTTAGCTCATGTTCTATAAAACTGGCTGAGATTCAGCCGTTTTTGTGTTCATGTGGCTGAAGTGTGGGCGCCATCTTGAATTTTGTTGTCTCTAAAAGTTAAATACATAGTTATAAATGTGTATCTGATTATTAATTTTTTTAAGTTTTATTTAAATGTGCCCACTGTTCCATGAAATATGTTAACATAACAAACAAACTCATGCAGACATTAGCAAAAAAAAATAATAATAGTTATTATTATTATTATTATTATTATTATTTCAGCTGCTCCCTTCTGCAGGGGTCGCCACAGCAAAGTAAGTCACACAAAGAATTGGCAATTATTTTTATGCCGGATGGCCTTCCCTAAAAAAAAATTCACTAGAATGTCCCTGTAAGCAGACATACAAGGGCCCCAGAGTGTCCCTTGTGCTTGTAGCTAAATGCTTAAGGCAGCACAATGGCTTGGTGGTTAGCACAGTTGCCTATGAGCAAGAAATTCCTGGGTTCAATCCTCTGTTTGGGTCTGGGGTCTTTCTGTGTAGAGTTTCCATGTTCTCCTTGTGATTTTGTGCGGGTCCAGTTTCCTCCCACAGTCAAAAACATGCATGTTTGGCTGCTTTCAAGCCCAGACCTGCCTTGTAAAAGAGATCTGTGATTGCAATGGGATTTGCCTGGTTAAACAAATAAAATTAAATTCAAAATTCAAAATTGATCTGCATTTCAAAGCTGTAAAATTCACTGTACTCACTGTGTCATGTCTGGTTTCTAATCCACCATGTTTGTGTTTTACTGATTTTTTTTCCTGATCCCAAATGAGTTTTTTGTTGTTTTGTTGCGGCCTCGTTTGATTCTTGACTACAAATCAATTTCCGTTGGTTTAGCTAAGTTAAAAGTTTGTTTTCTAGTCAAAGGCCAGTTTTGTTCTTGTCTCATAAATGCACATGCATAAAGGAAGCGGGGCCATGAGGATGATCCTAAAAGCAAAGCAATATGGGTTTAATTAAACTGGTTTATTGAGTTTCTGTCTGACCATCTTCAGCAGCTCCTGACAATACAGCCACTAATGCAAGCTAGCAACAGTATTTTATTTTAGGCCGACCAGTTCAGTATTTGATTCACACAAAGATAATTCATTCTTTTGGGTTTTTAAGTTTAGTATAGTCCAGTTTTCAACATGTTTCAGCTTTGGCTGTCAAGAGTCCACTCAACTTTGACAGAAAGCAATGGACAGAACAACCAAAATGCAAGACAGTGCTGCAGGGAGAAAGCTGAGAAAGGCAGCAGATATCCCCTCAACAAAATGAGCTTATTTTACAATTTGTGATTAAATGTGCATTAAATAATGACCATTAAATATACTAAATGGTAAACTGATGGATGACTTTGGTATTTAGCAAAAACAAAACAAAAAAGTCTGATGATTCTGTACGAAACACAAGAACTACCCAGTGTTTTGGGCTAGGAAGTACAGGAGGGGCAATCTGACCACTACATACAGTATGTGGATGATAACAACTAATAATGGCCATTTAATGGTTGATAACGTTCGAAGCGGGTGGTGTTTTCATTCTATACAAAACACCGAGCAGAGGAACAGAGTAATGGAAGCCTGAATGCATGCAGTTATCAGAGAAAGATGTTATCTCTTCCCTGCTTTAGATCCATTAAGTTATTTAGAGTTTGCCAACTTTAGCAGCCGCTTTACATTTCCTGCAGCACTGACTGTTTGAACAAGTTCTGTTTGCATCTCATTAGGCTTTGTATTAACATCTTTACCTCACCTCACCCCTCAGACTGTTTTACTACTAGAAGATTGGACAAACACGTTTTTACACTATGGTTAATGGTTTGAAGTGTTTGGAAAGGGCCTGGAAGCTTTAGCCATTTCATAAATGTCCAACGATTCTTGGCAAAACTAAACAAAATGTTCTTAGCCGTGTGACTTATATGCTGCCTTTATTTGTCGCTTTATTTAATTATTTATTGTTTCATTTATGAGAAAGGCACCACTGTCAAGTGGTGTTAACAGACACAGTTTTCCAGATTGCAAACATCTGAGCAGTCCATCTCACAAATTGAGTTCTGTCCCCACGAAATGACACCAATCTGTCTTCATGTTTGCATCTTTTGTCTCTTTTCTCATTCCTTCCAAACCCTGTGGCCGCACAGCTCAGCACTATTTCACTCATACATGGACATAATGTGGTCTCTGTTTCTAAAGCAAATGTCTCTGAAGACAATTTTTATGACTCACACCACCTACACTCTGAGCTCTGCCTGAAAATGTCCCTCTCTCTCTCCGTCTCTCTCTCTCTCTCTCACTCAGACAGTACTACACTGTCAAAAGCTATTGCTTCTGGGATTGAGGGGAATTTTAACAAGACATGAAGCCAAAAAGAAATCTGTGCACTTACATGGTCCCATAGTATGTTGGACCACACCCTGGGATGAGTGGAGGAGAACTAACATTTGAACATTAAATTACTTTTTTTTAAATGCTCTCCTATTTTAAAAAAAGAAAGTGCATGTGCACATAAAATAATCTCTTTCATAAAATGCAGCTTTACGTACAAATCTGTGATGAATGTTGACAAACCGATGAGCAATGAAGTGCAAGTGGCTATGCAAAACACACTTTCTCTCATGTGCTAAGACAAAGATTTACCGATTAGACGTTTGTCACTACTGTGTTCAGACGAGAACTAATACAGGCGGCTGAGATGAAGAATTAAACTCACAAATGAGATTGATAATGACTACGCACACAATCTCATCAGAATGAGCAAATAGTCTGGCTGTTTATTTGGAGCTCCATCATAACAGTCACGGGATAAAATAAATATGGCTGAGCGTTTCTTGAACATTGCACCCACCTCCTTTTATTGTAAAATATAAGATTGTATAAGAAGGAAAAGAGCTGTCAGAGTCAAGCCTTGTAAATGGTGATATGCACAATCTCATACTATATATATATATACACAGTATAT
>JARVJN010000532.1:22749970-22761108 GCA_031763805.1 Argolebias nigripinnis | reverse complement strand
GAGACTGGACTCTTGATGTTATCTGCAGGTGCACCCGAGAGTGCAGGAGGAAGACCGTGGAAGGACTTCAGAGGAGCGTGACATGGAGGACCCAAAGGCAGAAGTTGTCCCAGCACTGAAGAGGTGTCTAGCCACTGCTTAAGTAGGCCACCAGAATCTGTCCTCCACAGGTAGCAACAGGTGGGTCTCATCAGGATAATTAGAAGTGTGCTGTGGAGAGAGTGGGAGAAACAAAAACAGGGAAAAACCAAGAACCCTACAGATCTATAGATCTATAGATATATATGTTCTGTTTTCTTTCTTTCTTTCAATATTTCTTTCATTATTTATTTATTTATTTGTTTACTGACACCATCATTTATCATAGAAAACAACAACTCAACAAATCTGGGTGTAGGTATATGCCAATACAGTACAGTACAATAAAATTATTGAACATTAAAATCTTGCTGCTGATTATCCATGCTGCTGAGTTCTTAGCCATAAGCTGCTACCATCTGCTCACAACAGACTCATGTTCAGGCTGCTGTTTAATACACCATATAATTTTATGTTATTATTGTTTAGTGTACTGTATATCTTAGATACTTGTATATACTGTTTCTTTTTATAGTTTATATCATTGATATTTTTGCTTGTAACTGGGACCTTGAGTACACAATTTTGTTCCATCTCATGTACCACATGTGATGCGAATGACCACAAAGTCACCTTGAACTAATCTGAGTGTAGTTATATGCCACTGAATGAGATCTTAAAAGGCTCTCTCATAGAAGTAGCCATATTTTTGTTTAGGTAAACAAATGCTCTGCAAACGTATTTGATTAAGGAGAAATTAATGTTTTTATGATAAAAAAATGTGTGAATGTTGTTTCTTATTTTATGGATATTATTTTGGGCCAACTTCATATTGCAATAACCTTTAAAATGTCAAGCTATAATAATTAATTAGTTTGTTTAGGAAAAAAGAATGCTACTGTTTTGTGAAATCTAAAACTTCTGCAGATTTGACTAAATCCGAGACCTTGTTTTGAATCCATTAATTTGATTTTCAGCCAATTGTGCCTGCAGACTATTTATTTATTTATTTATTTATTTATTTATTTATTTATTTATTTATTTACTGACACCATCATTTGTCATAGAAAACAACACCTCAACAAATATGTGTGTAGGTATATGCCAATACAATAAAATTATTGAACATTAAAATTTTGCTGCTGATTATCTATGCTGCTGAGTTATTAGCCATAAGCTGCTATGTTCATGCCCATCTGCTCACTACAGACTCATGTTCAGGCTGCTGTTTAATACACCATATAATTTTATGTTGTTATTGTTTAGTGTATATCTTAGATACTTGTACTGTTTACTGTTTATTTTTATAGTTTGTATTATTGATATTTTTGCATGTAACTGGTACCTTGAGTACACAATTTTGTTCCATCTCATGTACCACATGTGATGCGAATGACCACAAAGTCACCTTGAACCTTGAACTAATCTGAGTGTAGTTACATGCCACTGAATAAGATCTTAAAAGGCTCTCTCATGGAGCCATCTTTTTGTTTATGTATAGGTAAACGAATGCTCTGCAAACTTATTTTATTAAGGATAAATTAATGTTTATATGATAAAATAAAATGTGTGAATGTTGTTTCTTACTTTATGGATATTGTTTTGGGCCAACTTCGTAATATTGCAATGACCTTTAAAATGTCAAGTTATAATACTGTAATTAATTAGTTTGTTTAGGAAAAAGAATGCTACTGTTTTGTTAAATCTAAAACTTCTGTAGATTTGACTAAACCTGAGACCTTGTTATGAATCCATTAATATTTAAGTGATGAATTTCAGCCAATTGCGCCTGCAGCTACACTAACAGAAACCTCTTAACCTATAACCTGCAGCAGGTGATTCAGCCTCCAGCTTCATAATGTCTCAACAAACTTGCATGAAACTCTTATTAAAGTCTAATACTCTTTCAGTTTCCATGACTTTGCAAAAATCAAGCCTTTGACAGGTGAAGAGGTTAATGACCACCCTTCCAATAAGGTAAAACTTTAAACGTTTCCTCAAGTAATAAAACTGATTTGTGAGGGAGTTCTCTGCAGGCGCACCGCTCATCCGTTCGTCCCAGGACACCGTGTGGGAGGGGAACAGAGGGAGGGGGAGATGATGAGAGGGCTAGATTGAATGAGAAGGACAGAGGGAAACTGAGAGGAACCATCAAAACAAATCTTCTCCAACAACCAAGGAAGTTAAAATACCCAACGCCTCCCCTCCGCGCGCATGGCCGCCTGATTCCCAGCAGAGCACATTTCAGTTGCGGGTGCGGAGGCGCGCGGGCTCCTCGCTCTGCAAGATGGACAGTTTAATAAGGACCAGGATGCGCAGAAGAATACATCTATTCATTTTGATTTTACTTCACCTAACGACGGCTCGGGCTGGTAAAGTATAGCCGAACACACGCAGTTCAATAATGGAAGATGTCCGGCAGGTTGTTGGAACAAGTGCTGCTTAAAGTCCCGACAGGACCTCGAATGATGCTTGTCCCACTTCCAAGTTTAGAGTTTTGACATGCATTTCCAACTTGGCTTCCAAAACTTCTGCTTCACTCTTTTAACTGTTTATTTAATCCTGATGTCAGGCTGATTTCTGTGATGACGCGCGCTCTGAGTGTTTTTGGTGAAGCTGCAACTTGTCCACCGGAGATGCTCCAGGCAGCCATTAAAACTGTATTTTTTTTTAAAAAAGTTATTGGAATAATGATGACTGCCATTAGCAGTAATCTTATTTATCTTACACATCATTCATGTTGATTGAGTCAGATGTGTCCCTGCCCTGGCGGCTTTTGTCAGAAGCGCATTTTGAGCGAGCCCTTTCGTGCGTCAGGTCAGGGTTGAGCGTCTGTGTGATGTCATGTTTGAGTTTGTCTGTGACCGGCGTCGGTTTACCGTGAAAAGGTTTAACGTTGGCTTGAGAAGGAGCCGAATGGCTGAACTCTGAGAAGAAATGAGGAGATTAAAATTCCTGTCATGGATCTGTTTAACCCTCTGCTTGCAAAAGAAACACTCACTGCCATGTTCAGGCAAACTTGTTTCATTCCCAGACCCTGGGAATGAAATGATAGTGGGATAATGTTTTCGGCTCTACTGCAATGATGTAGATTTTGCTCCTTTATTATGAAATCCATGGCATTTATAAAGATGAAGTGTGTCCAGATGATTTATTTGAGGTCATTTGCTTCCCTGCTGTCTGTCACCTGTCCTCCTTCCCCATGGCCTTGTAAAGCTATCTTCAACAGGTGCAGACTTCCTTCAGGTGCTGTGATTAAGAAAGTCCCTGCCGAGTGTCATGCTCCAACAGCAGGTTTGAGCCCTGTGGGCAACCAGAGGGGTTTGAAGATGTTTCATTTTTACACTTTTTCCACATGCAGCCGGTTCATGGCTGGAAGGATTTGTTGAAACTCACTGACTGGAATGAAATGATAGCAGGAGGAAGTGAGCCAACTGACCTTTATCACATTCTCGTGGCCCAGTGGCTGCTGTGTCCACTACTAATGAAAGAAGTCAGTGCAGAGAGAGAGAAAGAGAGAGAGAGAGGCTGGGATGATTTCAAAGAGCCGATCACACATGGTGGTGCAGATATCTCACTTGTGCGCTCGCAGTATAGATAATACGTTTGTGTGTCTGAGGATTTGAACGTCCTGCATGGTTGTGTGTGTAAAAAATTAAAAGAAAGTTTCCCATATGCTTTCTGTGTGTGTGTTTGAGAGAGATGAGAGAGCGCTTCATGTTTGCAGACAGGATGTGAGACATTCTTGCACTTGTGCACAGTTTAACCAGAGTCCTTTGTTCTTTCGCCTCATGCACATTTGTGTTCGGTTTTATTTTCCTTTGTTCCCCTTTCTCTCTCATTCAAAAGTCCTGGAGTGGGAAGAGCTGAGCGCGTTTTTATTTTGGATGCCTTATCTCTCTGTTTACACCATCGTCCTCCTCCTCTGGCATACACTGTATTCCCGGCCTCATCCAGGAGGGAGATTGTGCACGCAGGCCCCTCACCGAGTCCCGTTTGATTCAGCCCTTCTGCCAACCCAGCATCAGACTCTCAAAGGAATGCAGCACGTTCTAATTTCATTTGATCCGTTTGCAAATTAGAAGCAAATGAAAACAAATGGAAAGGGCATCTGCTTTTGGAGGAGTTTAAAAGGAGGAAAATGTGCTTTTAATAAATGTTACCGTTTTTACTGTCGAGTTTGTGTTCTTTAAAAGAAAGCGTCAAACATCAGAGGTGTCAGATATGCTGATGTCTGCATCGAGCTGCTGATGCTGCAAGTGTCACATCAAACTCTTTCTCAGACTTTTGGATGAGCCACACTCTTTGGATTCCCTCCAAGCTTTTAATATGTATAAATGATGCTAAAACACTTGTGGCGCCTGACTGAAATCTATAGTATTCCACACAAACACATCTGGCTTCCAGAAATGTCCTTCCCTGCAGGCTTCAAAGGCTCAGCGTTTCTCCAAGCAGCTCTCAGTTGGACTAACTGGAGATCCTTCCTGTGGATTTACCAATAAGGAGTCATTAGAACATCTATAGCATGTTAACAGGTCAGCATATGCAGCTTTACCGCAGTTTACGAGCCACAGGAGACGTGAAGAGAATAGTTCCCAAACAGTCATTTGTAAACTCTATTTTCTTTTAAACGTGCACATGCAGGCTTTAAATGCCACATATGTGTTTGTGTGTTTAACTTTGATTTTAGCGCCCCTGGTTACTCATCACACTTTAATAGCTGGCCCAGTGTTAAGTCCCCGAGACTAAATGACAGCTTGGGGTTGAAACTTGAAGGAGATTTTTCATATGCTTGTTGGGCATGTTTGTATTTAGGTAAATCTTGGTGCACGGGGTGTGTTGTTACTGTACACGGATGTGTCTGTGCGTGGGGAACTCCGTCTGATCACTTTGTGCTATGATTGTATTTTATTTAAAATGACATTGTAGCAAACACAACTTCTTTAAATGTAAGGTATGCAAAGAGGATTATGCTTTTAGAACAGACTGTTGTTAAAAAAAAAAAAAAATTAAACCAAGTCCTCATAAATTCTGAAGAGAAAAGCAAATGTGTGTGTTTGCATTGAGGGCTTGTTCAGTGCTGAGCCTTAAGGGGCAGGTGTTTTCTCCGTGGGCCAAGAAGCTTTTGGCCTGTCAGCTCATCATGCTGCGAACAAGCGAGTGCAGAACAAACTGTGGAGATAGAAGAATGTGGTGCTGATGTGATCTGGAAGGAAACATGTAACCAGATTCCACCCAGATCTTCTGGCTTCCTGCACCAAAACTGTAGCTGGTAGCCCTGACAACAGAAAACAGGCGCTGACTCACATTAGGAAGTGTGGAAAGATTAAAACCTGCTACTTCTGTTTAAAAGTTTTACAAATGTTTAAAATACTGAAAGTTTTCTGATTCAGAAAATATTATGCAGTGAGAGATTGAAACAAATACAGAGGTCCCCTGCCGGGAGCTTATGTAGTAATTACGTGATACGTATCACGTAATTACGTGATACGTATCACGTAATTACGTGATACGTATCACGTAATTACTACATAAGCTCCCGGCAGGGGACCTCTGTATTTGTTTCAATCTCTCACTGCATAATATTTTCTGAATCAGAAAACTTTCAGTATTTTAAACATTTGTAAAACTTTTAAACAGAAGTAGCAGGTTTTAATCTTTCCACACTTCCTAATGTGAGTCAGCGCCTGTTTTCTGTTGTCAGGGCTACCAGCTACAGTTTTGGTGCAGGAAGCCAGAAGATCTGGGTGGAATCTGGTTACATGTTTCCTTCCAGATCACATCAGCACCACATTCTTCTATCTCCACAGTTTGTTCTGCACTCGCTTGTTCGCAGCATGATGAGCTGACAGGCCAAAAGCTTCTTGGCCCACGGAGAAAACACCTGCCCCTTAAGGCTCAGCACTGAACAAGCCCTCAATGCAAACACACACATTTGCTTTTCTCTTCAGAATTTATGAGGACTTGGTTTAATTTTTTTTTTTTTTTAACAACAGTCTGTTCTAAAAGCATAATCCTCTTTGCATACCTTACATTTAAAGAAGTTGTGTTTGCTACAATGTCATTTTAAATAAAATACAATCATAGCACAAAGTGATCAGACGGAGTTCCCCACGCACAGACACATCCGTGTACAGTAACAACACACCCCGTGCACCAAGATTTACCTAAATACAAACATGCCCAACAAGCATATGAAAAATCTCCTTCAAGTTTCAACCCCAAGCTGTCATTTAGTCTCGGGGACTTAACACTGGGCCAGCTATTAAAGTGTGATGAGTAACCAGGGGCGCTAAAATCAAAGTTAAACACACAAACACATATGTGGCATTTAAAGCCTGCATGTGCACGTTTAAAAGAAAATAGAGTTTACAAATGACTGTTTGGGAACTATTCTCTTCACGTCTCCTGTGGCTCGTAAACTGCGGTAAAGCTGCATATGCTGACCTGTTAACATGCTATAGATGTTCTAATGACTCCTTATTGGTAAATCCACAGGAAGGATCTCCAGTTAGTCCAACTGAGAGCTGCTTGGAGAAACGCTGAGCCTTTGAAGCCTGCAGGGAAGGACATTTCTGGAAGCCAGATGTGTTTGTGTGGAATACTATAGATTTCAGTCAGGCGCCACAAGTGTTTTAGCATCATTTATACATATTAAAAGCTTGGAGGGAATCCAAAGAGTGTGGCTCATCCAAAAGTCTGAGAAAGAGTTTGATGTGACACTTGCAGCATCAGCAGCTCGATGCAGACATCAGCATATCTGACACCTCTGATGTTTGACGCTTTCTTTTAAAGAACACAAACTCGACAGTAAAAACGGTAACATTTATTAAAAGCACATTTTCCTCCTTTTAAACTCCTCCAAAAGCAGATGCCCTTTCCATTTGTTTTCATTTGCTTCTAATTTGCAAACGGATCAAATGAAATTAGAACGTGCTGCATTCCTTTGAGAGTCTGATGCTGGGTTGGCAGAAGGGCTGAATCAAACGGGACTCGGTGAGGGGCCTGCGTGCACAATCTCCCTCCTGGATGAGGCCGGGAATACAGTGTATGCCAGAGGAGGAGGACGATGGTGTAAACAGAGAGATAAGGCATCCAAAATAAAAACGCGCTCAGCTCTTCCCACTCCAGGACTTTTGAATGAGAGAGAAAGGGGAACAAAGGAAAATAAAACCGAACACAAATGTGCATGAGGCGAAAGAACAAAGGACTCTGGTTAAACTGTGCACAAGTGCAAGAATGTCTCACATCCTGTCTGCAAACATGAAGCGCTCTCTCATCTCTCTCAAACACACACACAGAAAGCATATGGGAAACTTTCTTTTAATTTTTTACACACACAACCATGCAGGACGTTCAAATCCTCAGACACACAAACGTATTATCTATACTGCGAGCGCACAAGTGAGATATCTGCACCACCATGTGTGATCGGCTCTTTGAAATCATCCCAGCCTCTCTCTCTCTCTTTCTCTCTCTCTGCACTGACTTCTTTCATTAGTAGTGGACACAGCAGCCACTGGGCCACGAGAATGTGATAAAGGTCAGTTGGCTCACTTCCTCCTGCTATCATTTCATTCCAGTCAGTGAGTTTCAACAAATCCTTCCAGCCATGAACCGGCTGCATGTGGAAAAAGTGTAAAAATGAAACATCTTCAAACCCCTCTGGTTGCCCACAGGGCTCAAACCTGCTGTTGGAGCATGACACTCGGCAGGGACTTTCTTAATCACAGCACCTGAAGGAAGTCTGCACCTGTTGAAGATAGCTTTACAAGGCCATGGGGAAGGAGGACAGGTGACAGACAGCAGGGAAGCAAATGACCTCAAATAAATCATCTGGACACACTTCATCTTTATAAATGCCATGGATTTCATAATAAAGGAGCAAAATCTACATCATTGCAGTAGAGCCGAAAACATTATCCCACTATCATTTCATTCCCAGGGTCTGGGAATGAAACAAGTTTGCCTGAACATGGCAGTGAGTGTTTCTTTTGCAAGCAGAGGGTTAAACAGATCCATGACAGGAATTTTAATCTCCTCATTTCTTCTCAGAGTTCAGCCATTCGGCTCCTTCTCAAGCCAACGTTAAACCTTTTCACGGTAAACCGACGCCGGTCACAGACAAACTCAAACATGACATCACACAGACGCTCAACCCTGACCTGACGCACGAAAGGGCTCGCTCAAAATGCGCTTCTGACAAAAGCCGCCAGGGCAGGGACACATCTGACTCAATCAACATGAATGATGTGTAAGATAAATAAGATTACTGCTAATGGCAGTCATCATTATTCCAATAACTTTTTTAAAAAAAAATACAGTTTTAATGGCTGCCTGGAGCATCTCCGGTGGACAAGTTGCAGCTTCACCAAAAACACTCAGAGCGCGCGTCATCACAGAAATCAGCCTGACATCAGGATTAAATAAACAGTTAAAAGAGTGAAGCAGAAGTTTTGGAAGCCAAGTTGGAAATGCATGTCAAAACTCTAAACTTGGAAGTGGGACAAGCATCATTCGAGGTCCTGTCGGGACTTTAAGCAGCACTTGTTCCAACAACCTGCCGGACATCTTCCATTATTGAACTGCGTGTGTTCGGCTATACTTTACCAGCCCGAGCCGTCGTTAGGTGAAGTAAAATCAAAATGAATAGATGTATTCTTCTGCGCATCCTGGTCCTTATTAAACTGTCCATCTTGCAGAGCGAGGAGCCCGCGCGCCTCCGCACCCGCAACTGAAATGTGCTCTGCTGGGAATCAGGCGGCCATGCGCGCGGAGGGGAGGCGTTGGGTATTTTAACTTCCTTGGTTGTTGGAGAAGATTTGTTTTGATGGTTCCTCTCAGTTTCCCTCTGTCCTTCTCATTCAATCTAGCCCTCTCATCATCTCCCCCTCCCTCTGTTCCCCTCCCACACGGTGTCCTGGGACGAACGGATGAGCGGTGCGCCTGCAGAGAACTCCCTCACAAATCAGTTTTATTACTTGAGGAAACGTTTAAAGTTTTACCTTATTGGAAGGGTGGTCATTAACCTCTTCACCTGTCAAAGGCTTGATTTTTGCAAAGTCATGGAAACTGAAAGAGTATTAGACTTTAATAAGAGTTTCATGCAAGTTTGTTGAGACATTATGAAGCTGGAGGCTGAATCACCTGCTGCAGGTTATAGGTTAAGAGGTTTCTGTTAGTGTAGCTGCAGGCGCAATTGGCTGAAATTCATCACTTAAATATTAATGGATTCATAACAAGGTCTCAGGTTTAGTCAAATCTACAGAAGTTTTAGATTTAACAAAACAGTAGCATTCTTTTTCCTAAACAAACTAATTAATTACAGTATTATAACTTGACATTTTAAAGGTCATTGCAATATTACGAAGTTGGCCCAAAACAATATCCATAAAGTAAGAAACAACATTCACACATTTTATTTTATCATATAAACATTAATTTATCCTTAATAAAATAAGTTTGCAGAGCATTCGTTTACCTATACATAAACAAAAAGATGGCTCCATGAGAGAGCCTTTTAAGATCTTATTCAGTGGCATGTAACTACACTCAGATTAGTTCAAGGTTCAAGGTGACTTTGTGGTCATTCGCATCACATGTGGTACATGAGATGGAACAAAATTGTGTACTCAAGGTACCAGTTACATGCAAAAATATCAATAATACAAACTATAAAAATAAACAGTAAACAGTACAAGTATCTAAGATATACACTAAACAATAACAACATAAAATTATATGGTGTATTAAACAGCAGCCTGAACATGAGTCTGTAGTGAGCAGATGGGCATGAACATAGCAGCTTATGGCTAATAACTCAGCAGCATAGATAATCAGCAGCAAAATTTTAATGTTCAATAATTTTATTGTATTGGCATATACCTACACACATATTTGTTGAGGTGTTGTTTTCTATGACAAATGATGGTGTCAGTAAATAAATAAATAAATAAATAAATAAATAAATAAATAAATAAATAAATAGTCTGCAGGCACAATTGGCTGAAAATCAAATTAATGGATTCAAAACAAGGTCTCGGATTTAGTCAAATCTGCAGAAGTTTTAGATTTCACAAAACAGTAGCATTCTTTTTTCCTAAACAAACTAATTAATTATTATAGCTTGACATTTTAAAGGTTATTGCAATATGAAGTTGGCCCAAAATAATATCCATAAAATAAGAAACAACATTCACACATTTTTTTATCATAAAAACATTAATTTCTCCTTAATCAAATACGTTTGCAGAGCATTTGTTTACCTAAACAAAAATATGGCTACTTCTATGAGAGAGCCTTTTAAGATCTCATTCAGTGGCATATAACTACACTCAGATTAGTTCAAGGTGACTTTGTGGTCATTCGCATCACATGTGGTACATGAGATGGAACAAAATTGTGTACTCAAGGTCCCAGTTACAAGCAAAAATATCAATGATATAAACTATAAAAAGAAACAGTATATACAAGTATCTAAGATATACAGTACACTAAACAATAATAACATAAAATTATATGGTGTATTAAACAGCAGCCTGAACATGAGTCTGTTGTGAGCAGATGGTAGCAGCTTATGGCTAAGAACTCAGCAGCATGGATAATCAGCAGCAAGATTTTAATGTTCAATAATTTTATTGTACTGTACTGTATTGGCATATACCTACACCCAGATTTGTTGAGTTGTTGTTTTCTATGATAAATGATGGTGTCAGTAAACAAATAAATAAATAAATAATGAAAGAAATATTGAAAGAAAGAAAGAAAACAGAACATATATATCTATAGATCTATAGATCTGTAGGGTTCTTGGTTTTTCCCTGTTTTTGTTTCTCCCACTCTCTCCACAGCACACTTCTAATTATCCTGATGAGACCCACCTGTTGCTACCTGTGGAGGACAGATTCTGGTGGCCTACTTAAGCAGTGGCTAGACACCTCTTCAGTGCTGGGACAACTTCTGCCTTTGGGTCCTCCATGTCACGCTCCTCTGAAGTCCTTCCACGGTCTTCCTCCTGCACTCTCGGGTGCACCTGCAGATAACATCAAGAGTCCAGTCTC
>JARVJN010000532.1:22702630-22714086 GCA_031763805.1 Argolebias nigripinnis | reverse complement strand
TGCAGTCATGAACTAAAGGAGAAGTCGTGTTGTGCCCCTTCAGTACTGTGGGAAAGTGCAGTGTTTCCTCTGCTTATTTGGACCAATCTGGTTATAAATGGACATTCACAAGCAGGCAGCCATTGAGGGACAGCCCAGAGCCCTCCAGTCACATTAGCCTCTTGAATATTCCCTATCTCAAGAGACCAGAGTTCTGAGAAAGAGGTGCTGGGGGCCACACATTTTTCCATTCAAGAGAGCAGAAAATAAATCCATGAGTGTGTTTTGACTGGATGTTTACTTTGAGATGTATACATTGCTATTCCGGACGGCTTGTTAGTTGTTGTCTGAATTTTTGTCTTATCATACATTTGTGTACAACAGTTGTTACATTTGTGACAACTTCCCCAAGTATTAATTTTAGTATGTAAAAATCATAAAGCATCGTGAGTGGAAAATAAGATGCAAACTGTAAATGCTCTGACAGCATGCAGCATTCAGTTTGAGGCTCAAACAGCTCCACGAAACAGTTTTGAATCCAAATGTTCTTGTGCAAGTTACATTCCAGGGGCTACTAGATCACCACAGACATATTCCATATCATAAGATTAGAGACTCGCTGAGGCCAAAGCGCCCACAGAGGAGCTTCATTGTTTCGTGCATTGTCAGATTGGAAGCCAAAAGGGAGGGAAAAAGAGACGGGTCCTGGACGATGTTCTGCCTGAGGTTTAGGATAGAGCCAACAGCTGCATAGGCCGGGTTCTGCAAGAACGGGTCTTCACTGAGCCCTAACAGGTGCTGTAAAACTGCCCTGAAATCTCTGTCTTAATAATAATCTCTACTTGCAGTCACCTGATGAATGACACCGTCTTTGGCCTGCTATGAAAAATCCGTGCTGATCTGTGGCCAGAGCAGAAGTCTGTGTCAGATCAGGAATGAAGATGGTCACTAAAGGAAAAACAATCTAGTACAGGGAAAAAAAAAAAAAGGTAATTTCAGGAGTCGCCCTTACCCCGTTTTGTTTTCTGAGCTTTTGGATCTTTAAGAATGTCCCTTTTCCACTGGATTTAGTCTACATTTACTTAACAAATGATCTACTTACCGTAATTTCAATAGTTAGCATGGCATTATACTTTGGAAAAAATACATGAATCTAAACTGCTTCAACTTTCAGGGAAGTATTTTTTTTACAATCTCAGATCCTTCCTTTGGACAGAGCAGCAGCAGCTGCCAGTGTCGCTCCATTCTGCCTGGCAAGAATGGCATTAGAGTTTTAATGTGTGATTAGTGTCAGATATCTAGCTGTTGCAATCTGGGCCTCTACTGTGGGAAAAACGTCCTGCTGGTTACACCTGATCCATGGCTCAGTTTAGAGTTTCCTCCTGTCTAAAGAGGAACAGGAGAATCTTGTATGCATCAAACCCACCTTAGGGAAAAAAAACAAGAAAAGCTTCGCCTTTCATTTGGAGTCTCCAAGAAGTGTACAGAAGATGTGTTTACTTGAAGATATCTCTTAAGCTTCAAGTTCTTTATTTTTCATACAGACAACATTGTTAGTATTACACTTTAGAAGGAGTGAAACTGAAGAAGCAGGCTGTTCGGTTGAGTTGGTGCATTAGGGTCAGGTAAGGTGAACTCCTACACCCAGTTTCAAGTTTGTGGGAGATTCAAAACACAAAATTAAGAATTAACATTTAATGTTCTACATTTTCAAAGAAACTGCTAAATTTATTTTTGGCTGACACTGTGCTTCCTTTTCTTTTAAATGTTTCATCTTGCAGCATAAATTCATATTTTAAACTATTTTCTGCCTGACAATGACTGAAATATTCTGGTTCTGCTTATGTGCAATATCAAATTCACTGAAGTTGGCTTTTTCGCTCTTTGTATTTTGCAAGACAGACTCAATCCCCCCCTCCAGAGTCTCCCACAAAGTGATGGGCTGAGTCGATTGCAGCATTGTGGACAATGTGCAAGAGCCCTGGAAAATGAGTTCTACCTAATCACCTACAAGTTGCACAATGGATTTTGACAGAACTCGGCGTGATGAAAGCAGAAACACATGCAGAACAAAATGTGGTTGTAGTATGATGCAAGTACACATCCAGTTGGATGTTTGAACCCGTTTCTTCTGTTTTAGTGTTTCTCCTCCTTGCAGCCTCTGGCACTGCAGCCTGTGAATGATGCCCCTTACCGCAGCAGAGAGCGGCGGGTAGACAGCAGTCTGTGTGACGGCTGTGGTGTGCTCTCTGAGACAAAGGCAACTTGGCAAGCTGCTTGGCTGCGGCCGGATCAAACGGGCCTTTCTCATTGGACCTCTTCTTTTATGGCGCTCATCAGTGGCCGTGTGTGAGACTGCAGCCTGAAGTGTCTGAGAGATCAGCTCACTCCTTGAAGACGAAAACCGCCGAGACCACACACGGGGCTTCTTCAACCGCCACAAAGGAGGACCAGAACAGAAGCAGACGCTCTGTGCTCTCATTGTGACTTAGTTATTACTCCAAATGTAAATCAGTCCTAAATAAGATTTAATTTTTCTTACTTTGACATGTTTATAACTTACATCGCTTAGTCTTTTGTCATTTCTGTTAATACGCTCACTGAAAACAATGCCCTGCTCCTGCTCTGAGCTTTCCCATGGCGCTGGCACTGGAATGTGTGCCTGTTTCAGGTGATATATACTGTATTTGCTTTTGGACAGAGGAAAAAGGAGCTCATTACTGGTTGATGCAGACAGAGTTGAAAACCAGTTCCCAGAGACATTATTCAACAGCTTTGTCTCAAAGATCTGAAATAAAATCTTTTCAGACTTTTGATTCCCAGTAAAAGATCTCGTAACACGGCAGCAGAGTAAATTTGGTGTTTTAAATGGAGAGATAGAGATCTGCTTGACAGGACGAAGTGGAGAATCACGTATAGACAAGTCGACGTTTTATCGTTACATCTACCGTTAGGTTCCCAGAGACTCACTGACTTGTAGAGGGGATGAGTTCAAGTTATGAAACAAGAGAAGAGGTTAAAAATTGGGATCTATATGTAACATTTCCCCCTAAATGGTTTCGTGTCTGATGAGCAGAGAATTCTTTTTCTCCCACATCCTCCTATCTCTGCCCTTGATTCCCACGTTGAACGCAAGTGGTGATGGGAAAAATCTAAAAATACAGGGACACGCTAAAATTCCAGGATTCTCGTGGCGTGTACAAATTAGTATTTTGGTTTCGCAAAAACAAGAAGGGCACAATTACACACTGCATATGCTAATTTTCAATTTAAAAAAATCTATTTTAATCCACAAAGTGAGAAATGTAATGTAAAATGGTTGCAGAAAGTTTTTGCATTGGAATGATTGCACTTTATCATGCAATTCACAGAAGTTGTGTTCGGCTATGCTAAATTTAAAAATCTACAACAAAATTCCCTGATGCATGCTACAATAAAATTATTCTATAAATTAATTCTGCAATTGTGCACATACAGTGTTCCTCAACCCTGCGGCTACCTTTTTTTTTGGAAGGAGGGAACAAGGAATCTTCCCTTTGTCGCATGAGAATAAAACACAGAACTGAAAAAAGTTTCTCACACAAAAAAAAGGATGCATGTCCACCCAAGGCCACCGAGTTTTCTTATCTTTCTCTCAGTGATCCAGTGCAGAGAGCAGTTTTTCCCACATGAAGCCCCTGCACCCAGCAGCCTAAACAAACACACACAGCCCACCATCTGCATGTGGAGCAGCAAATCCAAAATAAGACACACACAGAGGTCACTCACTGAAAACACCAGAGCTACTGAAACCTCCATGAAGTGGCCTATCTTTGATGGGTATGATTTTATTTTATTTAAGTTTGCTCAGGGAAACATGCAGACGAATAGATGAGACTGAATGCTGGAAATTGTTTTGAATACGTTGTGTTTGGATGGCTGGGTGTCTTTGCCATAAAGCCAGTGTCTGGTCCAAACAGAGCATGTGTTTCTGTCATCAGGAGGATTGGATGTCCACAGTGCTTGCCACTTTAGTCATTCTTGTTGCTTTGAACATGCCAATGTTTAGGCCTCAGCTCTCATCAGTACATATACATGAAACAGGTTTCGAGCCTTGTTAAAGCAGGGTTAAAGATCTTGTTTGAGCCCAACACATGTGCCAAAAGAACGGAAATCAACACAACTCTACAACAGGTTGTGTGACAATGACGTCTGTTCAAAAGTTTCTATCAACCCAGTAGAGGTCAAACCTCTCATTTTAGAAGCTGCAGTCAAAATGAAGCTTTTCCTGCAAGGTTGCATGACACTCACGCAGCCGTTCATTCAGCTCTGCTTGGATCAGATGTGATGCTGGAAGCTGCTGAAGAGGAAATCTAGGCATTAGTCACACAGACCCTTTCAGTGGTGTCACATCAAAGACAGGATTCCTGAAGACTTGCTGCATTTTGCCCTTCTTTGATGTCTCTACAGAAACTCAGATGTGGTTTTTATTAAAACAGTGCTTTGCATTCATTTGTGCCAACTCGATTTCATCAGTCACAGTGATGGCACCTACCGTAATTGTGGTGTGACAAGTGGTTTGTTTTTGTTTTATTCGTTGGGGATTTGACACTACAGAACTCCTGAAACTGTTCAGTGGTGCATTATTATTTTCTCACTTTTTCTTTTGTCTTTCTTCTTTCCACTGCTTTATCAAGATCTCTCAAACAGATTGTCTCTGAAACCAGCCTTGCATGTTGTTTGAAAATAAAACCAACTCTGTCAGTAACGGGACATCTTGTACAAATATATTTATTTCTAATTAGCTTGAAACAGTTCAGTTAATTTGTGTAAAATGACAAAAGGTCAAATTTAAATGAAACATCCATTGATTGCGGGAGCTACCAACTTCCTCTCTAATGACCCCGTACTCCCATTCTACTGTGACCCTCTGCCTCCTTGTATCCCTGAGGCTACTCTTGTAGCAATGTTGGTCTTCAGTCCTTCCTTCTCCCTGCCTGTTTATCCTGCAGGAGAAACTGGAATTACAAAGTAGAACAAGCTGTTGATACAGCTCTTTCATGGGAGCGTGAGTAAAAAAGACCCCTCTGATGGTCTTTCCTAAATGTGTGGGAAAGCCCACTCTCCAAAGCACGCTGCTAAAAGAAAATGCCATGAGTCCCAAATATTCACAAAGATTCATCAGATAGAATTACCGTAAGTCGGTCATAAGTCATATACGGTATTTCCGGCCAGCTGAAAACAATAACAGAAAATGTATCTCACAAGTCTCTCAGTCCCACAGACAGCACTAACCCATCCACATAAATTAATTTATAGATTTGCAAATAAAGCCACTTCACCTGCACGTCAGAGCAGCCTGAATGTTACACTTGTTGCACTTACAAGGCAACATATTCAAGGAAAAATTAAGTAAATAAATACAGGTCAATCCAAGAACTGAGCACATACACCAAAATATGTTTTTGGTTATACAGATTTTTAATCAAGCGAGCTGGGTTTTTGAGTAAAGTTCCAAAAAGTCTTAATAGAAACCTCATAACATGTTTTATCTTTAGTTCATGGAAAATGTTATAATTCATGAAGGATTTTTTTTTTTTTTACTATATGAAAAGGAGACCATTAAGAGTTGAATAAGCTTAAAATTCATTCTGGGGAAACAGAGTACAGTAGTAGTAGAGACATTAAAAAGTACACTATATGCTTTATTTTAATTACATTCATTTGTGCAGTCGAGTACTAAATTAACAGTATGTTGGATTTTGTCTCAAGAACACTAAAAATATTAATTTAATCAACAAGTATTAAGTTTTGCCTTCTTTTTGGCATCAGAGAGAAATAATTGTATTTATTTGTATTCGTTTTGTTTTTGATTGGCTGGATTCACAGGCAGGGCTGTGTTTCACTTCAACTTTGTCTCTGTGTCTTTAGTCTGATTTTTAATATTTCATTTTTATCAAGATTTAATATTTTCATTTACAAACTTTTACGCCATCACAAGCTTGATATCTACCAGTCATAAAGGTTGTTGATTGGATTAGTCATCATGAACCATTATAGAGCCGAGTGTCAATTTAACTGTGGGACGTAGTAACACTCCTGTCAGTGGACAGAGCAAGCTGAAGCATGTAAAAGCTAAAAAGTTTATGGTGTAAAGGTGAACTCAAGGTAACACCACGTCTTTGTTTTTGTTGTGTTTCGGAATGTGTACTAAAAGTTTCATTTCAGTGGAACAAACCATTTTCTTTACAAGGATACACAGGTTAAATGTGTCTCTTCCTCTTTCTACTCAGTGGTAGTGACCCATTTAGTGGTGTTCACAGTGTAGTGCTCGTATTTTCAGAACAAATGTCTATAAATGTGTGTTTGTGGAAGGGCATGCATGTGTAGTAGAGATGAGGATAAGGAAAATAAATCAATCTGAATCCGATAGTTTGAATCACAGACATCTTCCAGTAATTATATCCCATAAGGCAGCCAATAGTGTAATTAGGGGTTAGTACAAAGCGGAGTGTAGCCCACATCTGGGATCCCCTGAGGACTTCGTGTCTCAGCATGTTTGCCACAGTGTGAGAACTTCTGCCCATAAGCACACCTAAACACACAGCAGTTCCAAACACAGGACCAAATTATGACAAGTTTAACAACACATATGTACAGGTGGTCCTCGAGTTACGGCGGTCTCGACTTATGGCGATTCGGTGTTACGAACGCATCTTATTAATAAAAATATAAATAAAAATAAATAGATAAATGTTATGTGTTTAAATGTTCTTGATTTCATGTGTACAGCACTTTGTTGCAGCTGTGGTTGTTTTAAATGACTTTATAAATAAAGTATTATTAGTATTATTAGTACTGTATAGGCCTACATGTAAACTGGCCAACCCAATCATTTGATGAAACAATACAGTCTAGTTTTTATATTAATTAAAAGTACAGTTTCTTCAAATGATTTGGGTGGCCCAAGATTAATCTCCCACTGACTTCGCCATTCCTCCTGGAAATGGATAAAAGTGCTCCTCGGACAAGCAAAATAAAAAAATAAAAATAAAAATAAAACGTACCTCTATTCAAGAACTACAATCATTCACTGTTCAAATCCCCCAGTGATCGGGGACATCTGAGCACTGCTTACAATATTTTCTAAGTTCTCCTACAGTCTCAGAGCAAGAGATAATTGATCTAACATAAAACTCAACCAGCTAATGAGTGCAGAGCAACAACAGAGGGAGCCATCGCTTAAAAACAACAATTTTTCTCCAGAGCAGACTGTCTCTGATTCACAACCCTACAGAGGGACCCACCTTCCTCTCTTTCTCCCTCCTTCTGTGTACCTCCTCTCTCTCCTCTCTCCAGAGGGGAGGGAGGAGAGCAGGAGCTCAGCTCCAGAACTGTGCTCACCAGAAGTGTGCTTCAGCTCCACGCTCTGTGTCTCCTGCTCAGCAGTGGCAGCGCCCGGCCATGCAGCCAGCCTGATGTCTGACAGCTGTGTGGCCAAAAGGTTGCAGCTCCTCTGAGGGGAAGGTGGCATCTTGCTTTCAGGAGGACAGAAGAGAACAAGAAGACTGACCAGTTGCTGCGAGAGCGGGAGGGAGGGGGGGATATAACTGAAAGCCCCCTTCCTCGCCTCACTAAACAGAGCAAAACGGAGGGCTTTGGAGTATTCAAATTTTTTTTCCGTTTTATATTTTTCTTATTCCTCATCGCGGTGCTGGGAGGTGCTTCTTCTTTTCATATAGTCTCTCTCACCATCATTTGCCTCCTCATTTACTTCTCCATCTACGTGGTGTATAATTTCTTATATTTATGAGTGAGAGAACGGAGAGAGGAGTTCTGATTTAATCTTTTTTTGTCTTTTAACCCTCACTCCTCAACCACATCATTCCCATCACTCCATCTTTACCATTTCATGCCTTATCAGTTCATCTTCCCACCATCTTCCCACCTTCTCCTGTCTTAAGATCTGATGCTTTATGAACCTGGATTAATTTTCTTCAGAGACAACTAAAAAACTCCTCATGAATGACCTTTTTTTGTTCCTCTTTCCTTCTCTTTTGGTCCCTTCACCCATTTTCTTTGCATCACACCCTTGCGGGATTCTTTAATGTTACCCTAGGTAGGTTAACTATTGTTTAGTGTTTGTCTCTCTGTCTGTCTGTGTGTATTTGTGTGTGCTTTACGTAGACATAAAACACACATCAACACACACATGCACTCACACACTAAACTACGCCTGAAGAAGGGTCATCAGTGGTTGTTGGTTTGTCTGCGCATCGTTTTTTATTTCTCCTCCTCAGTCCATCTGATTGTCATCAAGCGCACGCACACTTTTTATTGTTGTCTTTAAGAAATCCTTTTTGGTTCTTGTCATATTCTCCCTCTTTTGATTTAGTAAATATATTTATTGCAACCTGTTGTAGAAATAAAAGTTAGCCTTTTTAATGATCTTCAGTCTCAGAGTTGTAACAGATATTTATTGAGCTTCACTCGGAGTAATGGCAGTGTGGAGTCAGTAAAATAAAATTTTATGTCTTATTAGTTATTTTTCTTCTGCGAGTCCATCAACAGTCGTTAGTTCGATTCCCGCCTCTGCTCCTTCCCATCCCACACAACCTTAGATGTTCCTGCATGTTTTCCTCCCACTTTTCCCTCACATCCATTTGTTGTTTCACACTGAGAAGCCTTTTTGTTGTTGTCCCAACTCTTTTGTCTTCATGAGCATCCTTGTGCAAGGCAGTCGGGGTGACATCAGCAGGATGTTGATCGAGCTGGTGAGGCCTTTGTTTTGAACCTGAGATGTGCAGGTCGTAGACAGACAGAACTGATGATCCCATCCCATTCCATTCGTCTGAACTTCTGGCTCTTTGAGCTGTTTTGAAGCATCAGCCTGTTTCTAACAGCCTGTGTTTGTGGACGTGGACATTCATCTGAAGCTGCTGCTCTCTCAACCTTAAAGCACACAAGTAGCTCAGACCCACATCAGCTACTGTTAGTCTTCCAGCCAAGCAACTTATCATGGACCATTTAGAAAGGGCGTAACAAGTCCCTCTTTCTTGCTGAGAGGAGGATGTCGTCATGAAGGAACATGAAGGACCACTCGTTTGGCTCTGTCTTTGCGTTGTGTCTCCACTCTGCTCCTCTGTAAAACATCGCCACTACACTCTATAAAATTAGGTGTTGCAGAAAAGAGTTCATTAGGTGAGTAGTGAATGAATTCAGCACTCACTGCTTCTCTCCCCCGAGTAAGTGCATGCACATGCATGGAGCGGAGGGCGGGTGTCTAGTCGAAAACGTGTCCACGGGTGCGCGAACACAGCTGATCGAGTAGGAGCGTGCACGTGTTTGTTTGCATTATGGGGACAAATTCTGCATGAACTTCCATCAGCAGGTCCTCTGTGAAGGCTGGTTCTGATATTTTCCACCACAATCATGTGCACGGAGAACTCTTCCTTCCTTCCTGCTGCTGTGTCTGGTTGTTCATCAGACCACGCCTTCAATCTCTTCTTTTAAGATATTTTCACTGTATTTTAGATTTCACGCCTCCTCCCAAAAAACAGTGAATCTGGTCAAATCTCTTTCCATCTGCTTACATACCACATTTATTCTACTCATCTTCTCCTCTTTAAGGTGTAGGGAAAAAAAGCATTTGACACTTTTGTAATTTTGAAACCAATGCCACATTGATTTCCTTTTCTCCACCTCCATCACATTTTGTCTCGGCGGTGATGGATCTGCAGCAGATCTCTAGAAATTATGTGAATAACTCTGTAAATAAACCAAAGATTTGACGTGACTCGTGCACTGGCTTTGCTGTACTCGACTCTCAGAAAGACCCTGATGAGAACACAGTGACGTAAAAAGCTGTGCATGTCCAAGTGCATCTATCATGCTTGATAAAGTGGTCCAACGCTCTGTTCACCTGTACACAACAAGAGGCCAGAGGCTGGGTAAAGCAGCTAAAAGAATACAGTATATAATCTATAATAATTATACCAAACAGGTATAAAACTAGAAACTAGAAATGAAGGCTTAGGATTCTGTGAAGGACTTGCTCTGAGCTTTAAACTAAGATAATCTTATATATTTGAAAATACCTTTGCAAACAATCTAATGTGACATCAGGGGATGTCTCACTCAGAGTTTGTGCTGTGACTGACTCTCAGCTACTACCACACCAAATTTTTAGCTCAGTAGCTATATGAAACTGACTAAGTTGTAGCCACTTTTATGTTTTCTAAAGTCAGTTGGTGGTACTGACCATCTTCAGATAGATTTACTCCAAATGTGAATCAGTTGGAGGTGTTCATCAGAAAATTACTTCCTGCAATTTTTATTGAGATTTATCCAACCTCTTCAAAAATATGTAGTTAGGTGTGCTAAAATAGAAAACACAACAAATATTTTGGTTTATGTTCCATCAATCGTTTGAAAAAGTAGTTGAGTGCTAATTTTCACAGAACATCTCCACCTCTAAAGGTCTGAATCATTCAGGACATTTAAAAAAAAGGTTAGGATACAAAACCGTGAAATAGACAAGCTCACTTCCCAAGTTTTAGCTGAATAAAAAGGCTTTATCTCAAAAAGAGAAGTTAACAAACCATCAAAACCCATTCATTTCATTGTAAAAAAAAAATTGCTTCCATAAATAAAAACATAAACGCAAATAAAATATATAAAAATATATTTTTTCGAGCTCAGCCCGAAGGAGCGGCATGGGTTTGCCTTCCTGTGGACCCACCACCTGCAGGAGGGGCCATAAAAGTTGGGTGCATGATGCTATGGGCAGTGGCCAAAGGTGGGGACCTTGGCGCTCTGATCCTGGCTTACCAAAGCTGGCCCTTGGGACATGGAACATGACCTCTCTGGGAAAGGAGCCTGAGCTTGTGCGTGAGATTGAGAGGTACCAACTAGATACAGTTGGGCTCACCTTGACGGACATCATGGGCTCTGGAACTGACCTCCTTGAGAGGGGCTGGACCTTATTCAACCCTGGAGTTGCCCATGGTGAGAGGCGTTAAGCTGGTGTGGATCTACTTGTAGCCCCCCAACTTGGTGCATGTGTGTTGGAGTTTCCCTGGTAGATGAGAGGGTGGCTTCCCTTTGCCTTTGGGTGGGAGGATGGGCTCTGACTGTTGTTTGTGCCATATGCGCCAAACTGTAGTTCAGAGTATCCGGCCTTCTTGAAGTCCTTGGCAGGGGTGCTGCAAGGTGCGCCAGTTGTGGACTCCTTTATTCTGCTGGGGGACTTCAATGCCCATGTGGGTAGTATGACAGTGTGACCTGCAGGGGCGTGATTGAGGAGAAACGGCCTCTCTGATCCGAACCCGAGTGATGTTCTGTAACTTGTTGGACTTCTGTGCTAGTCATAAGCCCCTTTCATAAGACAGCCCGGTCCGTGTTTGATGCGTGTTCAAGTCCCCAACGAGCATTCATAAAAACCAGGAACGCGCATTGCCGAATTAAATTGACTCGCCTCTGATCCGCCACTGAGCCGC
>JARVJN010000532.1:22652940-22678920 GCA_031763805.1 Argolebias nigripinnis | reverse complement strand
AAATATACACCGATTGGTTTCGAAGCTAACACCAGAAGCTAACAGAAGCTACAAAAAGATCGTTTTTTCTTTTTTATATCTCAAACATCTAATAAAGCTACTCACTTTTAAACGTCCACACTGTGATTCCATTCCACTCTGTAAGTTTCAGAAAAATCCGCTGAGTGGTTCTTGACTTATCTTGCTAACAGACAGTAAACAAACAGATCTAACAAACTGCATGCAACCTCCTAGCTGACAGAGTCAGTACAAGCAGACACATGAGCTGGAAACGGTCTTCTTCTTCTTCTTGGGTACTCCTCTGGAAGTGGTACTGCACTGCGCCCCTAGTGGCCGAAAGTGGTACTGCACTGCGCCCCCTAGCGGCCGAAGGTGGTACTGCACCCTTTTCTGCCAAAGTGAAAAAGGGCCATAAAAATCCATAAATAGGTCGCACTGGTGTATAGGTCGCAGGCCTTGAAAAAACCATAAAAAGGTGCGACCTATACACCGGAAAATACGGTACATGTACAGTACTGTACAGTTACCAAGCACTTCGCCTATCCTAACACAGTACCCTACACAATTATCAAAAAACACATACATTTGGATTATTAAAAATATTAATTTCTTACTTTGAGCTGGTCAAGCCTGTCTCCGTCTTTTAGCATGTTAGCTCTTGCACGTCTGAGTTCCGCAGCTTTGTGCTGCTCCACGCAGTCCAAGCTGTTAACAGGAAGGACTGTTAGCATGTTAACTCCATACATTTGGAGACATCATGAAAGGAAAAAGAGTTAATAACTTACTGGAGCCGTTTCTCCGCGGTGTCCATCCAAAAAGGCTGCCCCACGTTAGCTGATGTCAGCCCCACCATTAGCTGTGCTCGTTAGCATGTTAGCTCGTTGCGTCGCCGTCTCCGGTGCAGCTCGCTGTCTGTCGCTTCACGCGGTCCACAGCGTCGTTTTCCTTCGTCCATCCGTCCGCAAAACTGCCGTTCAGCTCCCAGCTCTGATCGGACAGTCTGTCCAAAGCCGGCTGGCCGGAGCTAACCGAAGCTAACCTCAAAATGGCGGACACTGCCAGGTTAGCGATCTGCGGCTGCTGCTCCGGGCCTGAGGCGTCCACAGAGTTCACAGAGCGTTTCCAGCTCATGTATCCGTCTGAGGCAGCCTTTTATCGGACACACAGTCCTCCAAAGCTGGCTGTCGAGGCTGGAGCTAACCGAAGGTAACCGCAAAATGGCAGACACGGCGGCATTTCCGGAAACTGCCGGAAACTGCGCAAATAGGCTTAAAAATTATAATTATAAATATAATGATACTTTATTTATAAAGCCATTTAAAACAACCACAGCTGCAACAAAGTGCTGTACACATGAAATCAAGAACATTTAAACACGTAATTATTATTTTTTCCATATTTTTATTAATATGATGCGTTCATTACTCCGAATTGCCGTAAGTCGAGGGCGTCGTAACCCGAGGACTACCTGTATATAATAATATATGATGTGTTTTAAACCAGAAAACTATGTTTAGAGTATTTCTTTCTTTTTTTAACTTCTTCAGTGGATCTTCTTTTGTATGCATTCTTGCTACTTCAACAATTCCTCAAAGGCTGAAGGTGGTTGTAAGTTTCTTTTGTTGTGTTTAAGTGTGTAGTGATTGTTGCATGTGTTTGCTTATTTTGCTGTGGTGCTCTTGATGTTGACTGTGGAATTGCTAATGCATGCTCTTGCAAAGAATGACCAGCTCTTAGTTCTCATATCATGTGTGCAAGTATGTACCGGTATGTTTGTTACTGGGTCAGTCTCTTGGGCAAAACAACACAGTTGTTTTGGCTTAAAGTCTGGCAGAAGAGTTTAATGCCGGACACCCAGAGGTGCTCTGACAGATGTGAACAGATGGTAGGATTGCAGCTGGCAAAAGTCGTCACATGTGTTGACATGGAGAGATTACTCACTCTGGCCATCTATGTGCTGAACTCATAGACCTCCTTCTCATCTGCTGCACTCTCTTCCTCAAAGGTCAGATGTCGGCAGTCACAGAGTATGGCTAAAGGGCCCATTGCACAATAGCAGCCTGCACCTGCCGTTCATATCTGGCACGGAGTTAGACACAGGCAAAGGCTCAAATCCTGCCTTGCTTTTCCCGTAAGCAGAATAATCCACAAGGTTAAAGAAAGACTGATAAGCAGATTTTTCATAGCTGGATAAAAAAACTACAAATGTAGCATAAAGTTGCATGTCTTTCACTTTCTCTGCACTGATAGCAGTCTGATTTGTGTGTTGTGGGAGTAGCATGTTGGCAATGAGTTGAGTCTAGACAAAAGAATGTGTGTTTTGGCTATTTGGTTTGGTGTACATTTATCAGGGAGGACAAACAATTCATCTGACAACACTTCTGTTTTTACAGACACACATTCATGTACCGTACTCAGGTCTAATGGAGCAACTATAAACTTGATCATCATAGCTGAAAACCCTTGTTCCAACACTCCTAATATTTTAGACTTTGCATTAATGTTCAGTGGTGTTCAGAGAGCTTCCTTAATTGTGTTGTTGAGGTCCTTTTTGTCTGCAGAGACTCATGATGGCCTATTAAAAAAAAAGCAAGAATAGCTTGTTAGTATTGTAACAGTTTGATTTTCCTGAACTCTCAATTGCCCACAATACGTGAGGTTCCAGAAGCATTGGACAGATTGTGTTGTATTTTTCATGTCTTCGGGCGACTTTCTTCTTTGGTACTGTCAAAGACCTCTTTGTGCCACATTTGTGTTTCATTTTTAGTGACACCCTAGATTCCAGACATAGTTAATTTGCCTCTAAATAAACCCAGCCAAGCCATGACAAATAGCCATGGGGACCAAGGGTGGGGTGGGGAGCAGGCACTGGTTGGATGTCAGGCTTGCTTGTTTGTCTGTATGGTTACTAGGGCAACAGGAATTGTGCACTAGGAGTGAGTAGTGTGTTTTTAGAACAAAGGACCAAGGATTACAGGAAATATGACATGACATTCCTGCTGGACCAGACCACTCTCATCTCTTATTTCTCACCACCAGTAGCGCCTTTTAAAAAGACGTTTTCTCCTGCATAGCAGCACCACACCACACTCTGCAGCCTGATGGACATTATCATCACAATCAGACAGGGGACCTCTGACACATGACCTCTCAGCGCGTGAGAGTAGTTCAGGAGAAAGCCAAGCTGGCGTTCAGAGGGGATTTAGAAGATAGAGAGGCTGTATCTGTGCAGACTCCCTCTTTGCAGTCGAGAGTAGCTTCCATTTAACATCACAAGACTACTACCAGATTACTAGTGCTTCATTACTGACTTTATGCACGTTAATGTAAAAATATGTTATTTTTCCTTTGGTATATATTGTTTGCATACTAATGATTTTTATATACCATCAAACTGTTTCTTTGAGAACGTTGTACATTTTTTCTGCTGTGTATGTGTAAATGTTTATCATTGTGAATGTTGTGCATCCCTGTAGCTCCTTTGTTTGACTCCTGAATTTCTAAAGCTTTGTATGTATTCAAGTCAATCAGAACCGAACACCCGTTTATTTTCTCATCTATAAAAAGAAACATGTTTCAATGGCAGTGCATATCTTCATGAGCTGAACCTTGAACATCTTCAGTCTGCTGGCACAAGAAGACTGCAGGCATTTTTGTAATGTTAATCACAAGGAATGTGTGTATCGAAAGATAAACAATAAAAAGTGATAGTTGGCTACAAGAGAACAGAAAATAACCTATTGTTGATTCTTTTTCCTCCAATGAAGAAATTCAAAGACAGGCCAGAAGCCAGCTGTCACTGCACTGCCACCAGCATCAAACTGTTTGAAGAGGGGGTTTGTCACTGGCCAAAGCCTCCACTGAGGGTGTAGAGTTACCAGCTTCACAAATCGTTTTGAACTACCATAGAAGCATTGCCGGGCGGGCACTATAGAAAACCCTGTTCAAATGTTCTTCAGCTTCTTAGTGCAGCATGTTTAGATGAAGAATACGTCCACACATTTTTGTTAATTAATTAAAGAATGGAACCAATTTCAGTTTCTGCCTATGTGTTGCTACGGCAGAGTATATGTCAACAATGTTTTGACATCGATCAAAACAGGGTGGTCAGTGTAAGTGCACCTGTAAAAGATAATCAGAAGTACTTGCAAAATCTTCTTTAAGAAGTACCGTATTACATTTGTATACTGATTTGTAATGCAGCCTGTTTAAACAATCACGTTGATAAAGTGAATATCATATCTATTCTGATCATTTCACATATGAGCAATAACTGACAAATTTGTCTGGCACATTTTAAGTGTAGCCAAGCTGTTTGCGATAATGTGCTGTTGCATCACAATACCGTCGCAGCAAGAAGACTTCGTTTAATGCAAACACTGCAGCTGTTTCTTTTATTCCAATCATGGATACTATGTGTTTCTTGTTTCTCTTCATGTCAGGATTTGTTGACATTTGTTAAGTTTCAGACTGCTGTCTTTGGGTGTGTTCGTCTTTGACTTTTCTTTTAATGTGGGGGGGGGGGGTGGGAGTCTTAACAGTGGAACAACTGTTAGCTGGCATGAAAACATGAGCTTTTCCATCTGGAAACAACAGAATCTGCTTCATGAAGCCAATAAGACACATAAAATGGTCTCATTCCAGTTGTATATGTTTGATGTGAATTTATATAGTTATAATATATGACTTGATGTGCACTCATGAGCTAAACGTAAAATCTTTCCAAAGCCGAGAGGAATTGCTATCTGCATGAGTCAAGAATCAGGTTTTGCCAAGGTGTCGTTGGAACCTTACCCAAAGCTACAGCATAATGGACATTAGCCTACAATTAATGTTTCAGCAGTTTTACTTTGACCATTTAGTTCTTTCAGCTTGTGATTTTTTTTTTTGTGATCTGTAGGCTACATACTTAATGCGTGTGTGATTTTGATAGATGTCGCCGAGGATTTATTGGTCCTCTCTGTCAACACTTGGATCCCTGTCATCGATCGCCATGTCTGAATGGGGCAGCTTGCAGAAGCCAGGTGGTTAATGATATCCCACAGTATACTTGTGTGTGCCAGAGAGGGTTTAGAGGTAAGTGACTTTTTAGGAAAAAAAATGTCTAAGAAAGCTAAAAGTTTTTTGTGTTTTTTAATTTGATGCATTTCATCTACTATCAGGCCAAGACTGCTCCCTCATCGATGCATGTGCCACAAGTCCTTGTGCTAATGGGGCCCGCTGTGCAAATTGGAATAATCACTACAACTGTTCGTGCCCACCTGGCTACCAGGGAAAGAACTGCCGCAATGACATCGATGAGTGCCGCAAGCCTGGAGCATGTCTCAAGGGTGGCCTCTGCATTAATACCCATGGGTCTTTCCGGTGCCAGTGCCAGCAAGGATACAGTGGACGGACTTGTGAGGTGTCCACCTTACCCTGTGCCCCATCTCAGTGCCTTAATGGAGGCACCTGTCGCCAAACAAGTGACCATTCCTATGAGTGTGCATGTCTAGCAGGTACAAAAGCTCCATATCAAGAACTCACACACAGTTTGCATTTATTTTTCATGGTTTTCCCAGGCCCTCAGCAGGGTGCTAAAGTCAAACAGATTTTCCCAGCGTAATGACGTAGCTGGTAGTGCTGTTGCTGTGTCTCAGGTCAGCTTCCTGTCTGCTATTAATAGCTTCTTATGGGATAGGAGGTGGTGGGAGAGTTGAAGAGGCAACATGCCTGTTCTCTTTTTCACTCGGCTCTGTTCACAACAGAAGGAATTTACTTTATGAGCCTTCTGCTTTCCCACTGGGGACCTGACAGGAAATGTCTACTGCCAGAGAGGAAGTCATTGAAACTGTGAGAGATTATAAAACAAGCAAACACTGAGAAGAGTGCAGACCTCTGAAGCAGGCAGGAATCACTACCACTGCTGGCATTGTGTGGGAAAAGTCAAACGAAGACGTAAACAGTCAGACACCTTTTGAACTCTTTTACTGCCGACGTTACCCCACACTTTGAAAACGTTCCCACAAACGTGTGGGAAACATGACTTGAGTATAGGGAAAAAAGATTTGTATCCTGAAAAAGCTAATCTAAATGTTTGTTAAACTCCCAGCTGGTGGGTGCTTCCTTATCTGTGTTTTGTAACCCTTTTTCATACTGAATCTGTTTCAGGGTTTGAGGGACACAACTGTGAGAATAATGTGGATGACTGTCCAGGTCACAAGTGCATGAACGGAGGAATATGTGTAGATGGAGTTAATACCTACAACTGCCAATGTCCACCTGAATGGACAGGTACAGCTTGTGAAAAATCTGACTGAATTGTTCTATCATTGTCAGTATATTTGAACTAAAATATCACTTTACCATTTAAGGACAATACTGTGCTGAAGATGTCAATGAGTGTCTCATGCAACCAAATGCCTGCCATAATGGTGGTACTTGCTTCAACACCATTGGTGGTCATACTTGTGTTTGTGTTAATGGCTGGACTGGAGATGACTGCAGTAAGAACATTGATGATTGTGCGGAAGCTGTTTGCTTTAATGGTGCCACTTGCCATGACCGTGTGGCATCCTTTTTCTGCGAGTGCCCAGTTGGGAAGACAGGTATGTCACTTTGAAAATTTTATTACTTTGTCCCGAATATGAGAATAATTGAAGTAAATATTCCTTGTGAAATATTTACACAGGTTTGTTGTGCCACCTTGATGATGCATGTGTGAGTAATCCGTGCAATGAGGGTGCAGTTTGTGACACCAATCCTCTAAATGGACGTGCCATTTGCACCTGTCCTGCTGGTTTTGTGGGAGGTGCCTGCAATCAGGACATGGATGAATGTTCAATTGGTAAGATAGCCAATTATCTTCCAACTTTTTTTTGTGATGTAGTCAAATGCTTTTTATCTGGTATTGAATTGAGTGCATTTCATGTACCGGTACTGTTCCTCTGCTAATATTTACAGGTGCAAACCCATGTGAGCATTTTGGGAAATGTGTAAATACAGAGGGCTCCTTCCAGTGTCAGTGCGGTCGGGGATATGCTGGACCACGCTGTGAGATTGACATCAATGAATGCCTGTCCATGCCCTGCCAGAATGATGCAACTTGCTTAGACCGTATTGGAGAGTTCACATGCATCTGCATGCCAGGTAAACAGATTCACAAAAGAGCTCCTTTGTTCATGTCCTTTTTTTAAAACTGATGTCTAAACTTTACTGTTCCCCAAAAAATTAGAATATTTTATAGAAATATTTTCTTTTACATTAAACAAACCAGGACTGAATATGTAAACAATCTTGTCAAATTATGCTAAAATCAGACATGTACAAATCTGTGACTATAATATAAAATGTTTATTTTGCCAAAATAAATTTAAAAAAATCTACAAAGTGAATCTGAAACTTTTCAGTTTTGACCAAAATACTGTTTTAGAACTAATAGCAAAGTGATGCAGATTCAAAATATCATGTTTTTCCCACAATAGAGTGAATTAACTTATTTGAACTTGACCTTCTACTGAAAACAATTTTTTACCATGCAGATTTGTTATGTAACACCTTCACTTTTAAAGTGTGGATGAAGCAACAATCTTTGCATTGCACTGTAAAACTGACTAGATATTAGTTTGTATTGAGTTATAGTTTTGGGTACTCTGATATAAACAAAATGAACCTCACGCACAGTCCTACATGTACCCTACATGGGTTTGGGGTGCTATACAAATTAGAGCTGGGAGTTGGTCTATAGGCCTGGAAGTAAGAGAGGCCGAGCAGTTAGGGGGAGGAGTGTGCTGTGAATACTAATGAGAGGTAGAGTGGTGGGAATGGAGTGGAACAATAGGGCCCCTCTGTGCTCCACTTTGCACCCCTCATAGACACAGTGAGGGAAAGAGGCTTTTTCCCAGAGCCCTCCCCCCACACTGCTTCATTTCCAGAGACAAGACCTTCCTCATTGCCGTCCTCATCATCAGTCAGCCTGGCAAGGCTCACGTGGAGCCGCTGATTATTTCTGATTCCACGCTAGCCTCTCTGCAGGGGCAACATTCTCATTCACATTCAGTTTCATCTAAAGGAAAGAGCCCACTATAGTTTGGCAATGCAGACTGTATAACATGTACGGTATTTGCTGAATGGGACACTGACTCAAAAAGGGGCAACGTTCCATGGACAGTAGGGTGTGGTGATTCCTGGTCAGTGGAGTGGGAATACAAGGATGCTCTTGGGATCTTTTATTCCATTTTATGGCTCAGCAGAGACCCATGTCCAAAATTCCCATGAGTAAAACATTTCCCACAGCTTCCCTTTCTTGTTCAAATCAGCATTCTTCTCATGCATTCTTGAACTGACTTACCCTTACATAATATAAGCATTATTTAATTATCCACAACAAAATGAGTTATTCATGTCTGAATTTCTCTTCCAGGCTACTCTGGGACTTTCTGTGAGGATGACATAGATGACTGTGAAAGCAACCCATGTGTCAACGATGGCATCTGTCGGGACTTGATCAATGGCTTCACATGCACCTGCCAGCCAGGTATACTTCCCTGAATTATATATTAGAAGTTGAATTGTTTGTGCTGGAATCTATAATGCTTGTTAAAACTTCCAATGAACAAAAGTGCTGAAAAAAAGAAAGAAAAGAAAGTCAAAGTTTAAATGTCCCTAGAACCAGAGGAAGGAAGGTCAGCCTCACCTCATCTGCATGTTGGTTTTTAGAGCCAACACTTGCATAAAAAGGCAAGGCCTACAGGCCGCCTATCCTCCTGCTTAACAAAGGCACTATTGTGACCCCTGCTTCCCTTATCTGTGGAATGTGGAAGGGACAGCAGTCTCCCTCATTCTGCCCTGGTGGTGGTGGAAGGGGGGACAGCAGTCCTGCTAATGAGATTCTTTTCCAGGTCCGCAATTTACATCTGGGACAGACGTACCCCCCACCCCCCATCTAGCTATTGAGCCAGCGGAGCTGATGCTGGCAGTAAAGGAGGAGTGGGGGTCCCAAACAGAAGGGGGGTGGCACTGGGTAGAAACAATCCCACTATCTTTTGTAAACATCTCCTTAGCAGTCCGAGCACCAAAATGTAGAAACCATTTTAAAACTGTTAATCGACAGAGCAGTGCAACAGTGCACTTAGATGTTTTTACTGTTTTACTGTTTTTCTTTACTTTTTATTGATGGATGCAATTGGGACCCTGTGTGCATAATCTCGTTTCATCACATGTATCACATGTGGTGCGAATGACAATAAAGAATCTCTGACTCTGACAATTCACATCTCCCAGATCTCTGTACCCACTCATTCCCAGCCCAATATGTTGCTTAAACTTATCAAAGTATATTTTTATTATAGTTGGTGGTTAAAAAAAACAATTGACATGTTTCATTCACAAAATGTCATTCACAAGATTTTTTTGTACTAAACTTTAAAACTATTTAAATAATTTGTTGATTGTACATCACTTTTCTAAAACATAATTGCCCTGTGACAGTCAGCTCAGCACTGGTTAAAATGCAAAGATATCATGGCCTTAACCAGTCTGTCCAGCTCTACCTCAGTCAGACATCGCTAATCTAACTGAAGGCCTCTAACATCTGCCCTCTGACCTAAGCATGGACCCTTTCACTGGACGGTCTGTCTGACCCTTAACCTCTGTGTTTGCATGTCCCAGGCTTTACTGGCACCATGTGTCAAACAGACATAGATGAGTGTGCTAGCACCCCTTGCCAAAATGGAGCAAAATGCTACGACCGGCCCAATGGGTTTGAGTGCCGCTGTGCTGAAGGTAAGGGCTTCTATATATTACTTGTAAATGGATAGTTGCTAGACATGACACTACTCACTATGACTCTCCAGACACAGGAGCAGATGATCCTCAAACACTTATCTGGTCATTGCTAACTATTCCATGGTTTGGGGTTGTACTATTTCTTTGGGTGTCTGCTGGCCATACAGACCAAGCTGAGGCCCCTAATCCCCCTCTTTCCCTCATTGGCTCTCAGGATCACGGGGGTCACTGAGCACCAGCCGTTGTTAAGAAAGGAGTCTTGGTCATCACCCCGACATCTGTTCATCTTAAAACCCTACACATCACCTTATGTTAGTTTAACTCACATTCCTTTACATTCAGTTATGTTCATGTTTGAAAACCAGAACATGAGTGAGCCAGATGCAGTGACCTGTACAGTTAATCAAAACGTGTATGCTTAAACATGCTGCCTGTTTGCTGATATTTACTGTTTGTTTGTGTTCATACAAACAGAGGAGCTTGCTGTGTTGTTTTAGTGGCCAGCTGCTTGGTATTTGTTGCTTTTGTGGGCCCCTTCTGCAGAGTGAAGTGTCCCTGTTAAATAGAATAGAGTAGAATAGAATAGTCTTTATTGTCATTGCAGAGCCTGAGCAATGCAATGAAGTTCAAAGTGCCTCAACCGACGATGTACTCATTAATAAAAGACAACAACATACAGTTATACACAACCATTCAGTGCAGACATTAAATAGACTAGAAACATCCGTTTTGAAAATACAAAGACATACCCGGTACTGGTTAGAAGAATACTAGTGATGAAGTGGAAGCAGACTGAATATACTGCACATCCTGTAAGTGACCAAACATATTGCACTAGAGAAAAAATACACTTGGGGAGTTAACGGGTTTTAGAGTCTGGATGGCCCATGGGAAGAAGCTTTTTTTGAGTTTGTCTGTGTGGCTCTTAATATTCCTGTACCTTCTGCCAGAGGGCAGCAGGCTGAGTAGATGGTGACCAGGATGTGGTGCCATCCATTGTTCCCTTCACCACTAACATCATAAGCAAGACTGGGAGGCCTGTGCAAGGCCTGTTTTTACCGCTTTATCCAACTTAACATTTCTCTATACCACATAACAGTTATTTACTATACAGACATGCATCACTGACATAGAAGGTACAGTGGTCAGAGCCACAATCTGAGGAAACTTTTGCAAAAAATTTTACAAAATGAGAGTGTTCATTATAATGGACAATTTGCAACAACAGAAATAGTTGTTGTTGTTTTTTTTACCATATTTTTGTCAGTATTTTAAAAACTACTTATTAATCTGTGGCTTTAGTACTAACTGTTTTCTTTTATTTTATTTTTTTAAGGTTATGAAGGACAACTCTGTGAGAGCAATATCAACAACTGTCAACCTGACCCATGCCACCATGGTACTTGCATAGATGGCATTGCTAGCTTTACATGTAACTGTTATCCTGGATACACAGGCTATCGCTGTGAGAATCAGCTCAATGAGTGCCACAGCAACCCCTGTCAGAATGGGGGTAAGTGTGTGGACCAGGTCAACAAGTATATATGTCAGTGCCAGCATGGAACTTCAGGTAGGAGGAAAAACCTCAAACACAAGCCACCTTATATTTCAAGACATTTCAACTGACTAAAAACATGGTAAACGTCTCTTTTCCACCCCAGGCACAAATTGTGAGATTAACTTTGATGATTGTGCAAGTAACCCATGTGATTATGGAATCTGCAAAGACGGCATCAACCGCTATGACTGTGTATGCAAACCTGGTTTTACAGGTAAAGTTCTCTAAAATTGAAAACATCAAATTTCAGATGAAAAAAAAAGAGTTTTTACAAAAAATGCTGATGCTTGTATGAAATTTCTCATGCCAGGTCCCAAATGTAATGTGGAAATAGACGAGTGTGCATCCAGCCCCTGTAGAAATGGGGGAACATGTGTTGATGAAGAGAATGGATTTCATTGCCAGTGTCCTGAAGGCTTTAAGCCCCCATACTGTTACTCCCAGGTAGATGAGTGTGGCAGCAGCCCATGCGTCCATGGTTCCTGTAGAGATGACATCAATGGGTATGAAGTTTCATTTTAATAAAAGTAGAAATTTTTGTTGAACACAGAGCAGTACAGGTTTATTCTTTTCCTATCAGCAGCTTGTAGAAAGCAAGTTTAGCTCACCCAGGGCAGCTAAGGCAGTTTATAACAGATTAGAATGTACGAAGTAGTAGTATGTTGCTTTGTAACTCAAGATGTCAACCCAGATTAAATGAATCCTTGAAATGTAAATGTTCTTGTAAAATGGGTGAGGATCAGCATCACACTACATATGAAAGGGAAAAAAGTAAAACTGGGGCCCCATTTAAGCCCCCCAGTGTACTCTCACATACGTCCATTCGTGGAGGTATGCACGTACCCCGCAGGGCATGTACAGGTACGTGCAAATCTCAATTTTTACGACCGCATATGCATGCGCAGTGTCGCACAATAAATGGCACAGAACTGTGTGCCCAGAGTTGTGTTCACATCGAACAGTTTTTTGTGCGACACAGACCGAATTTCCTGCTTTGTGAACAAAAATGGAGGCAAATTTCAAGAGAGGCTCTTAGAGGAGATAAGAAAACAGAAAGTTATATGATACGTCAATGAAAGAATACAAGTCAAAAACATCACTGAAAGAATAGCGGAAATGACGAAATTAAGGAAATGATGACAAGAATTTGGCGAGAAAACGCAAGAATATACGTGAGAACGTATGCTCGAGTATAGGGCTGAACTCTCTGAGGACAGTATGCGCATACGGATGCGCATACAGACGCGCGTACGGACGTATGCGGGGGTATACTGGGGCCTTCACACGGACACAGCGGGGTGAAACATAGGTTTTATCGGATGCTGATTCGAGGAAAAAATCTGCGTTGACACGGAGCGGATTCTGTGTTTACATGAATCCACCGAATCTGCTGTAGTTGCAATGACAGGTCATTAGTTGGCACTGTGAATTTTATACATTCACCTAATGTGCATGCGCGCTGCCTGGGACTGCTCTCGGTAAGGACTTTCCTCTGGGCTGAAAGACCTGCTAACAACAAATTAACAACAAATCAATGCTGGATTTTGGATACGAGTCAAAATATGCCATCGGTCCACGTGGGCGTGAAATATATGCCTGTAGCGTGCATGTGCTTTCAACACTTCTGCGGGAAATGTTGACATTATCAGTGGGCAGTCTCCCGAAAATCTTCCATTCTGAGAGATGGGTTGAGAAACCTCCAGATCTAAAGAGGGGGTGCGACTAGTGTCGTGCAAATGAACAGCAGAACCGCAGAGAGAAAGGTGCGGTTTCACACAAAATATGCGCCGTGTAAACGGCCCCTGCGGCTGTTGGTTTGGAATCAAATGAGCAAACTAAAATCCTAAAGTGTTATGAGAATTTTAATATAACTGACTGAAAGCAACAAAACTGCTATAGCCAAAGTAGGAAAAGAAGGTAGGAAATAAAAACACATCAGAGTAAATGCTCTATTTTAAAGCCAATCAATAAGACATTTATATTCCACACTTGTATTTTATTTTATTTTTAAAATTTGGTCTGGAGTAGCTAAGGTTTCCAGCATTAGTTACTATGGTGAGACACCACAAGAAGAAGTGAATCTGTTTCGTGACATTGAACCCTAGACTTGAACTTTAATTTGTGTTACTAACTTTTCTTACTTATCGACTCACCATAAGTTTACTTTATAAAATGAGCATCTTTAGATTGTTGCTCTTGTGTTTATAGTTATCGCTGCGACTGTGAACCTGGATGGGTAGGAAAGAACTGTGACCTGGACAGGAACGACTGTTTGCCAAGTCCTTGCCAGAATGCTGGGACGTGCATCGACCAACTCAATGGTTTCATTTGCAAGTGTCGCCAAGGCTTCAGAGGTGAGCTGTTGGCTTAGTACACAAATGTCTGCAAATTGACAACTCTTTGTCTCCATCTAGTGCCATTGAAAAAAAGCTGCTTGCCCATTTACAAAGCCTCATCAAAATTCACTTTTATTGCTATCTTTAAAAAAAAAACTTTTATTCTGTTTATAGGTAACCTCTGCCAGGTGAACATTAATGAATGTGCATCTGCCCCCTGTCTGAACAAGGGCACTTGTGTGGACGGAGTGGCGAGTTTTACTTGTCTGTGTGAGCCTTCCTTTAGTGGACCAACTTGTGCTGAGGTCCTCACACCTTGCTCTCCTAACCCCTGTGCCAATCACGCAGTCTGCACCCACACACCAGACTATCGGGGCTATCAATGTAACTGTCAGCCTGGGTGGCAAGGTTAGGACATTTTGTGCTGAGTAATTTTACTGTCTTCCCATCTGTTGTGAACATTTCTGCTTAGAAAGCTTACAAACCGAAACTATATGAATCTCTGTCTTTCAATCTTTAGGACAGCTGTGTAATATAGATGTGAATGAATGCCTGTCAAACCCCTGCAAAAACCGTGGGACTTGTACTAACACGCTTGGAGGCTTCGTGTGCGCTTGCAGAGCAGGATTCACTGGGCGAACCTGTGAAACAGACATCAATGACTGTATTCCAAGTGAGTTGCTGTATAAACAGTATTCTTAGACCTCTGTGTATCTGTCATTCAAATTATCAGTATGTTGACTGCATTTAATAAAAGCCTTTCCTTTTCCTTGTTGTGATAGATCCCTGCTTAAGTGGAGGTTCTTGCACTGATGGAGTGAACTCCTTCCACTGTAGCTGCTTGCCAGGGTTTACAGGTCCCCGCTGTGCTCAGGAGATCAATGAATGTCAGAGTTCCCCCTGCAAAAATGGAGGCACCTGTACAGACTATGTGAACTCTTACACTTGCACATGTTCCCCTGGCTTCACTGGCATTCACTGTGAAATCAACATCCCTGATTGCACTGAAAGGTTTGTATGTGTTTAAATTGTGGAGTTAAGTCTTAAATTGTCACTGTGTGCCTGTGTTAAATTGCCACTAAATTTACTTGTGGAACACATTAATTTAACAAATGTTTTTTTTTGTTTTTTTTTTACAGCTCTTGCTTCAATGGAGGGTCATGCACGGATAAAATCAATGGCTATTCTTGTACCTGTCGCTCAGGCTTCACCGGTTCCCACTGCCAATATGAAGTCAATGAGTGTGACTCCCAGCCCTGTCTCAACGGGGGTATCTGTCAGGATGCCCTGGAGTCCTTCCGCTGCTCTTGCTCCAAAGGATATACTGGCAATCGGTGCCAGGTACAAACAGTTAAAGATGCTTGGAATTTATTGTAAAAAGTTTTGAGTCCTAATAGTTAATACTGTTAACAGCTTATTTCTAAAAGAAAGTCTATACTGTATCCCTTATAATTCTAGACACCAGTTGATTGGTGCAGACGCTCATCTCCATGCCAAAATGGGGGACGCTGTCGCCAAAAGGATTCTTCTTTTATCTGTGAATGTTCTCTTGGTTGGTCTGGTCGGTACTGTGACATCCCAACGGTCTCATGTGAGATAGCTGCTCTCCAGCAAGGTATTTTGTTTTTCTTCAGTTAATTTTGATCTCTTTGAACTTGTGCTTTGAGTGAATGATGCTACTAAGTTACATTTATTCAAATTAGGGATACAAAAGGACAAACTATGCCACCATGGTGGTCACTGTGTCAACACCGGGAATACCCACTTTTGTAAATGTCCTGCTGATTATACTGGAAGCTACTGTAAAAATCAAGTGGACCAGTGTGAAGACAAACCATGTCGCAATGGCGCTACCTGCAGGTCATATGTTGGCGGATACCAGTGTGATGTGAGTCAAATTGTTTGGGTTATATTTTTCACAGTTTCACATTGTTTTTAATCAAATATGAATATGTTGTAGTTATTGTCAATTATGATCCATGTCAATGCAGTGTATGCCAGGCTACACAGGACAGAACTGTGAGATAGAGGTCAACGAGTGCCAATCTCACCCATGCCAGAATGGAGGAACTTGCATTGATCTAGTGGGGCATTATATCTGCTCATGTCCCCCTGGCACATTGGGTATGGAAACACAAACTCAACAGAAATATGTGCTTATTAGCAAAGATATTTTCCTTGTAGTACATGCAAGAAATATTGCTAGTCCAGAAGTTAATGATGTTCATCTTTTTACAAGGTGTTCTCTGTGAGATCAACGAAGATGACTGTGCTCCATCCCCAAGGCGTGGTGCTCCGCCAAAGTGCCTGAACAATGGAACCTGTGTCGATAGAGTGGGCGGTTATCGCTGCAACTGTCCCCCTGGTTTTACAGGAGAAAGATGTGAGGGAGACATAAACGAGTGTCACTCTAACCCCTGTAGTCCCTCCAACAGTCTTGACTGCATCCAACTGCCTAATGATTACCTATGTGTCTGCAAACCTGGGTTTACAGGTTAGCCTATTTCTAATCTCACTGACCTCTCACCATGTATCCTGTCAGTATAAAATAACAAACTGTAGCCATTGGCACATTGCTTTCAGGTCGAAGGTGTCAGAACAGGTTCAGTGTCTGTGAGTCTCAGCCTTGTCAGAATGGAGGAGCTTGTTCTACGACCAGCTCTTCCCTTGGATACACCTGCACATGTCAACTTGTAAGTATACATACATATATATATATATAATTTTTTTGTGCAAATTGCAACATTCTTACTGGGTTGGAAGTTCATGTTCACAAAATGCTTAAATGATGCCTCTTTTAGGGCTACACTGGTCCAAATTGTGAAAGAAGCATGTCCTGCCGTGAGTTATCCTGCTACAATGGAGGGAGCTGTGCTGTTACAACAAGAGGGGCACGTTGCATCTGTTTGCCAGGTTATGGTGGGCCCCAGTGTCAGCATCGCAGCAATGAAGGGTGTTCCTCCCAGCCATGCCGGAATGGGGGGTATTGCACTGAAGAGACAAGCTTCCCGTACTTTCACTGCCAATGTCCCAGGGGGTGGACGGGCAAACGGTGTGAGCAAAGCATTATGACCGAAATTCCGGTACCATCATGCCCCCTGGCAGACTGTAATGGAAAAGCCAATGATGGAGTTTGTGATAAGGAATGCAACACACTTCCTTGTCGTTGGGATGGTGGCGACTGCTCATTGGCAATGAACCCCTGGGCTCATTGCACTGACCGTCGCTGTTGGCGTGTTTTTAACAACAGCCAGTGCGACGAGTCCTGTAACAACGCAGACTGTCTGTATGACAACTTTGATTGCAGAACCAAGGAAAAAGTTTGCAAGTAAGTTTGTTTTTATTCATTAAAAGATTTGTTTGTACTGACCTGGGAGCACTTGAGCTGATCTTTCTGTTTATGTTTTCAGTCCGATATATGAGACCTACTGCATTGATCACTTTGCTGATGGGATGTGTGACCCTGGCTGCAACACAGAAGAGTGTGGGTGGGATGGCTTAGACTGTGCAGGGAAGGTTCCAGAAGAACTTGCTGATGGCGTCTTAGTTTTGATAGTGCTTTTGCCTCCAGATGAGCTTATTCGCACCAGAACAGCATTTTTGCAGAAATTAAGTGCAATCTTGCGTACTACAGTGCGCTTCAGACGAGACGAGAATGGAGATGAAATGATTCATCCCTACACCCGTCGAGACGCACGCCTCAAGAGAGAACTCGAGCCTCAACAGGAGGTTGTGGGGTGAGTTGTACAGACAGGACACAAACAACAATTACCGGTAGTCTTTCATGCAGACTACACAATACACTAAACACCTTCTCTGCTTCGTTTGTAGCTCCAAAGTCTTTCTGGAGATAGACAACCGTTTGTGTTCTCCGGATCCAGAAGACTGTTTCCCTTCAGCTGACAGTGCTGCAGAGTACCTGGGGGCCCTGTCTGCAACAGATATGCTTAACTTCCCTTATCCCCTCAGAGAAGTTCGGGGTAAATAGGAATACTTTAATCTAAAACATTTTAATTGCATCTGCAAGACACATATACGTATTCATGAAATTTTTCTTTCATCGCAGGTCAAAAGATACTGGTACCTCCGGGCCCTGGATTTATACCACTATGGATCAAGCTGATACTGGCAGGATTAGCTTCTTTTTTAATTCTGGTCATTGTTTTGATGGGTATGTTGATTGCTCGCAGAAAACGAGAGCACAGCACCCTCTGGTTCCCCGAAGGCTTCTTTCTCAAGAAAGAACCCAGCAGTAACAAGAACCGCAGGGAACCTGTGGGCCAAGATGCGCTTGGAATGAAGTAAGTTATTTATAAAACACAACCTACCGTACATTACTGGGGCCGAACAGCTAATGCAACAGGATTTTGTTTTAAATGTGAATGTGTTATTTATTTATTTAAATGGTTACGTGTTCTGATCCATAGGCACATGCAGAAAACCACTGAAGAATCTCTTCTTGGAGATCATAGCGATCAGTGGATGGACTCAGACGGCCCGGAAGCAAAAAGGCTTAAGGTTCTTTACCATTACAAAAAAAAATCATCGTGATCATCAGCATCAGTTAGAATCTACACACACACTTCACACCAGCAAATGTGTTTACAAATTCAGGTAGAGGAGCCAAGCATGCTCTCAGACGGTGAAGATGCGGTGGACTGCAGACAGTGGACACAGCACCACCTTGCAGCTGCTGACATTCGTGTACCACCCACAATGGCCCTCACTCCACCTCAAGGAGAATTTGAAAGCGACTGCATGGATGTTAATGTCCGAGGGCCAGGTCAGTAGTAAAGCTGCATCAATGCAAATAGCATTTTGCAAACATGTTTTCTGTCTCATCCGTAATGTATGAGGCTTTACGGATATTAACTGGCCCCTGCTTCATCCCAGATGGTTTTACACCTCTCATGCTCGCATCATTTTGTGGAGGAGGCCTAGAACCTGAGGTGGCAGAGGAGGAGGAGAACGAAGAGTGTTCGGCCAACATCATTTCTGACCTAATCTACCAGGGTGCGTCCCTTGCTGCCCAAACAGACCGTACCGGTGAGACAGCACTCCACTTAGCTGCTCGCTACGCTCGTGCTGACGCTGCCAAGAGATTACTCGATGCTGGGGCAGATGCCAATGCTCAAGACAACACGGGACGCACACCTTTACACGCTGCAGTGGCTGCAGATGCACAGGGTGTCTTCCAGGTATCCAAGCACTAATGCATCCTTTTGATAGAATCACCTTAAAAAGACGTCCATCTTCTTTGCTCATGTTTATGAAATACTGCATCTATTTTTGAGGTATTTTTAGTTAACTCTTTTCCACCTTCCAGATTCTAATTCGAAATCGTGCCACTGATCTTGACTCACGTATGTACGATGGCTCTACTGCACTCATCCTGGCTGCACGGCTAGCAGTAGAAGGCATGGTCGAGGAACTTATTACTTGTCATGCAGATGTTAATGCAGTTGATGAACTGGGTAAGAGTTTGAAATTTTCACTCAAGATGCAACTTTTCTTACGTGAAGCTCCGTTTTAAAAATCACATTTAAACAATTTATATGTGTCAATTTGTGGTGTCTCTAGGTAAATCTGCCTTGCACTGGGCTGCGGCTGTTAACAACGTGGATGCCACTATTGCTTTGCTGAAGAATGGAGCTAACAAAGATATGCAAGATCTGAAGGTAGACCACGACTCTTTCCACAGCATTGCATCGGCACTGGTTTAATATAGGCACATATGTTTGCATTCAGCAGCTTGTTGATTTTGTTGTATGTTCTGTTTGCTGTTGCAGGAGGAGACCCCTCTGTTCCTTGCGGCTCGCGAGGGCAGCTGTGAGGCCGTGAGGGTGCTGCTCGCTCACTTTGCAAACCGAGAGATCACAGACCACATGGACAGGTTACCAAGAGACATCGCTCAGGAGCGTATGCACCACGACATTGTGCAGCTTCTCGATGAATACAACACAGTACGGAGTCCCCAGGGCCATGGAGGGGCTGGACATCAACTCACTGGGGGACACACTTTGTCCCCACTCATGTGCCCTCCCACTGCTTTCCTCCCTAGTCTGAAGAACACCCCACAGGGCAAGAAGAGCCGTCGGCCTGGAGCCAAGGGTTCCAGCCTGGGAGCCCAGCATGCTACAAGTCTAAAGGAATCAGTAAAAGCTCGCAATAAGAAGCTCTCCCTGGACATGCAGAGTGCATTACTGGACAGCTCGGTTACTCTGTCCCCAGTTGACTCACTGGACTCACCTCATGGGGGAGCTAGCAACGCTGGTTACATCACCAATCCCACTTCCCCTGTGGCCATGCAGTCACCAATCTTCCACTCCTCCATGTCCGTTCCAAGCACTCCGATGATACATGGTAACATGCTGGAAGGAGGGGGCCCCTTTGCCGTGTCACTTGCCCAAATCAATGACCTTGGAGCTGGAGGAATGTCTTTACCCAGTCGCGTCTCGATGACTTCTGATGTCAACCACGGCTACGTGCTGAGCTCAGGCCAGTTGGGAGTCAACATGGGAATGGTCAGTCCTGTTAGCGTGCCCTTTGACTGGCACAACCACCTGCCACCCTCCTCTCAGTGTGGTCAGCAGGTTGTGAGCATGGTGCACAGCAGCCAGGCAAACATGCACCCTCAGAGTCCAGCGATGCAGCAGCAGAGCATGCTGATGCACCAGCAGCTCTACTGCAGTCCCATGCTGCAGCCTACACCTGTTACCTCCACGCCCGCCATCAGCCCAGTAAAGCTACCTTCCATTGCTGAGCAGCAGCAGCAGCTCATCAATCACAGCATCACCAACCAGCAAAGCATTGCTCGCATGAGCACTTCCACTCCACCGACGCCTCAGACCTCGCAGCCCCCACCGTCGTTCTTCCAGCAGCAGCAGCAGTTGCCTCAGCCGTCCTCTCAGCTGAAGCCTCCTGCTCAGCCCACCCAAACAGCCACGTCCGCAGGCCAGCCCGCTCAGGCTCTTCCCTCCCAGCCAAGTGGCAGCACTGCAGGGAACGAGGATTATCCAACCCCTCCCTCCCAGCACAGCTATTCATCGACACTAGATGCGACGCCCAAGCATTACCACAATTTGCCCAGTGAGCACCCCTATCTGACCCCGTCTCCAGAGTCTCCAGAACATTGGTCCAGTCCCTCTCCTCACTGTGTCTCTGACTGGTCAGATTCCACGCCCAGTCCCGCAGTTGCTGTCCCCAACCAGACCCAACTTACTCAAATTCCTGATGCCAATGGCAAGATGCAGGTGTTTGCATGAAGATTCTACGATCTGTACCTAAAAAAAATGGACCTGGAGTAAAAATAATCTGTGGACTGGCTCTTGGGTCAGGGTTTTTATCTGTCAGTCTGTTTTCAAAATATTTATTGAATTTAGACTGACAATGTTCAGCACGAGGAACGTCTGCTTGTGATTGTGCAGAAAAAAAAGTAAAAGTAAATGTATGTTGTCTGAAAAAATAGACAATTTAATGAAGTAATTCTGTCACAGATAGATTTTTTTATTATAAAAAAAAAAAAAAGTATATGAAGAAAACCAAGTCTTTATTTCAAAGACTTTGGGACACCTTCCTGAAAACTAACAAACATTATAAAAATAGATAAGACAAAAAGTGAAATATTGAAGGGAATACGTTTATTTTTATTTATTGTTTTTATCTATCTGAACAGTTTTTTTTTTCTTTTTGTTTATAGCTTCTTATATAAACTGTAACCAAGATGTTAAATGGGATTTAGCAAATACACTTCAAGATTTGCTCAGCAGTAGTGATGTTTGATTGCGCTATGGTAAATATTTTCTTTCTATATGAGTATTATGAACAAGAATGTAGATGAGTGTCTGAAGCACTTCATGTGAGCTGCCTTCTAAGGCAAGTCTCGGTCAAAAAAACCTTGGACTACAGTGTATATTTATAATATAAGAGGGCATTTAATGGGTTAATTTTGCATTTAATCTTTAAAAGAATCTGCAGGAAACTTTTAGGCGTGATGCTTAAAAGTTATAGTTTCTCACTGACTAGAATCTTTACTGCCAGTGCCACTTCCACCTTCAGTTTTTGTTTTAAATTTTTTTTATTTATGTTTCAGTTTTTGGCCTGTAAAATCAACCTGTCACTGCCCTTACTTTTTTATTGTTTAATACGCTGTATATATGTGGAAAACCATTAATACTTTTAAAAAATTCAGACGTATTAAGCTATGCTTATATTGGCTGCTATTTTATATCTTTCGTTTCCTTGCAAACATTCCTTTAACTTTCCGGTTTTTCTATGTTCGGATGTGGTGCCTTTAAGTAACAGACGAGAACAAGACAACAGACTGAAACCGTTGAGCCTATATGTTCCAAAATGGACTAAATGGACTGTTAGCAGAAGTCGAGATCTAGTTGGTGCTCTCACCTGGTGCCTGCGGTGGAGTGGTGGTCAGTGAGGGTGTAACGGCTGGACTGTGGCTGCTGATGCCCTGTCACTCCTCAGGGAGGTGTTTTACGGCATGCAGAGGGACCGCTCCCCTGCATCAGCAGCAGATACCAGCCATGGGGTCGTGGAGCGACATCTGCTTGCCATTATAAAAAAGAGAATGAGGAAAACCACTACTGTGTAGTGCTGCCCCCCACCCCTCCCCTTATTTTTGTCTTTACCAAGTTCAGAGATGGAACTTTGTTCACAACTGTTTTATTTTCATGTAATCTTAGCATGCAAGAGAGTTTCTTGTCTCTTTAACACCTTATGCACATTTCAGTATATATTTTCTTCCTTTTGTTGTTTTATGTTAAAATTTTGACAGTAACTTTTGCATTTTCATCTCATAAGAAGGGATGAAGTAGCCCACCACTCTTAGCTACTGCTGTGGTGATTTAAACACTGCCTTTTTAGTTGTGTCATAAACTTCATGTTCTTTTATCCTGTTCTTCACAGAACCAGCAAGTGTTCTATTAGAACTGGGAAGCATGTCTTATTTGCATTTTTACTTACATGTTGTTTTTTTATTTGTTCTAATTTTATTATAACTGGTCTTTTAATTTCTCCATCGGGTCGCACTAAGTGTTTTGTACATTCACAGCGTCAGTTTCTGTCTGTAAATATGTTCGGGGTAGATCGTTGCTTGAGAAGTCTTATGTTTGAAAAGTATTTGTTATGTACTAAAAAGGACACAAATAAAGTGTATTTCATTTAGCATTATTTAAAGTCCAGGCTTTGACTGATCTTTAATCGGTCTTGTTAGAACACGCAAATATTTATTTTAGTTTTCGTTTTATAACGTTTCAGTCGTTTTTGATCAAACATTTCTGCATTTTGTCCAAATTTATTAAATAAGTCGTTTATTAAAAACTAGAAAATAAGTTTAACATCTTTGTGCTCTGTTTTATTTAAAGCTTTGAAAAAAATCTTAAGAAAATAAAGATTATTTGACTACAAGCCCCATTACAGGGGCTACAGGCTGAGTACATTTGCCCTAATTTCCAATAAATTTTCTGAATTTTAGTGTTTCAGTTTTCCAACAAGTATCCAACCAGACAAAGAACCAAACTACCAGCAGAATTTCCATAAAGATGCTTTTTTCCCCCTCATCAAAACTTTAAAAGTTTACCTTCTGCACTGTTAAAGACAGAACAGTTTCTGATTCAATAATCTTTATATAAAGGTACTCAGGGCGGCCATCACTGATGTATTGTATGCACTGCGTTTGAGCAGCTCTAAATTTGTAGCTGACTTAATATCTTAGTATCTTTTTAGGACACACAATTACTTGATGTTACATTTTATTGGTTGCACTACCAGACTTTTTTCAAATCTGTACACAAGTTTGGAGCTGGAGTAGACATCTTTAAACAGTCTTGTATTTTGCAACTTTCAAGTTATATTTTGCAAGTGGAAGACCCTCTCGGGGTCGGGGTGGGATGGGGACTGCTTCAGGTGGAGGAGTTTAGGTATCTGGGCATCTTGTCCATGAGTGATGGTACAGGATGGAGTGGGAGATGGATTTGGGTCTCAACCTCAGTAATGAGGGTGTTGCTTTGGTCTGTCATGATGAAGAAAGCTGAGTTGAAATGTAAAGCTGGTCACTCACTGGTCTATCTTCATTCCAACCCTCACAGTTCATGAGGTTTAGGTCATGACTGAAATAACAATGACTTGGATACAAGTGGCTGAGAGTCACTGCTCCTCCGCATCAAAAGGAGTCAGTTGAGGTGGTTCAGGCGTCTGATTTGGATGCCTCACCAACCCCACCCTTTAGAGGTTTTCTGGGCACGTCCTACTGGTAAGAAGCACCAGGGAGGACCCAGAAAACACTGGAGGGATTGTGTATCATTGGCCTGGGAATGCCTTGAGGTACCCCAGGATGAGCTAGAAAGTGTCACTGGGGAGAAGGATGTCTGGGGTTCTCTCCTGGACAGGGGTGATTTTAGCCTCTTTTTTGGGGGGTGCTGAAACACCCCTAAATGTTAACTCAGCATCACTAAAATAAAAGAAACGATCATTAGGATTTTGCAACTTCTCCTCCATAATAATAATAATTATAATAATGGGTTATGTGTTGTCATCATTGTATGTTCCCATACAATTGGCTCTGCATTAAACCATCCACCGTGGGGCAGAGGGCAGCTATTGAGAGCACCTAGGGAGCAAATTGGGAATGTGCTGCTCAGACACACCACGACATGTGCAATGACCGGGGGTCGAGCCTGAGGCTATTGGGACCCGAGTCGGATGCTCTGCCTCTACCCCATCTCGGCACCCATAACCCTTAGTACTGGCTCCCCTCAGGGATATGTGTTGAGCCCCTCCTTTTCACTCTGCTCACATATGACTGTGCACCTACCAGTCCAGGCCGTCATATTGTAAAGTTTCAAACGATACGGTGGTGGTTGGATGCATCACAAACAACGATGAGTCCAGTTACAGGCAGGAGGTGTTGCAGGAAGCACAACCTTCACATCAGTGTGAAGAAGATGAAGGAGATGATCATGGATTTCAGAAGGAGCAAACACACCTACACCCCACGCCCATCATAGGAGGATCTGCGGTGGAAGTGTTCTCCAGTTACAAGTACTGTACTTGGGTGTTACATTACAAATGTTTCTGATGCCAGTGTCCACAACGTTGTTCAAGCCAAGAGCCATTGCCAACACTGGGGGCTAATCACCCCTAAGGAGCAGATTCTAGAATTGCCCCTGCTCCTGTTGCCTTCGCCACCCAACTACAAATAAGCAGTAGATGACGATGAAGAAGAGATAAATACATTTTCATTGTTAGCATCATTTGAAACTGAGTTATTCAAACACACCCTGACACTTCTCATCACATTCTGGCCACTCTGTTGCTGCTTCATGTCAGGCAGCAGCGCTGTCAGGTTAAAGAAGTTAAGCTCTAAGAGCTCCTTCGCTGCAGATATTTTTGGCTGGCCATCAGTCTAATCATGCTTGCAAACCTACATCACTCACTACAAAAACATGTTCTATCTTAAACATGTCTTGTGAAGAAATCCCAAATAGCCTTAAAGCATCTTTATGACAAGAAGAGACAGACCCAGGACATACACTTGTCTTTTGGACAAGCAGGCACATTTTTGATGGAGGCTCCACAGCAGGCATACAACTTTGGTTGGCCTTGTCACTGTTTTAAGTGCTCTATAAATAAAGTGGTATGGTATGGTACAACTTTTTCCAAATCAAGGATTTGGTATAACGAGTCTTTTGTTGCATTTTCCAAGGACCCCATTTTCTAAAATCCCTCATTGTTGCAACCACAGGTTCTACCACACCCAAACACACAACATGTCCACAGAACTCATGTCATCTAATATATAGGGGTTGTTGTTATTTTATCTATCTTGTTTATTATTTCATGTTTTGAGGAAGGAGAGAGAAAACACGACCAATCAGTTTAAATAAACAAACTAAATAATGACATTTGAGCATTTATATTTAACTGCATGAGTAAGGTCAGGGTCAGTGTGTAATTTGCTGAAATTACATCATCAGTCATTTGATTTAAATGCTCAAATGTTAAAGCACTTTCTAACGATCCAATTGTTGTTGTTGTTCTTGTTTGTGTTTTTAACACATAAACAACGAGCAAATGGTTAATATCAGGAAAATTACATCAAATAATGGAAAAAATGTTTGGAAGTCACGTGACATCCCATGGAGTCTCACTACATCCATCCATCCATTATCTTTTACCCAAATCTTCCTTTTCGGGTCGTGGGGGGGGGGGGGGGGTGTCCCTGGTGCCCATGTCCAGTAGTCACTGTGCAAGGGACCGGGTACATGGCTAGGTCTCCAGTCCAACACAGGGACACATGGAGACAAA
>JARVJN010000532.1:22495783-22507027 GCA_031763805.1 Argolebias nigripinnis | reverse complement strand
CAATATTGTTTTTGATCGACAGCAGTAGTTATTTGTTCCATTAATTCCATGAGAGCCATTGATGTAGAGTTTTTTTTCTCTAAACCCATACTGACTGTTGCTTAGAATATTTTGTTTATCAATAAATTGGTCTAATCTGGTCACAAACAGTTTTTCTAGAATTTTTTAGAACTGTGGTAAATTACCACTTGAAACATTCTTGTTACCACTGGTAACAAGAATATTGGTCTATAATTGTTGAACACACATTTATCACCACTTTTTAAAAAGAGGAACTACCTTAGTTACTTTCATTTTATCTGGAAATATTCATGTTGAAAATGATAAATTACATATATACATTATTATACATTACATTACATCACTTACATTATGAAAGGAGGCAATCACAAAAGGAGCAGACAGACCATGACAACCTAGACAGGACGAGCCTCGTACATGGGAACAATAACAAAACACAGAATATAAAGACACACTAACGAGGGATGACGACAAACACCTGTGAAAAGCAACAGGTGGAAGGCAGACGCTAATCACAAGAGGGACAGATGTAGGAGGAGTGACAACATGAGGGAGAGCAGAAAAACAAAAGGGATCACAAGACACAGAACAGACAAATCCTCTTAGAAAGACAAACACGCAAAACTGTCATCCCACATGATGCTGGAGTATCTGAAAATCTCAGAAGGATTTTCTCAAAACACACCATCCCGGTGCATTTGAAACCTAACAAAACCATCAGACAGAGGCTGGTCCATCCTAAAGACAGATCCACTAAACCCAAACTGAGCAGGGTGGTGTCTGCAGGAAAGGTCAGACCTCTGTAATGGAGGAATTAAACAACCCCTCTACAAACACGTCAGCACCAGAGAGCAACTCTTTAGGGCGACTCAGTGGTCCACCTACATCTCAAGGATAAGAGACCATGTTTTAGACAGGGAAAACAAACGATTTGATTGTGAGGTGAAGGAAGCTATTCATTTCACACAAGAATAGACTAAAGCTCAGATTTCAACTTTCCAAAATCTACATTAGAGTTGCATGAAGAAGTGTTCTACTGGCGACGACCTCTGGATCTGAGAGTCGGTATGTGATTCAACTCAAACTGTTTTTATTAAAGTTACTTTTGACTTGAATAATGTCTGATATTTTTCCACACATTCACTGTCCGTGGACTCAGAATCAGCTACAGTCTGACTAACGTTTACCTTTTTGTTCTATGCTCTTTTGAAAGGAAAAAACAAAATCATGAATGATGTTTTATTCGATTATGACATGTAAAAATATGAATAATGTTGATTATCGTTTCAATTATTAGAAAATCATGTGAAATATTATAATGCGTTTAGCATATTTCTTTGTTCTGTTTTTCAGAAATTAATTTTTCCTTGAGAGATGCTTGTGTTTTGATTCTTTGAGCTGGAAGCTGTTTACAACAGAGGGGAGTCATAACATAATGTTCCAGAGTTTGCCGAAACACTTCTGAGAACTGATGGTTCACACAAAGTTCTTTGTGTGACACAGGCAGTTTGTCTTTTTCCCATTTCTGATGTGTTTGTTTGATGTCTGTCTTTTTTTATTCCTGAGCAAATAAAAATGTTTGCTCAGTTACAATTTTCGTTTTAAGCAAAGTAGAATTTAATAAACTATGAATAAACTTCTTTATGTAAGACTCAAGTTTTCAGCTTAAATTGTAAGCTTGCTGAAGGTTGCTGATTGCCCACACAACTTCTTATGAGCTGTCATCCTTACCAACCCCTAAGCTGTCACAGTGACTTTCAGCTACCTTGGGCTGTTTCTGGCTAGTCCTCTCCTCGTGGTGTATCCTGGTCTGATCAGGCAGCAAAACCCCAGAGAGATGAGTGAACCCAGCCCTCAAACTGACCTGGTAAGGAGCTGAGACATGGTGACATGATGTAACTTTGGGTCTGGTTATGTTGTTTTAGCTGATGTAACTTGATAAACCATGTAATTATTATAGATTTGGCCAGCTGGTCCCTCAACGCAGTTGATAAAAAAAATCCACCATACGACAGGGTGCTTGTGAGCCCTCATACCTTGAACGGACCCATGCATCTGGGTATGTCATTGATTCCTGGAGTGAGTGGAAGATAGTATGCCTATCTGTGCAGTCTGTGAAGGACATAGAAGATGTGTACAATATTGGATTTATGATAACAGGGTTTCAGATTTTTGGAATCTGTGGATACCTTGGATATCGACTACCGGTAATTATGAGGATGCCGGCAGCAGTTTCGGCCATGGTAAAGCTGCCAGCCTTACGTGAAAGAGTAACTTGTGCCTCAAGCTCTCAAATTCGGACTGCACGGACTGTCCACAAATTCTGGCTGTTTGGATTTGCCATTGCGTGCTTCAGCAGAACTTGAAGGTAGACAGAAAACAGAGTCTGGTGGCCCAAACTATAGTTATTTATCTGAAATTGACCTGCCCACTGTCCTTGGACAGGCCAAACTATCTCAATTGCTCCTGTAGGATACGTAAACTAGAAGCTCCAGTAGAGAAGTCACAAACAGTACAACACAATTAGATTGTGTGCGTGTCAGATTCCATCGTGTGTGTCAGTTTATTTTGTGTGTTTGTGTGTCAGTCCATCATGTATGTGTTTCAGAGTCCTTCTGTCCCTGATCCAAAACAATCTATTTATCAAACAATTAAACTTTTTCTAAATTTGTGTGTGTACAAAAGCCATACAAGTTCCTGCCCAAAGGAAAAAAAAAACTTAGATAAAAGAAATAATCCATGATCGATTAATTATTGTTTAGATTGTTCTTTGTTTGTTTTAGTAAGTACCTGTACTTCACTATCCAGATGCATGGTCAATAGTCCAGGCAGAAAAAATCTAAAAAGTTCAGTCTGGTCCTCGGGACATTCAAAAAACAAAACAAACAAAACATTTTTTTTGTACAGAGGACCAGACTTAACTTTTTAGAAGTGCTTTACTACTTTTTCAAACTAGTTGTTTTCCATATTATTATCCTTTATCATTTGTGCTGTTCAATTTGTTTATTGTTGTTGATGACTCTTATCTTGATTGTGATCAAATTTAAAAGGCTATTTCAGTTTCTTTCTCATTTGGTACAATATTGTAATAAGGATTCTCTATAACCATGAATTTGGCTTTAGCTGTTGAGTCTGATAACTCAAGGGTGAGTTTAGTGGTTGAATATCCATAAAGTGTGATAACTTGTATTGGTCAGTCAATCAATCAATCAAACTGTATTTCAGACACATAAAGGTCCATAAAAATAAATAAAATATAATAAAATACAAATAATTATCTGAGTCACAAATAAACGATGACACCAATGATTGAAGAATTCTTGAAGAAAATCTCACTGCACTAAAAGCAAGATTTACTAGATTTGCAATTATATTATTGCATGACACAGACAATCTACACATGCATTTATACATAAGATTCCTGAGCACAGCAGCACATGTGGGAACAGCATTATGTACAAACATATGGCTTGCACTGCTCCATCTAGGCACTTTGAGGAGCAGCCTCATGCCATCGTTGTATGCCACATAAAGTTTCTGCAGACTACTTTTTTTGTATCTTCATCTTCATTCATCACGCTCAGACCAGATTGTGCTTTTACTGTACATTTCTAATCAAACAACTTGCATATCTGTTTTGTTTTGTTTACCTGTGCCGATGAGTCTTGATTTTTTTGAAATTCTGTCTCAGGAGTAAACGAGGCCGATTTGGGAAGGGTCAAGGCAGGAGCAGAATCTGTACAGGCCATCTGGGACTGAGACGTATGTCTGCAATCGTCATTCCTCAATGTGGCAGGTATTCCTTCATTTAGCATGATAAGCGGTGGTGAGACCTAGGAAAGAAACTGTTAAATAAGGGTTATAATGTTTTCAACTATAACTTCAACACTTACCATTAAAAATGTGGTTTAATAAAACATACAAAAAGAGTAAAATTGTTTATTGGGCAAATATGTCACAATCAACATGCCTTTCTTCTTTGCTTTTTTCTTAATTGATAAAATATAATTTTTACTTAAAAAAACAAACAATTTGGAGCAGTAAAATGTGAGCTACACAATTTGTGAAAATATGAGATGCAAACCACATTTCTCTTTTATCCAAAACAAATGTGCAACTTACTGAGATATCAACTTTTACATTTCTGGCAATTTCAGCCACCCCAAATGTTCTACCTACCTCTGGTTGAGTAGGAGATGAAATTTGCTGATCATCAATTGGTTTTGCTTGATCAGAAGAGACAATATTGACAAATGCGTCAGCTCCTGTCCCTGTTAAAAAATAAATAAAAGTGTTTTATGACATGTCAGAAAAAGATATCAGAAGTGTTTGTGTGTTTTTCTGACCTATGGAAGCCAAATTTAAAGCCTCTCCATTGTGTATTGGTGTGGCAGATGTACTGGGTTGTAAGAAACACCGTTGTTCTTCCATACGTCTACCTTGTGCGTGTGTTATCATCTCAAAGAACTGATCCTGCTCGTCTACCGGTAAGTCCTTAAAGAAAGAAGACTGTGAGCTTATCCATCGTTACAGACATGTTTTAAGGGCCTGAATAAGGATAATGAAATAGGACAATTATAGGTCAAACTATACAAGTATAATGTATGGAAGTGCACCTGACCTGCCATTGTTCGTCAGTTTTTAAAAAGGCTGGCTCCTGGTCAGGTTTATCTGTGTCTAAAGTGATGTCTTTCCGTTGGGGAGAGGGAGTGCACAGATTTTGGAGGACTTCTGGTGCATTGCATCTCTGTTCATCCATTCTTGAACCCTGTGAGGACAAAAGTTCTCAAGGTTCTTGTCAAGATTGTGAAGAAATAAAAATAATAAATGACAATTTCACAAAAGGGAAGCTGATAGACCATTTTTCATTTATGGCCAACCTGGAGTCTTGAAACCAAGTAACACAAGTGGCGAGCATTCCTCTCAGCAGCAGTTAAGGGTGTTGTGGTTCCTCCGTTCTGTATTCCTGGTAATGAAGGGAGAAACATTCGCTGGTCGTCAAGCCGGTGGCCCTGAAAGTTTGCCAGCAAGGCGAAGAGCTTTTCAGCATCTGAACAATGTAATGGGGAAAAATATACATATGATTAAAAACATAGACAACTATAATTTTAATGTCAGACATAAAACATAAAAATATCCAAAGACGCTTATAACCTGGGGGTAATAGATTGAGCTGGTCTTTGGGTATATCTTGTGGATTTAGCACACATCGCTGTTCATCCATTCGCCCTCGTTGGAAATGACTCATTAAAGTTAAAAGTTCTTCAATTTCAGCTGAAGTAAACTCCTAGATAGAAAGTTTGTAAACAGTACAAATTTAGGCAAGTAAAAATAGATGTTGAACATGACTGTTGCAGTAAAAAACAACAGTATCTTGAATACAAACCTGTTTAGAAGATGCTTTATTGTTCTTTAGTTGTTCTAACTCTGAGGTTCCACTGAAGGAGGCTGAGCGAACAAGACCAACACAAGAAGAGGACTTTTTAAGTGTTGGTGAACGCTCAGGAGTTTGAATTTGAGGTAGGAAACACCTTTGGTCTTCCATTCTGGAGCCCTGAAAAGCAAAGGAGTGATTTCAACAAAATGTAATTTTTTTGGTTTGTAGCCACAGTACCAAAAAAAAAGGGTAAATTGTTTTAAATTAACTTGACAGTATAACAAATTTTAAAGTGAAGAAACGAAATTGACAAAGGTTTTTATTTATTTGTTATGTTTTTATAGATTGATATTAGTCAACCACAATTTGGGTACTACTCAGCTAAGATTCTGAAGGTCCAATTTAATTTAATGGCTTAGTTGAATAAATGCACCAACCTGGACTTTAGAGACCAAATAGCACAAGTAGCTTGTGTCCCCATTAGAAGTGCTGTTTTCATTCTGTAATCCTGGTAATGATGGAAGAAACAGTCGCTGGTCATCGAGCCTTCGGCTTTGAGTGAGGGCCAAAAAGTTGAAGAACATTTCAGGATCTGGAAAAGAGATGAACTTTAAACTAAATCACACAAGTGTTTGATAATATATTGACTGACAAAAAGATTTATGTTTTAACAGTTTCACATACCTATGTTTATGATTGGATCGTCTTTCTCTTCAGGTGAGGAGGGATCATTTTTACTGGGATCCACTATACATGGCTGGTCTTCATTAGGTCTACGCTGATCATCGGCAGTCATATCGATGGACTTTTGCTGTTCCTCAGGTTGTTCTTCCTTTATACATAAACAAAAAAGAAGAAAAGAAAATGTAAGAAAGGTAAAGATGAACAGTAATTATGCTTAAGTATTCGTAGAGAGAACCAACCAATAACGAGTCTGAGCAGGTAAGCTGAGAAGGAACTTCTAAGTGATGGTCTGGTGACAACAGATCTTTCCCATCTTCATCTGGAGTACTCTGGGCTGTAAAATTCTGAGGATCATCATTCTCAGGTTCCTTTAAAAACAAAACAAACAAAAAAACATTTTGGAGTTAAGTTTTGCAACCTGCCACTTGTGCTAGTGAATAAACTTACCTTTCTTATTGTTTTTATTCAAGTATCTGGCTGTTAAAATACCAGTTGTCTTTGCAAACTAAGGTTTTCTCCAGACTTGTTGATCTCATTGCTATGTGGAACAGGAGTAAACGGTTCAGTCCACAAAAGGACAAGGCATTGTCAATGGCTTTTGGTGCACTTATTTACAAAGTTATGAGACCCAATTGTGCAACCTTGTTCAACCCCACAATGTCACAGTGAGGAACTGGTTAAATCCAGGATCTGCTTCATCTTTTTAAAATGAAGGTACCAGTGTTGAATCTGTCAAAAATATTTGTCTTTTTTTTTTTTTACAAAAATATATTTTTTACAAAAATAATTTAATACTGTTTGTGTATTAGTTAATCATATCTTTATTAGTCTAGAAGCCAAAAATTGAGATCACCACGCGCACCATAAATCTAACATTAAAAAAAAAAAAGTTCAGTTGGTATAATCAACAGTTAATTACAAATACCACTGTGAAATGTAAAATTAATTACCGGTAAACATTTTATTTGGGCACTTTAAAAAATATACCTGTAAATATCACTGCTTGAACATCTCACCTGTACATCAGCCGCTTCTGAAGATAAATCCTCTTCAGCAGATGCCATCATCAAATATAAAGGAAAAGCAATTCAAAATGTTCAAAAGGATGCACCGAGACTTAAAAAAAATTATAAACTCTTCATATGAACTGATAAATTTCCATTATTCAAATGAACTGCGGTTTGTGAAACTGAAATGAGTCCAACTGATGCTACTCCAAATGTCCACTGGACACAACATGGCAGTGCTTTAAAATAAGAGTTCTGAGTCGTGAGCATTAACCTACTGCAATTAAGACCCCCCAGCTAGAGCGCTCTTCTTAATATCACTATTTGTAATCCTAGATAAAAACATAATCCTTAACATGGAGAGGGATGATCTCTATTTAAGGTGTACAAATTCTTCTTTTTGACCTAAAGCTTTAACAAAACATTGTTCAGTTTAAAAATCCTATCATGACAATGCTGGAAGTCCATGAGATTACCCAACTGCTACTAATAGACTTTTATTATACGAGGCTTTTGTCTTTTATATTTTCATACCAACAAGTGTTAATTTCCAAACTACCAAGTGGTACAGGTCAACAATATTAGTATGGTCAATCTGATGGTTGAGCAGGCTATTAAATATCTTGTAATTTTTTATACAATTTAAAAATAGCATTAAAGTTACAGAATAAAAAAATATATCCCCACGCATATACAGGTCACTTTGAGCACACGCAGAATTTAAAAAAAGTAAATAACTGTGTTTCTTAATTTATAATTTATTTTATTGACAGGAAAAACCAACATCCACCTCACAAGTTCCCATGGTATATATTAAAGTACATAGTTTTTGTACAATTTATGAAAATATTTTAAAGAAAATGTTCATCACAGCAGTCGTCACATGTGGTCCAAGAAATCAATTCCCAGATTTGACAAAATGCCTTCAAAGAAAATTATTTTATAGAGTTACTATTTCATATTTATCATTAGAATGCCATCAAGTTACATTTTCATTAAATACATGGTCTGAGAACATCTAGTTTTAAGTGTGTATTTAGGCAAATCAAATATGTATACTGTATTTTGGTAAGAATATTTATCAAAATACTACTAATATCTACCTAATTATTTTCACTCAGTTTCAATCAGCAGAACAACAAACCATAATTCAGAAAAAAAAAAAAAAAAACAATAAAAAGACCTTTCTAAAATAAAGAATCAGCAATTACCTTCAGTGATTACATATATTTCTTCATATTTCAGTTAAGTTATTATGACATACAAGGCATAATACCAGTGACCACACTAATGAAAAACTGTACCCTTATTCAGATGTGCTATTCCTGCTTAAGGAGCACGTTTTAGAATTTGAAATTTAGTCCAAACTGTTCAAGTCATTGAGGAAGCTGGTTGGAGTCAAGATGTGAGATGACCCTGTCAAAAAGGGAAGGTTTCAGTGATTGTAAAGAAAAACAGACAATTATGGCAGAGCTATATTTAAGAATCATAACTTCATAAATACATTTGCTTACCAATAACAACTTCCCATTTCCCTTCAGTGGTTCGAGTCACTTCGTAAGCAGAACGCATCTCTGAGTGCGATACTCCACCGATCACAAAGATAATAAGCCGAGGGCCAGTGCGATATTCTGATGGAGATTTATTTTTGTGCCAGTGTCCAAATCGTGCACTGCTGTAAAAGATATGGAAAAATGTTATTTCAAAAACAGTTATTTGGTAACAAATTTAACCAAACTATCGGTTTCAGCAATTAATCAGGCCTTTCGTTTGCAGCTTTATTTTTCCTTCTACGGTTATGAACATGTTACATAATGTGTATTTTAGGGTTATGCTAATCTGTCTCATAATGGTCCACAGGTCAAGTAAAAGCTGTTCAACATGTCATGTCTAGTTTTATACAAAAATCCTACATCATAGGGTCACTATTAATGACTATTCTTCTTTAATTCTGCTCTTTGCTTAAAAGCAAGCAGATAAGCATTATGCAGATTATCTATGAAAAAGGTCCAAGGTTTCTACAGGCGCCATTATCATGGGAAGTTCTTTAGGGATTCATTGCAGCACATTCATAGTAAAGCTAAATTTATTTCACCTTTCCACCCCAGCTTATTCTGTCAAAAGCTAGGCTCCAACTTAGTTACAAAGATAAAAGCTTTTACCAGCCAACAGTATGCCTGCTGTGTCACTTCATGTAATTTACACAAAAAATAATAATGCTTAAAATATATATATATATATATATATATACATTTTTTTTATCCATAAAAAAATCTTTATAAACATTTGTTTCCGAAACCCACCTGACTGTAGTCTGAGTTGTGTTGATTGGCGCGGGATCAGAGATGAATGGCCACTGCTTCCTGTCGAGTTTGTCTTCAATGGCATTCTGCAAAACAGATCCAAATCCAGATGGTGTAAAACGGTGAAACAACTTTTTGGTGGTCACCAAAAAAAATCTGAAATTCACTTAGGCATTTTTACCTCCATGACGTCCTTGATAATGGGTGTCCATCTAGAGAGTTGGTATGTACTCTCTGTTCGCTCCTTTCGTTCTGGCAGCATTTTTCCAGCATTGCATCCCTAACAAAACCAAAAGTCAGAAAATCATGTATGCAACAAATGGTGAGGTATGGCAGTTATATTAACAGGAGTTCAATAACTTTCTTGTAACAGAGCACTAATTAAGACATTTACCCCAGCTCTAATGTTACAGCCCAGTTTTTCCATGTTGGTGATGATTTTGCTGTCTTCCCGTATGTTTGCATGTTGGATGAGCTTGGCCAGGTTCTCTTCCGTGATGCCTAAATATGACGACACATTTAAAAGCCTTTTAAAAAATTCAGATGCTCTGCTATTCACTAAACAGTCATAGTTTACTTTGGAATCCATAAAGAATGTTATAACTTTAATGAGATTTTTTTTATTTTTATGATGGAAATACAAACCTTTTTTCTTATGGAAAATGAACAACAGTATGATGCGAATTTTGTCGTAAGCCTCAATTTCATTGTCGAGGAGGACAGGAACGATGCTCTTCATGGCATCCTTCAGAGGTTCCCCCTCTGCATTCGATCCCATTGCCAAGTCCTGTGGAAGACATTCCTTGTTAACTACTGGCTGCTACTGAAATATCTGCCAATCACCAGACTGACAGCAAAATGGCATAGCAGCTAGCACACAAAAATATTTTTATTGGTTCAATGAATTATAGCATTACTTGTGAGACACTGATCTGATTGTCAATTGTTTATCCTCAATTGCAGAGGAAACAGCTTCAGAGTCACATTTCCAATCCATAAAAAGGATTACAAAAATAATAAAAAATAATGGTCTTGTGGACTTTAAAAGAACAATACACACAGGATTTATTCCTGGTCGCCTTAACTATACAAAACTCTTAAAACAAATGCCTGCTAAAAGCACTACAGCAGTTTGGATCACACTATCCATCTCAGAGCCAAAACATGCCTGCAGGATTAAAGAGGCAGCTTTCAGATGTGCTGACAATCCATTAGTGTGGTTGAGTGATTTACCCATGAGCCCATTAACATTCACAACTTGTAATTTTACAAGCATGCCATGATCATCATTGTTTGTGTGCTTGAAATTCATCTAACACAAGGCTAAATGTGGCAAAGCATGTCACCTCTGTAAGCATGTCTGGCACACACAAAAAAATATAGTTTGGCAGTGGTCTGGACTGTGGCTTCATCCCAAGCTTTGTCTGACGAACAGACACATGTGGTACATGTGTATTAAATCCTTTCAACTCACAGTAATGACATACCAGCATTCTTTGGACTTTTGTAGACATATGGATGTTTGTCTGCTCCAAAGCTTCTTATGCAATATTTCCATTATGGTTCGCAGTTAAATATCAGACAGTGTCAATAGTATGTTGATATAACACAGAAAAGCTAATTATATATATATATATATATTATAAAAGTAATAGAACTCACAGGTTGTTTTGCAAATAAAACAAAGAGACCCTAATGTCAAAAATATATTAGTATTCATAGCTTGTGTATATATATATATATATATATATATATATATATATATATATACACACACATACAGACAGACAGACAGACAGACAGACAGACAGACAGACAGACAGACAGACAGACAGACAGACAGACAGACAGA
>JARVJN010000532.1:22397431-22408780 GCA_031763805.1 Argolebias nigripinnis | reverse complement strand
ATTACTCGCATGTAAACAAACGGTGTTTCCGGTCAACCGGAAGTCGTGTGCACATTTCGCGCAAAGCGTCATGGGGCGTAGGAATAAGGTGGATAGTCCAGAAAATACTGTACTTCAGTCTGTTTACAATTGAGTGACAACTTCAGTACCACAACTAGCCAACATGGCTTTCCTTACCTTCAATGAAGCCTCCAATAGTTTCTCAAGCCTCTCTTGCTGTGACATGGATGGACTTATGTCCCTGCACAAAGCTAAGCAGATTTATCATGTACTGTATTTATATACTGTATATATATAAAACTATCATATTCTAGTTACCGAAATATGCAAGTCTCACCCAGATATGGGTTGGGAAGGGCAGGGAGTGAGCGTCGGCTTAAGGTTGCTCTTCTCCAGGATTTCCTGCGTGTAGGGCTGGTAAGTCTTGCTGTGCTTTCCTCCTGCATTTCTTCTTTATCCGTCCCTGACTGTTCATCTGCTGGATTTAGTGTCCGTGTTGTAGGTGACAGAGAATCCATACGGGGAGATTTTTGTGCGGGACCTGAGATAGGGCTTTTGGAGGAGCGTTTTTTCGATGTCCGAGGCTCCGAGCTGACCTACGAAAGGGACGCGAGCCAGTGAATCTCAGTTGAAAATCATCTTTAAGTGAAAAACTACAAACTTCGGGTAATGTCTTACCTTAGTAATCGGAGTACCATTCACGGTGGCAGCCTCACAACTGTGAGAAATGTTTAAAAACAATCAAACAAGTTTGGAATTCGGACAAATAAGACAGACATGTTGTTGTAGCTAAAATTATTAACGTGTCATAAGTATAGAACAGTTATTTAGCATGAATTGACAATAACACGAGTTTTAAAATGCATAATACAGACCAGTCTCGCACATCAACTGCTTTCTTTTCCGCCATTTTATTTTCAAATGGTTCGTCGCGCGCGCCGCGCCCCATTTAACTAAGCATTATGGGAAATGTAGTATTGAGAGTGCGAAACAGCTCAAAATGTAACCTGTAGATATATTCTAAGACTATGGTTTATTAAGTTTTTGCATTTTAAAGTCAACTTTTTTTTTACCATAACAGGGTATAATATTAATATTAGTAAATTATCCTTAAAATAATGGTTGCAAATTAAATTATCTAATATTTTAACTGTGAAAACCCAAATTAAATTTTTAATAAACGGGCCATGGTGGTTTAGAAATGGAGGCCAGGTGATCTTTCTGGATAATGTTAAAAGCAGATAGCTTATGAACTGTTTCAAAAAATTAGGCCACAATTCTCACTGTTTAATTATTATTCCTCCATGCTTGCTGAACAAAATGCGTTTTTTATTTTTACTTTATCTAAAAAGTGTTCTCTTATGCAAAAGCAAGTTAGCTCTTTGACACAAATGATAATGGCACATTGTTTTAGATATTTTACCGTTTATTTTCCTTTATGGCATTGTTAAATTGCTTTTTTTGTTTTTAGATGAAGACTTTATCTGTCCAAATCAAACAAAAACACACCCCACTTTGTCAAACAATAATTCATAAACTGTTTCATAATTTGGAATATATAGAGGTGCTCCTTCAATGAAACAATTGGGATTATGAATTTGTACAACTTTAAACAGTTGTTTTCTTAAATATGTTGGGTGTTGTGCAAAAATAAGATTTACTGGGACAATAGAATTACCATGTAAAGTACGATTTGATGGTTGATGTTAGGTCATGCTGCCTTCTAAAGTGATATGGCCTTATAGTTATGATTATACTGTTGGCTGTATCTGTCTTACCATCATTTTGTTCTACTAGACACATTCAATCTTAGATCTCTGTCAGATTCTGGCAACTGAAAAAGTCTCATCATGGGATGTACTGCCTATTTTTTCTTTGTAATAAAATGTTTTTTTAAATCAAAGCATGGTCTTCTTGTCTTTTTAACTTAATCTGATTAAAGCAACATAAACAGGGTAAAAATAAAACTTTTTACTATTTGAATTAAACATTTAATGTTGTATCCTTTTTATGAGTTTTTAACATTTCAGTTCCAGTGCCCATTTCTTTACACGATCATATGAACACAAGAACACCCTTGACAGGTGCCAAACCTGCATCCTGTTATTTCTAGACGTTCAAGCCTGTCTAGTATTAAGGGTTTGACAAAGTAATTAAAAAACCTGTTCATTATTTATAATTGATACACATTTAGTGAAAACAACTTAACAGCATCTTTCATGAAGAGTATAACATTAGGAAATCTCAGCCATTTTGATGTTAGTTTAAAAAAATTTAAGAAGTCTGATTAGTAATTCCATTTAAATAAAGTCAAATGTAGCCGTTTAGGATCTGCAGATGCAAATAAAATGTAAATTGCCAAGTCTACCACCATGCGTTTTTCTTAGTTCATGTTCAAAAAACCAAGTAAACATCTTATACCCACATATTTAACCACAACAATATAAAATAATGTAATGGTAACAAAATGATTAACCGGTTAAAGGAAAGAGAATGATGTGTCCTCTAATTAATGAGTAGAGCCTTATGACTGTTTTTTTTTTTTACATTAAATAAAATAAAAAATTTAAACCTAAATAAATAAAAAATTAAACCTAAAAGTTGAGGAAAAAATATTTTAAATCAGTAAAATATCAATGCCAAGTTTCTCAGTTATTTTTGACAAGCTTGGATAAGCGTATTATATATCACTAAGGGAAAATAAGCACTTATTTGGATTTGCTGGCCCACTGAGGATCCATTTCAATCTTTCATTCATAGTCGTTTTGCATTAGCCAAATAATTTGAAGCTTGATAAGTTACTCCGTTTTGTTTGTAATACAAAGGTTTATATAAAAATGTGAATTAAAAGTTATGAAGGTTGAGCAATTTCCTTTAGCTGATCTTTTAGAATGTGCATTGGTAATTTAGATTAGTGGATCAAGTCATGGGCAACACAGTGACGCAGCTGGTACTCCACCTCTCAGCGAGGTCACCAGATCAGATCCCGGCCCGGGGGTCTTTTTTGGTGTTTTGCATGTTCTCTCTCTGTGCATGTGTGGGTTTTCTCCAGGTACTGTACTCCGGTTCCCTCCCACAGACCAAAAACATGCATGTTGGGCTAAATGGTAATGTTATAAATTGTTCATAGGTGGGAGTGAGCATGAATGGTTGTTTGTCTCGTTTGTCTCTATGTGACCTTGTGATGGACTTGCAACCTGTCCAGGGTGTACCCTGCCTCTTGCAGTGACTGCTGGATATGGGCACCAGTGTGACCCCCGTGACCAGAAAGAAGTGGGTAAAAGATAATGGATAGATGGGTGAATGAATGGATCTAGTCATGTTTAATCAACTAATGCTAATAAAATTGCACTTTTGCTTTGGCCAACGTCATGTGAAATTAACATGTCTGTCTTTTGATGTACAGTTACGGTATAATTATATGCTGATCATATTTTACTTACCTGCTTCTGGAAACAAGACGATCTATGACCAGTTGAACATTCTTATTTTCCATCAGTAGACTACTTTTACTTAACAAAACACTTGGCAGACTATATCATTTGTAAGTTCAAGTCTTTATAAGTCTGTTAAAGATATTTTCTTTTTTTTTTTTACAAAACAAAGGAGGGGGAAAAATCCAATACACTATTGCAATTCTCTTGGAGAATGCCCCTTTTTGTGCCTGTAGTTTTCACTCTGGCTGGCACAAAAAACTCCACTCAATACTGCTGTCTTCATGGCCTTTTGCAGGAGTGAGGAGAAAATATAAAATGGAGAAATAAAAGAAGGACAAAAAGTCACAAAAACATTAGAAATCAAGTGGGTAAGTGTGGGGGGAAATCGATAAAAATAAAAAATATGTTTAAGGGAGATAGAACAAGACAAAGCAAGGAATACGCAGAGTGAACAGTACTACATGCCACAACTGTCTCAGCTGTCACAAAAGCTGTAATTCTCTCCCCCCTCTATAGTATAGTCCTTTTTCCCTTTACAGTTTGGTTTATAAGGGCAGCATTTGCTGTTGGCACAAAGTTCAAGAAGGCAGCCTGAGAGTTCCTTTGCCCAGTAAGAACTGCAGTACACGGTCCACTAGCAGAGCGGCAACAAAGTCCACCACTAAAACCTGGGCAATGATGAATTTGAACTGTAAAGATAAAGACAAGACATATCACAATATATCACAGGAGTACCGGTACAAGGATTGCAAGGCTACCTAAACAAAATAAAAAAATAAACTTGTTTAAAATAACTCTGGCTCACCTCAGTTGGAATATCTACAAGAGCAAATTGTTCATTGAATTCTGGTGAAGAACCAGAAAGAAGTCCGACAATCGCTAAACCTGAAAGGGCAATGCTCCACAGTAATGGTCGATTTTCACTAAGAGATTCCATGAATGGGTGGCCCTTATATACACAAAAAAAAATGTAATTAGTGTAATAAATATACTTTAAATGAAAAGAAGGTATCAAGTAATAGTAGAAACAAGTACCTTGTAGTTAATGGCAAAGGTGGCCATCTGCATGGCCATGGACATAATGTACACAGTGCTGTTTATTAGACTGGGTTCAAACTCTTTGTAAAGATCAGCAAACTGCTCCTCTCTGCAAATAAGGATAAATAATATAATGTTCACATATAATGCTAATAAAAAAACATTTTTAACACTTACAAAAACAATATTAAAAGATCTTCAACCATAAAAACATACAAATATAAAGGGACCGTGATGACTATGTTTGTGCATGGTTGTTCATCTCCATGTGACCATGTTCTGGACTGGAAACTAATTCAAGGTGTACCCTGCCTCTTGCACAATGACTGCTGGAGATAGACACCAGCTACCCGTGATCATGCACAGGACCAAACAGGTACATAAAATGTAGCATTTTGAATTATTTAGTGGTAGTAGTGTATGGACACCATTTTGTTGCTAAAATGTAAATATGGTAACTACACAAGAAGAATTGCTGTGTTTTCTCACATTCATTCATTCTTTGACTTACATGGGTGGACTTCTGCTTTGTGCCTCTTTGTAAAGATACACAAGACTGCAAAAGTGAACAGCAAACTGCAGCAACACAGTCAACACTGTATAAAGATTGAAGATGTTTGGTAAGGGCCGTTCTCGAGACAATGTTTTCAGAGGCTGCACAAACAGGGGATAAAAAGTTATTCATTTTGAAGTTTAAAAAAAAAAATGCTAGCTTATGTTAGATTATAAGAAAGGCATGAACTAAACATTGTTTTCTGAGAAAGGCCAATAGTAGAACCATGGTTAGTCTTTGCTTTTGAAAACTTAAATTCTCACCTTTGATCTAGAAATGAAGAGGAAGCATCCAGCTAAAAGCAAGCCTTGCAGAGTCGCTTGGAAATCACTGAACTTGACTCCCTCGAGGTAGAGAACAGACTGACTGTAGGCCAGCACTAGTGCATTGAGAGCCAGGATCTTAAACATCTGGAGCGTTGTCACCAGAGTGCAACGACCTTGCTTTATTACATGGCAGACTGGAGATTTAAGCAGAAAAAAAATCTCAGAAGTGGGAAACAGCTTCACGTCTGTATTTTGGTAAATTATGTCAAGAGAGGAAAAGTCAAATATTTTACTCACTGCACTGTATGGAAGAGAGTTTTGATGTGAAAGGGGCAGCAATGGAAGCATCACCCAGTTTAACTACTTGTATCTGATCTTCTTCGAGTTCTCGTAGGACTTGGCTGATCCTTTCCTGTAACAGAAATTTCCTGATGTTTAGAAAAAATATGTTTTTAAGTGCAACTTGCAGGCTGTGTCAGTCACAAAGGGTACATATATCTATGAACATGTTTTAAAACGTTAACGACATATTTATAAATAGGAAGTGGCTCTACTTTGTCTGAGTTGTGTTGGTGAGCGTGAGGTTTTTATAGGCGTGATTATGGTGGGTTGACCTTTTAGCTATTTTTAATCAAAGTGACCACTGTTTGAGTAGGCTGCACAAACTTCAAACTTTCAGGAATGCAGCCAAAGGCCACAGGTTGGAGAGCCTGCTGTGATGAGGGTTCAGCCTCTGTTAAGGGGAGTCCATTCAGTCAGTTGAGCTACCTGCCAGATGAAACACTCTTGCTGAACTTCAGAACTACTGTAGTTTGCCTACCTGGATGTACCGGTACTTTGTGCAGGTAATGAGATATAAATTTACAGATTTTTAAAAATCTATATTTTTTTAATTAAAGTTTTTATTCATTTTACATATTTAAAAAAAAAACATAAAAGATAATGGATTTTTTTTTTCATAAATATGTGAAAGAATCAAAAACAGCTACCTGCCAGAACATAAAAGATCTCTTTAATAATGAAAATGACACCACATGGCACTCATTTTATACAAGAACATCATGCACCTAAGATTTTGATGGCACTCCAAATAGGACGTAGAAAGCAGAATTTTAAAATATAAATAGGCATTTGCTTTTGAAGGTTGTTCTACTTTTTAAATCTGAATCAGCCTGCTACAACACCACAATGAGCTCAGAAGAGTGAATGTAATGGAGGCACTGAGGTGTAAAGTTCGTGAGGATGCTAAATAGTTTGCCCTTCCTTTCTCTCATCTTTTGATTTCCCCTCTCTGTGCAATTCTGATGTCTCCTGCACAATGAAACGGATGTTGTTTCACTTTGTGTCAATACCCTACAAGTTGACTTTTAATATTTGGTTGTGTCTTATTGATATTCTAACACATCTAGTTTAATTATACATTAATGTGTGTTATAGTTACTAGTTATACACAGTTTGCTATACTGTGACAATTATAAAACAATTGTCAGCTAACATTTTATAAATCACCAAATCAGTTTTCCCTGTTTCCTCACACCACATGTTTTTTTCCTAATCCGTGTAATTTATTGATCTATCTGATAATTGTTAATCAGCTTTCTATTTTACACCCCTAGATGCATTGTTTCTTATAAACTCGTTGCAGCAAAGTTTCTCTCCTCGGTAGAGTTGTTTTTTTGAAGGGCTCAAATGTCTTTAAAAAAAATGTAAAATGTTATTCTAGTGGATATAATCAGTAACAAAAAAGAAAACAAAAAAACTTTGCCATCTGTCCCTGCATTTTGTTACTTGGGTTATTAACCCACAAGTTGCCTTTTAGGTAGCATTTTGAATAGGTTTATGGTTTTAGCTGAAAGGTGGGTAAAAGATGGCCGTCCAGCAGGTTGCACTTCACAAAAGCGAGTTGTAAGTACAAGACATAATTTCAGTAGTTCATAAAGTAGAGCACCTTTTGTGCTGCAAGCTGCTCTTCCCTCTGCATCATGATCCGCTGTCTAGCTGCCCTGGAGCTCTGTTTGCCACCTGAACCAACAGGAGGTAAAGGTCTGGGCTCTGATGTCGATGCTTCTTTTTCTCTCCCGCGTTTCTTCTTTTCAGGCAAGCGCTCAGGGGCATTGGCTAGGAGAGCTACACCTGTGGGGAAACAAAACCATCAATGCTCACTGTTGCAGACATTCATTGCAACTTTCATTTCAATACTCTCATTTATTACAACTGATAAATCTTACCTATGTGAGCATGTTTAAGAGCTCCTACATCATTTGTGCCATCACCACACATGAGTGTCACATAACCCAGCCCCTTTAGACTGGTGATCACAAACTCCTAAAATACAATGGAGCAATAAATCATACAATACAGTACACCCAGTAATGTCCAACTATCATAATCATACACTTTGTAAATTTTTTATTCATCCAAAAAGAAAAAAAAAAGATATGCACATAAGTTTAAGTATTGTGTTTGTAACTGTTTGTTTTTCAATACTTGACTTTAAAAAACATTTTGTGTAAAAAAAAAAAAGAGAACAAAAATCACAACTACTGCCGCTTTTGCTTCACATCCTACCTTTTGTTTTGGACTGACACGAGCAAACACTCGTATATGTGGCAACAAAGTGTGGAGTAACCGGGGATCACAGCTCAATTTGGCCAGCCCTTCTCCTGTTACACACAAGTCAAACTGACGCACAAATGTGGAAACAGAAGGAGGGGGCAGCGATACAGACACACTGCCGTCAATGGATTCCCAGTACCACTCACCTGGAAAACAAAACAAAAATATTAAAATTTGCCTTTATCAATTTTTTTTTGTCAAATCACTCACTGCATTGAGTTATACAAGTAATTTAGCAAAAAGATACTAGTCTCACCCCGATTAGGGCTGGGCTGCAAAATAAGTGTATGCTCTTTCTGGATAAAGTGGAGCTCTCTTGCAACATGACATGCAGTTAAAGGATTATCTCCTGTAATCATAACCACCTGAAAAAGGAAACAGCAGAATTAAGACATCTCACAAAGCCTTGCTTGTCTAGCTAAATATGCATAATTCAGCAGTGTCAACTATTTACATGATGAGATGCTTCTTGGATCTCCTTGATGACTGTTTTGCTGTCATTCTTGAGTGGACATGACACAACCATAAATCCTGCAAACTGAAGATCACACTCCAGAGCATTACGGCTTATCTCCCGGACCTACATGATCCAGAAACAGTTAAGTCAGTTTCTAGCAGATCTGTTCACAAACATGATAAATCAGACAACATCTGGTTGTTTGGGAAAACAAACAAAAGTTTAATTCAACCTGCTGATGACTGAGGTGTCCAACTTCCTTGTAACCCAAGGCCAGCACTCGAGCTCCTTCCCGAGACATTTCTTTGTGGACTTCGTCATAATTTACAGGACATTCTGTAAACTACAATCAGTAATATTAGGACAAGTTTAATTATGCTAGAAGACAATGTACAAAATGCAGAATGTATAAAAATGGGGCCAGAATGTACCATTCCCCTCAGTGTCTCTGGAGCACCCTTGACTGTTGAGATGTAGCACAGTTCAGTGGATCCGAGTTTCTCATAAGAGGCCAAGACTGACATCCTCTTCAGAGCACTGGCAAAATGGAAACGCTGGTGGATTTTAAGTCCCTGGGTTTTGATGCCTCGTGCAAACACCTTTTCATCTGGTTTAAGAAACAAAATTCACTGAGGTGTCCACATTAGGTTTTTACTTTAAAAACACCCAAATTCTAACATTTAATAACATTTACAATCAAATGCTAACTATCTGAAGAAATACACTATGATGTACAAGTTTGGTCATACTTAAAAATTGGTTTTAAAAATCACACTATCCCCATGTTCCACATTAGAGAAAAACACAATATGTAGGCCCAAAATTGTATTCACACATTATATGAATCATCTTTGCATACAAGCCATTTGCCTTGCACTGAGAATTTAGAAATAACCTTTAGTAAGGGTCCAGTCAGCAGCTGTCAGCATTGCCTTCTCTAGGGGATCTCCCACCAGTTGTCCATCATCTAGAGTAACCAACGAATGACAGGTGGCCACAACCCGATGCGTCTCAACTGGGATTTCAGACACAGGTATCACCTCTTTTCCCTCTCTGCCATTAACATAAACATAAATTAATATACATTATATAATGCAAATAAACCTAAATGTTTACTAACCTAAACCAGACCACAGAATGCTACATGCTACAAAAGGAGGAAATTGTAAGCATTATTTACCTGAGGCCTGCTACCCCTCGAACAACCAAACTGTCACTGGTCAGTGTTCCCGTTTTGTCAAAACAACAAACTTCTACTTTCCCAGCAAATGGTATCCTGAAGGGCTCTGTGCAGAATACATCTAAGCAGGAACAAATTAATTAAATGAAATACAGTACATACAAATACACATGGTTTGTACTCAAAGAATCTTCCATTTCTTCTAAGAAATATTCTGCAATCAAGCAGAACAGAAGCACAAACATACTTACAGAGCTTAGCCAGGGCAATAAGAGATGTGTTAACTGCTAAAGAAAGCTCTATAGGGAGTTCTGGGGGAACCACTGAGGTGAGGATAAGTGTGCACTCTAGAAAAAGCTTGTAGCGATTTCGGCTGGCATCTTTGGTCCCTGAGGGAGTGACACATAACATAGACAGATTTGTTTTCAGTAATATGTTCATATTTAATTTTTACTATTAGCAGTGATTTCGACAAAAGTTACCGGTAGATTGTTCTTAAACAGTAAATGTACTTTGATAAACTAGTTCTGTGTACCTCACCTTCTACCCACACATATGCAGCAGCAGCAATGGCAAACACTAGCAGGAACAGAATGAAAATAAAAGTCTCCAAGTTGTTTGCGGTCACTCTCTTCACACCAAAAAGAATGGTCCTTAACAGTTTACCCTAGAAACAAGTTTGACAAGACACAAGGTATTGACTCAGTATACTCTACAATGTTTAAATCATTTAAAAAATACATAAAAAATATTCAGTTATTTACCTGAGAGGTATAGAATCCTGTTCTCAGTACATAGGCCACACAGCCATTGTCAACAGCTGCACAGAAATATTTAAGAGTGTTATAGACACAGTTTGTAAAGACAAGCTATAAATGGACATACCATTAAATGCACAAATTCAACAGTAGATACACAATCCTGTTAACATATAAATGAAATAAGGAATTTGCATTTACGCTTGAGCCCTGCACTGGTTTTTACAGGAGGACTGTGCTGGACCACTTTTGTCCCACCAGAGATGACATGAAGGCGAGAGTCGTACTGAAGGTCCAAAATTCGCTCTGGGTCTAAGTCTTCCACAGGTTCCTGCACACATTTCATGAATATTTGTGTCACAGATGAGGGAAGAAAAAAGTTATATCAGTGTATCATAATCCCTTCTTTACTAACCTTCATCTGTGGCACAGACTCTCCAGTCAGCATGGCCTCATCTATAATACAACGACCTCTGAGTAGCAGCACATCACATGGTACCAAGTTTTCCTGGGGTGAACGTCCTACGAAATTCAAACAGTAATGCAAATTTTGAGCACATGCAAAGTCAAGATGATGAAATGATTGAATGATTGATGTAACGAATGATTGAAATTAATAATTTAAGAAGATGAAATGTAGGATTGGATGCTTACCTATTGAGACAATGTCCCCAGGGACAAGTTCATCACTAGAAATAGGTCTCCACTTTCTGTTGCGATACACCTGTCACAAAGTACATCAACTTAGTTGGGTTTGTTTTGAGAAAGACTTCTAATACACGGAATATTATGATCACCCCTGCCTGGTTCCTTATCTGATACAGAAATGGCTTACACTCTTTAAAGCAATGCCTTAAAAAAGTCCTGCATTATCTGGTACTAAAAGGTTATCCAAAAATGTTTACTTACAAGAAAAAAAAGAACTTTAAAACAAACAATTGTTACCGTATTCGCCGTTGTATTATACGCTCCGGTGTTTAATACGCTTTGTCCAATTATTGCCAATAAACCAGAAAAAAACGTACATAATACGCTTCGGTGTTT
>JARVJN010000532.1:22371817-22382212 GCA_031763805.1 Argolebias nigripinnis | reverse complement strand
CTAAGTGCTTGGTAAAATACAGTACTGTACGTATAAGGTGAAGTATTTACGTATGTTCCGACTTACGTCGAAATTCGGTTTACGACGCAGCGTAGGAACAGATCTCCTTTGTAAGTCTAGGGTTACCTGTATTTACAATCACTAACACATAAATCCATAAGAGAAAACGCAGTTTTAGGACTTTTAATCAAATATTTTCTGTGTATCATAGACAACTGCAAGAATAGAGATGCTGGTGCAGATGAGTCTTGAAAGTGATGTGTAAAGGTTGAGGAACACGCTAAAATGACGATTTCGTGTTCAGTTCCATGGATTTTGGGAGGTTAGAGTGTATGATGAAATATAAGCACAGTGATAATGAGATCAAAATTAGAAGCAGAGAAAAGTGCTGCATTGTATAGCATTGATGTAAGCATGTCTTTTCTCTGTGTATTACCGTAGATCCCATGCAGGCATACAAACAGAATAACAGAAGCTTTGTCATCTTTCTAAGCTGTGTCATGTGGCAGTGTTTTGCTTGTGAGCTCTGACAAGTTTACCATTGTCTAGACTGGAAAACCATCGTTCCATAAAGATGTATATGTCTGTAAGAGCGGTTACAGTGTTGTGTGTGTGTTGTCTCTCTAGTCGAGATCAATATTTAAACAGGTATGGGTTTAGCTACACAAAGTATGGATTACACTTCATTTGGGTTTGTCGTAAATGAGCTCAGAAGATCTTAGCTGTGAAACAGTGGCCCATTAAACATTTATTACCATCATTAAGTTTGAAACGTGACCATTTATTTAAAAAAAATACAATTATTATTAGAGTGTGATATGCTAAGATATTGATCTTTTGATTCCCCCATGGCAAAGTACAACACGTAAATGTTGCTTCCCTGAAAATGAAGGTACAACAAAGGATTCAGAAAATACATGCAAAAGAAACAAATGATATGCATCAATCTTATTTTTAAGTTGTATTTCGTTTTGTATTTCTTGGATATGTGTGAATTGTGTGTGCTCGTGTGTGTGTATGTATGTGTGTGTACACGCGTGTGCACACTTTTGGCGGATATTGCTCTGTGGAGCAAAATGGCTCAGAGCCAGGGTTCAGTAATCACATCATCTCCTTTTATTAAATCTCCCTGCGCTGCTTCTGTGTTATTAAAATCTCCCAGCATTCCCCACGATACTTTCAACCCCACCACCACTTACTCACACACACAGACATTACAAACACGTGTGTATGTTTGTGGGTCTGCTGTATGTAAATGCATGTACATGTATGTACATATGTATGTATACTGTCTTGCATACACAGACATTGACATTTATCGCATCGCTCATAAAAGCACACATAAACCTAAATATATATAATTATTGCATGGTGTAAACAGATGAGGTTAGAGGGAGAAAACATCTGAAACACTTAACGATGCTGTCACCTGTGCACCATGTCGACTCAACCTGCGTTGTCCAACATTTCCAGAAACTGCGAAATGTTGGACAGTCGCTGTGGTACATATCGTGCATTTTTGCAGAGACATGCAGCCAATGTCACAGTTACACATCATGACTTTTATTCTGAACTGTCCACCCTGGTAATAACAACAAGCTCTGTAGGGGAGCAGCTCTGATGCTTTAAATATTCAACTCCTACCATGTGTAAAGCTGCATGATGTGTGTCTCTGGTTGTGTGTGATCTATACCTAATGACACCAAGAATGAATGCTATGTGTCAGGATAGAGATGTGTGTTTGTGAGCGTGAGTGAGAGAGGGTGTGTGTGTTAGTTTAGATAAAACAGTTAATCCCCAGGCCACCAGAACGCAATATCCTGTCTGCCCGTTTCTCATTTCCTGTCTGACTCTGGCGGAGCGGGAAGCAGCAGGGAGGGGGTGGCGGGGGACAACAGGGCCTGGCCGTTACCTCAGAAACAGGAGATACAGCAGGTTGATTTGAGGGAAAGTCTATGCCAATCTCCCTATCTCTCCCTCTCTGATGCAACCCCCTATTCTCACCCTTTTTCTCCCTTCCCTCTCTGCTTTTATTATCTCAGATTTAATAAAGCAGAGGCGAGCAGCTTGTTCTGCCATGAAACATTTATTAGCTGTCTGTTATAAAATTGTCGTGGGGGAGGAAAGATGACGGGGTCTCATCTCAGATTATGCAAAATTAGTGGCGATATTACCCCCACACATACACACAATGACGTTCCAGATCAAAACAAACTCCTGTGCGTGGTTGTGTCTCCCCTAAAACTCTCAACCACCTCATGTTTACTTTGTTCATTCCATTTTTTACTTCGCTGCGATGTCCTGTTGCTTGTTTAACCAAACTTGGTATTTTTCAACATAATCAAAACAGAAATTTCCCCAGTGTCCATTTTTTGTTCATTTGCTGCTTCTTCAACAATCCTTCATTGAGCTGCAGGTGTTGTTAAGGTACGCGTATGGCGCAGAAATAATTAAAAAATATCGGTAGAGACAATATGTGGAGACTCAAATTAATGTATTCAATCGGCAATCCTATATCTAAAACCACAATTTACCTGCACCGTTGAACTTCAAACACCTCTTTGACTTTAGGGTATATTTTACAAGCTTATTTTTTATGCTGGTGAAGAGTCCAGGACATGATAAAATTAAAAAAAAGGTGTTCAATACAGAAACAACTGGACTTTATTTGTAACAGAAGACGTTTCACTTCTCATCCGAGGAGCTTTCTCAATTCAAAGAGCAGAGTGTGAGAGCAAGGTTTTAAAGGCTGAGATGAGATACACACATATACAGTATGTAAATTGACAAATCACACCTTAACAGTAGGGGTTTCTTAAGGTCTTTGTTAGTCTAATTCACAGACGAGGATGAGAAGCGAAACGTCTTCTGTTACAAATAAAGTCCAGTTGTTTCTGTATTGAATGCCTTTTATTTATTTATTTTTTTTAGTTGTTCATAAAATCAATCACTTTCTCTTTTGATTTCAACACATTCTGTGAGAGGCTTTGTGTCCTAAAGAGGAAATGCATAGCTTTTAAACAGGAACTGGTTTAAAACGTATGTTCCTTAGGACTGATTTTAAACATATTGTTTCATTTAATCTTTTTATGTTTTCCATATTCTTCTCCAAGACGTTTTTCAAAGGTATCTTTATGGTCACGGACTATTACAACTATAAATTTGTTGTTTTGCTGTTCGATTGATAATGTTTTTGAACTTATTTTTCTTAAGAGTGATTCATTAAAAAAAGCACGTGCTCAAGAGTTAAGGAGAAGCTGATGGGGAAAAGGCTTTGTGATCCATTTGACACATTGCACAATTCTCTGTAATATCATTTCTGAGCAGCCAAGAGTCAGATCTGTCATTTCAGGGCAGGCTGGCAATTAGCACTGCACCCAATCAGCCTCCCACCAACTCCTCTCATTCCTCTTTCGAGACACAAAGAGGCGCTGAGTAGGGTGCGGGTGTTGGGGGGGGGGGGCGATTAAGACAAAACAAGGGATAAACGGAGAGATAAACTGTTTGGTGTCATCTCTGCTATCAATCTCAACAAGAAGGAAATGAGGTTTTGTATACAGAAATATTATTACAAAGCAGACAGTGATAAATGAGGCAAAAGATCGAGAGACAGGGAGAGGACTGGCTGGTAGGGTGGAGGTATGAAAGAGAACGCTTCCATACTGTACATGATGTGTTTTTGAAGTTCACACATTTAGTCACACACAGCAGATGTTCTATTTACGTTTTTGCATTTAAGTTCAGAGACTGCATGCATCGGGATGATTCCATATTTGTGGTGGTGGGATCGCTTTTTCTCTCTGCAGTAAGAGACTGAGTAAACTTGTGTGCCCCCCACCACATGTGAGGCATTAAAAGCAAAGTTTAGTTAATATCCACTCTGGTGACCTGGATTTCCAAAGGCTGAAGTGCCTTTATGGGCTTACAAGAGCTTCCCAGGCTCTGCAAAGGCCAGACTAACCTCTAGTCTTTCTGCTTCCATCTTATTTAACTGCAAACCCAGATATAGATTTGTAAGTTTAGTTTGTCAGGAATCTAGTCAAACTCATACTTTGTTGGGGAAAAAAATGTGCAGGACTCTGGAAGTGTTTTATTCTTTCAATGACATCTTTTTAACAGTTACTTTAATTTTAAATAAAAACGAAACAAAGTATATTTTTAGTTTATAAGAATCTGCATTAGTAGCTGGAGTACTTAACGTTTGACAGGTTTGTCCTAAAATATAATGTTTTAATTTGACCTTGAGAAAAATGAGACTCTTGTTTGAAATGTCTGTGATATTTACAAACATTTTTTTAAATTCAATTTGTATTACAGTGCCCAACGTCATTAAAATGGATCAAATGCATCATGTGAAGCATGTAATTTTCAGTGTCTCACAAAAAAGAGCAGTTGGATTTATCTTGTTTAAATTTCCTGTTTGTTTTTTTAACAACAAATTGTGAACCAAGCATAAAAGCAATCGTGAAAATACATGCCGTGATAATTTAACAAGAACAATTTTTAAAAATCGACTCACAATTGTATTTAAATATTGTTTTAAACTATTGAACTTGAACAAGTTTGACCAAAGATCCAATGACATGCAAGAACATTTCATTATCTTTAGGGGTTTTAAAGTGATTGATGAAAGATGATCAGTCGAGTGTAGGTTTCATTCAGAACGACTAAACATGCAAATGTTGAATTAACCTTTGCCTTGCAGGCATTGTAGACCAATTGGGTGGGGGATGGGTTATATTTCAATATTAGATTGGGTTAGTAATTTGGACTGTTAGATACAAACCACTTTTCAGTTTTGAGTTTTTGCCTGTTTGAAAAAGAAAGAAAGAACCTGATGGGGTAACAGTGCTGAACAGAGTGTGCTTCAGCTTACTGTACGTTGTGGTGAAGAAGGAGTTGGGGAGTAAAGCTCTGAGCTCTGTCTGTCTTTGTGCTGGGTGATGTAATAAAGCCAGCCAAGAGGGAATTAAACAATATTTGGACAAGCCTGAGATGCTGCTTTAGAAAAAAAAAAATCAAGTATCTCATAATGAACAAAATATTTCTGTATGAGATGAAAAGCCTGCAAGATGCTGATTTAACAACAATGCATGTTTTCAATTCATACTCCAATAACTCCCTTAATTTAGTTTCCAACATGCAAGCACAACTCATGAGTCAGACATCAGGCAAATGATCTGACTTTGCTTTACTGAGGCAGATGGAGCTCCTTTATAATAATGGGGTCCAAAGAGAAATGTCAGTGCACTAATAAATGTACGAATTCCCCCCTAAAATTCTTTTGCACGTTCCAAATTCCTGGACCAGCTATAATCTGTTACAATGCACACACCTGCGCTGGATGAGGGAGTGCGTAGTGTAAGGCGCTGATGGACAGACCACAGGGAAAACAAGGAGACATTGTTGCTGCTTCGCTGAAGGTCACAGACATTGCTGTGTGCCAAGTCTGGCACCAACTCACACGAGGCATGTGCAATGTATGGAGGACTAAACCAACGCCTCGGTGAATGAGCTGCTGGCTTTTGGTTTGGATCTGCGCTCATATTCATTACGCAAGAAGAGCAAATACCCTTTTTTTCCTTCCATCACAAAAACTAAAACACAAAAAGTGGTTTGGCCTCCGTTTTTCCCACTCATTTTTCCTGGTGAACGTCACAATGGGGCTTTCATCTCTCCCTTTCTCACTCGCTCTCCTCCAGATGTCAGGTACAGTGGGAGAGTCTATGCTGGATGCCGTCTGACACTTTTCAAAACAACGATAACAAGCTGCATGTAGGCGCTCCCACTGCAAGCACATGCAGTGAACACAGCACAAAAAAAAAAAAAAAAGAATTAGCATCCCTGTCCTCAGAAACCCAGAGATGAACCATCAGACATACTTTTCCATTACATAAGCTGTATGTTGTGCTGTTACATTACATTAAAGTCCAGAGTGGCGCAGTGTAACAGATATTAATCCCAAGATTGTGAACAGAATATCATGAATCTTAGCATGAATAAGCTTCAAACAAAGGCATTGTCTTCTAATCTTGACCAGAGGTTCCAGAACTTTTAAATTTCCAGCCCACAAAATAAAGATGACAGAAACCCAGTGATGGATTTGTGACCTGCAGGGTGTCCCCCGCCTCTCGCACAGTGATATCTGGACATGGGCACCAGTGACCCAAAAAGGAAGAATCAGGTAAAGATAATGGATGGATAAAAGTCATGTGGCTCGGATATGGTTTTGTGAAAGTGCACAAATAAACCTATAAATAAAAAAGCCTATCACCTGTTTTATACAGATTTAGACCAGGGGTCTGCAACCATTACAATCAAAAGAGCCATTTTACGCCTTTGTTCACTAAATTAAAAGTGTTCAGAGCAACATGCTACAGCTGTGGTTATCAACTGGTGGTCCATGGGCCACTTTAGGTTTGTTGGCAGGGGTTTTTGTGGCCACTAGGGGTGACATTATGAAGATAAAATAACTAATAATATCTATTTTTACAATTTAAGACAAGTGAAAAAAATTATTTTAAAGAGAGGGTTTGTTAATTAATATAAACTACAAACCTATAATTGTGGAAAAATGAATATATAGAAATAAAGCACAAAGTTAAAGCTTTACTCCTCCAATATCCACATATTACCAAATGAAATGACATAAAAACTGCTAAAATAGTCTTTTTGTTGTTGTTTGTAGAACAACCAATTCAGGTTTGGTCAAAACTTGAAAGAGCCGCTGCGAAGGGACAAAAGAGCTGCATGTGGCTCCAGAGCCGCAGGTTGCAGACCCCTGATTTAGACATTGATCTCCATTTACGACCACTGTTTGACAACTAGCCATGAATGAATTAGTATCCCAAATAGTGATTAAAAAAAAAAAAATCTGATAAAATAAAGCGTCATATTCTGTTGACTTGTAAATAAAAATGTCTCGCTACAATCAACGCCTTCAATCCTGCAGAACAACTCGCTCACGACGTCGAGCATTTATTTTAAATTGAGCTGAGGAGGTTATTTATAAGAATTTACTCTTAAAATTAAAAACAACAACAAACAAAATGTCTTACAGGCTGATGTGAGGGAGGACAGCACACCTTCAGTTTGTTTCTGATTGAATGAAAAAGTTTGAATTCCTGTAGAATAACCACCACACACGCACACACACACACACAGGGTGAAGCTAAATGCTGATTCCCATCACAGCCCACCTGTTAAAGGAGCATGACACTGTTTCTGCAGGTGTGTTTGACCTCATCAGAGAAAGTGGCTCTTACTTTTCGTAGTCGTGCTTGCAGTACAGCAGGCGGTCCCTGCAGTAGCACGTGCCGCTGAGCGCGCTCAGACACACTGCGCATTTGACGCAGGTCTCGTGCCAGGAGCGCTCGTTGACGCGCAGCAGGAAGCGGTCGGCGATGGGAGCCTCGCAGCCCGCGCACACCTCCCCACCTCCTCTGTACTCTGGACCTGCAGGAGCAAACCAGTGCGCGGAATGTGGACTTATATACAGAGGGCCCAAGTCAAGATCTGTGCGTTCAGATAATCCTCCAAACAATTCGATCTGGAGCAAATCAGTTATTGATTTATTTGATTTAAGGGTTTAAAGAGAGGTGCCCCATTGTTACAAATGGTTGAGACAAATGTTTGTATTTCAAAATGAAATACATTAAAATAATTTCTGTATCTTGCATTTAAAATATATATTTAAAGTTCTTGACGAGGACTAGGCGTGAAAATGGTTTGTTTATATTAAAATCCGAAGTAAGAAATTATGTGTTTATAGATGCAGTCATAATGTTTGTATTATTTTGGTCTATAAAACAGTAAAATAATTCACATCAGATTTTTGTCTCATTTTCAGCTGTTTTTATTTTTATTGGCTCCAGTGAGTGAATTAGCAACTGTATGAATTATTGTGCTAAAAATATTTGAAAACTAACTTTTTAAGCTATTTGGCTGAATAATATTTGTTTGATAAACATGTAACACGCGAGCACTGACCAAAAGGCGTGGAGGATGGAGGCTGCTGCAAACAGGACTGCTGCTTCTCCTCTGTTTTCATTCCTTCTCTCCTGCCCTCAGTGTGATCGCTGCAAAGGACGAAAACAAAACCATTTCTTCTTTGTATAACAGAACGATAAGATACACAGTTGAAAATAAACGTGAAAACATGCCAAATAAAAATACCAGTCACAACATTTATGTAACAATTTGTGCAGCCAGCTCATTGGAGAGAGAAAAAAAAACAACACACACATGGAAATTATTTAAATTAACAAATGTAAAAATGAATTTAATTTGTCTACTAAAATAATATCAATAAATCATATATTAGCCATTATTGCAAAAATAATTTTGATAGTTGTTTGAATCAGAGCTGAATGTGCTGAGAAGTGTTTCAAATGTAATACTGTGTTGAAATTCAAAATAGTAAAAAAAACTGAAAATAAACAAACAAATAAATAAACATGTAATTTTTAATCTACTTTTTATTATGTTATTTTACGATGTCAATAAAAATGTATTTATTAAATTTTGTTAGCATAAAAAATGTATTTCTTTGTTTTGCCAATTTACATTAAATATCTGTAAGGTTTAAGTTTATTTGTGCCAGTCAACTAATATTTTGGAAATCTGCATGATGGGTTAAATAAATGTAATACATTTGTAAAAAAAAAAAAAAAAAAAAAAGTAAACAAAAACATTTCAAACTAAATCATTAATGAAACAAGTCGATTTTATAAATTATATTCTATTTTATAATATGTGTAAATGTATTTAGAACAAAACAAAAAGACAACAATAAGAACAAGCTGTTTATTTTAAGGCAATTTAACAATAAATAAATTTTAAAAAATCATCAGATTATGTCTCATGCACTAAAATGATGAAATCCAATCCCTTAAAAAAGTGATAAACGAATAAATTTGTATTTTATTGTTAAACTTTAGTGGGTGAGTAAATGTGTGACACTAAAGAAGAGCAAGAAGTCACAGAGTCTGTTATTGTTAAAAAAAATTAAAGAAAGAAATCACAGAAAACTAATTATGTAAATTAAGTTGATTTGGCAAATTTCCTAAGTGGGTTGAACAAATTGACATATTTGTGCTAATTAGCTGTCAGCCTGATGATTATCAAAATAAAAGTCTTTGTTTTATAGTTTTAATATTTTTCCTGGGTGAAATGGATTCACATTTGAAATAAGTGTTTCTCACACATAATATTAACAAGCTTCTATTTTTAGGTTTGGCGTTTAAATAAATCTAAACACAATAGATCCTAAAATAATAATAAAAATGATAACCTGATTGCTGCACGCCAAACTGTAATCTGAAAAACTACAGTATTTAGTTACAAATTTCCACAAAAATCAAATGAATGATCTTTAAAAGCTTGTTTTTTTTTGTTTTTGTTTTTCAGTCCACCTGTTTAAATCGAAAATATTTCCATGGCTGATCGCGCGCTTTGCCCAAACAGGAGCAGACGCGCAACAAGAACCAGTGGCGCATCTCTCGGCTGCGTCACCTGCATGAGTCCTACCTTGACGTGAAACACACTCCTCCGGAGACCTCCGTGGGCAACATTAAAACCTGGAGACACGTTCAGCTCGTGCGAACAGACAAGCTCGTCCTCGTGCACCTCACAGGTCGACCTCTGTTGCTGCTGTGAGGTATAAAACAAATTCCAACATGCATGATCCAAAGCGCGCTCTGTTGCGTCTCCCGTGTCTCCCCGGCAGCCGTGTGCGCGCTTTCACTTGTTTTGTGCGTAAAAGAGGCAGAGAGGGAGGAGATGGACTGACAAGGAGGGGGGGAGAAGGTGCGGAAGATGATGAGGAAAGATGATAAAGCAGCCTATTGATAACTCAGATCGGGAGGAGCACTTGCATCTGCTGTTCAAGGTCAGACAGGGCTGAGCTGAGATATAAAAAAATAACTTGTGATGTCTTCCCATAGAAATGCTCCTAATATCATATCACATTAAACTTCTAGAGCAGAAACAAATGATCATTTAAATATAAAAAAAAATACTCTTCACTTCTGAATATTTACAGATTAAGGAAGAAAAATGGTTTGAGCAAGTCGAAATAAAAGTTATCTAAAAATACGGGGCTGTTAAAATTTTTTATTTCTTCTTTATTATCACGTTTTTACCTTTTCATGTTTTTTTCCCTCATACTAAAATGTCGCCCTCTCGCGGTTAAACTGGAAAGGTGCATAGCAAAAAAAAAAAATGCATTCATTCAACCCCGATAATTCTCAATCAGGTCATCTGGACAGTTTCTTTTTAGTATGTATGATACCTGGACTATTGAGCATGAACTTTCTTGTCATTCATTCAACCTTTATTTAGGCAGGTTAATCCCATTGAGCCTCGAGGACTCATTTACAAGAGAGACCTGTTTTC
>JARVJN010000532.1:22313634-22329854 GCA_031763805.1 Argolebias nigripinnis | reverse complement strand
GGGAAGAGTGGTATATTGTTATGTATGTTATTGTTGATATATTGTTTGCAACTTGTTTTGTTAATTTAATGTATACGACCATGACATTTTTGTAATTATTGAGAAAGGGGGCAGGTCTATACACGATTTTCATCTTCCTGTTCCCTCTTCACTCGTGTAAATATGTTGTCAGAGAATGTGTTTGTAAACTGATTTTTTTTTTTAATCGAGTGAATAAATTGATTGATTGAAAAAAAAGTGAATGGGAGTTAAATTTTCTATTATATAAATAACGGTTATATATATATTATTATCGCAGTGATGCAATAAATATTTTTTGTATTACAGTATATAAATTATTTACTGCAGCACTGTGATAATCACAGATAACTACATATTCAGAATACTGTATGTCATATTTAAACTTATTATCTTCTGTTGCAGCACATTTTTGTAAAAAATAAATAAATAAAATGTTCCTGTGCAACTTGTTCTCACCTTCTCAGGGCATTGTGATGAGTCTGTGCACCTCTGCAGACTGTCTTTGTCTTTCCACAGGTTCATGCACCAGTCTTTTCCAAAGATCTCATCTATAGTGAGAGGAGCAGGGACTGAGGAAATACAATAAAAACACATCAATTCATCTGTTTTCTCTACACCAAAATGTCAGTAAAAAAAAAAAAGACAAGTACAGTAGTTAATACAAAATGTTTTGTGAACCACAGCTTTCTTGATAATTTCTAAAAACAGATATACCACCGGGAGCCTCCTCATCTCTGCACGAGACCGTTTGGACACCTAGGCTTCGATGCCTTTTACACAGCTTGTTTCTTACAACCGTTAGCTCACATTCGAGGCTGTGCACTTTCTTTGTCAACGCTGTGTTTGCGAACTGAAGCCTGGAGAGCTCCGAGCGCAGCTCAGCCGAGTCCTCGTCCACCAGTTTGAAGACCTGACCCAGGACGGACTTGGCCATCGTCTCCATGATGGTCGAGAGCTGCAAGTGCAAAGAAAGGCGGCTCGCCATCCTAGTTTGGAGTCAGACCCAGATGTTCTTGAGCAAATTACTTGAACACGAACGCAAATGCGTTAACTTCCAATCAACATTCTCGTGGAGCACGTGACAAAAAAAAAAAAAAAAAACGAAGCTACGTCGTGTTAACTGTGCTCGAAAAGCGGGACCAGCGTTGCCAGGTGAGAAATGTACGATTATCGTACTAGAGACGTAAAATTATCGTATTTAAAGGACATTATCGCACACAGATATATACATATCTATGTTATCGCACACCCGTCATATCCAAAATAACAAGTCTATGCGCTATAGTCACTCTAGTCTTGAATAGCGTCTAACAGGCAGTCACAGCTTTGTGGTGTCTGTCGTCGATTTCCAGCCGCAGGGTTCACAAAAAAAAAAAAAAAAAAACAACAGTCAGTTGCGACAGGCTGATGGCAACCGATTACAACTATTTTTGGCCTTTTTGGGGGGATTATTGATCGTATAGAGGGCATAATTGTTGTGCACCTGGCAACACGGAGTGGGACCCAAATAGATGTTGCAACCGTTACGTATTTCCGGTGTTTTGCGACTCTGGTGTTGCGCTTAAAAGAGTACCCCGGCGCTAAAGGCGACATGTACTTGAGCTACCTGACATACCCGACACTGTTTCTAACAGTTGCTCCAAACGTAAAGCGTTTTAGTTAAAAAATATTAATATCGAGCATGTAGTGTGTGTATGCTGTTTATTTAAAGCTTTGTAGATCGTTTGACAGTAGTAGAAACACACTTCCGGAAACCGACCGGCTTGTCACAGTGGCATCACGTTTTTCAGTACAACACCGGCGGATGTAACTGGTCATCTGCGTTTTTCTAACAACACTTCCTGGTTAGCGAAATAAACCATAATCCGGAGACTTTTCCCTCGTTTTTGAACCCAAATGCCAACGGCTTTCTTGCGTATCTGCACCGAGACGTAAGTAAACGTAACCCTTGGCTGTCGCAGTTGTGAATATGAACACAGAGAAGGACTTTTCGCCTCTGACGCCCAACATTGTCAGGGCACTGAACGATAAACTGTACGAGAAGAGGAAAGTCGCCGCTCTAGAAATCGAGAAGCTGGTCCGGGAGTTCGTTGCTCAGAACAATTCTACTCAAATCAGGCACGTGATTCAGATTTTGGCATCGGAGTTTGCTCTTTCCCAGCACCCCCACAGTCGGAAGGGCGGCCTCATTGGACTTGCAGCCTGCTCCATTGCACTGGGAAAGGACTCTGGTCTGTATCTCAAGGAACTTATTGAGCCTGTGCTCACGTGCTTCAATGACTCAGACAGCCGTCTGCGCTACTACGCCTGCGAGGCCCTCTATAATATAGTCAAGGTGGCCAGGGGAGCCGTGCTGCCGCACTTCAACCTGCTTTTTGATGGTCTCGGCAAGCTTGCGGCAGACCCAGACCCCAATGTGAAAAGTGGATCGGAACTCCTGGACAGGTTGCTCAAAGACATCGTAACGGAAAGCAACACGTTTGACTTGGTGGCGTTCGTCCCCCTGCTGAGGGAGAGAATCTACTCAAATAATCAGTACGCCAGGCAGTTCATCATTTCTTGGATCCACGTGCTGGAGTCTGTGCCAGACATCAACTTGTTAGACTACCTCCCCGAGATTCTAGACGGGCTGTTTCAGATCCTCGGCGACAACAGCAAGGAGATCCGCAAGACGTGCGAGGTGGTCCTGGGAGAGTTTCTGAAGGAGATTAAGAAAGCGCCCTCCAACGTGAAATATGCCGAGATGGCCAACATCCTCGTTATTCACTGTCAAGTTGCAGATGAAGCCAAACTCACCAATGATCTGATCCAGCTGACGGCCATGACATGGATGAGGGAGTTCATCCAGCTCGCAGGCAGAGTGGTGCTCCCTTATTCCTCTGGCATCTTAACGGCGGTGCTCCCTTGCCTTTCTTACGACGACCGAAAGAAGAACGCCAAAGAAGCGGCGAGTGCGTGTAATAACAGTCTGATGAAGCTCGTGACTCCTGAGGATGACGAAGAAAACGAGGAGGAAACAAGTGGGAGTGCGTCACCATCCATAGGAGACGGCCAGGCCAAAATGGAGGGAGATAGCAACGATATGCTGAATGCATCGCAAGACTCTGTAGGTTTTAGTAACATTAGCTTCTTTACCCCAGCGAATGCTGACAGACCTCAGGTAACTCTGGACCTAGATGGCATCGTGCAGGTGCTGGGCCGCTACTTACACGACTCGACTACTGGCATGATGACCCGCATAGCTGTCCTCAAATGGCTTTATCACCTCTACATTAAGACGCCGCGCAAAGTGTTCCGTCACACCGACAGTCTTTTCCCCATTCTGCTTAAAACACTGTCTGACGAGTCTGACGAGGTGATACTAAAAGATCTGGAGGTGCTAGCTGAAATAGCATCGTCTCCTGCCGGCCAAACAGAGCAGCCCTTCTCTTGTGACAGCGCTGACAACAAGCTGGTCCTCAAAGTGCCAGAGGGTCCCAAGGCAGGACAGCAGACGGGCGCCAAAGCTGTGGACTCCTCCCCCTCCACTCCCAGCATGAACTCCTATTTTTACAAGTTCATGATCAACTTGCTGAAGCGCTTCAGCCTGGAGAGGAAGCTCCTGGAGAACAGAGGAGCCTTCATCATCCGGCAGCTGTGCCTGCTGCTTCACGCCGAGAACATCTTCCACTCCATGGCGGACATCTTGCTGAAAGAGGACGACCTGAAGTTTGCCTCCACCATGGTTCAGACCCTCAACGCCATCCTGCTCACCTCCGCCGAACTCTTCCAGTTGCGCAATCAGCTGAAAGACCTGCGCACTCAAGAAAGCTGCGCTCTGTTTTGCTGCCTGTACCGTTCCTGGTGCCACAACCCCGTGGCCACGGTGTCACTTTGCTTCCTCACGCAGAACTACAAGCACGCCTACGATCTCATCCAGAAGTTTGGACACCTCGAGGTGACCGTAGACTTCCTGATGGAAGTTGACAAGCTGGTGCAGCTCATCGAAAGCCCCATTTTCACGTACCTGCGGCTGCAGCTCCTGGATGTGGAGAACAACCCGTACCTGATTAAGGCTCTGTACGGCCTGCTGATGCTGCTGCCACAGAGCCAAGCCTTCCAGCTGCTCTCCCACCGCTTAAAGTGCGTTCCCAACCCAGAGCTCATGAGGACTGTGGATGAATCTGAATGTATAGACTCCAAACAGCTGGCGGCGTGCAGACGTGCCTCTCACAGTCAGGTAGACTACAACGAGCTGCTCCAGCATTTTGACCTCGTCCAAAGCAAACACCTGGAGGTCCGACACCAACGTTCTGGGAGAGCCTCTGATCACCACGACAGAAAGCTGATGTGAAGGTTTTGTGTCGTAGAGACCTTTTGATTTTTGGGAACATTAACAGCAGATTATAAGTGTATGTGTGACAGGAATAATAAAATAATGAACAGAGCTAATGTTACCAGGCTAATAAAGTATTAAAACGTAATTTTTTTCAGTGAAACACTGGGTGTACAAAAACAGCTGTTTTGACATTCCAATGAAGAAAATGTTAGAAAAAATATTTTAAATGTAAATTATGAATTGCACTTAACAATGTGAAAATGTCAAACTAATCCTTTTTGCTTTGTAAATTAAAATGTGTAACAAATAGTTAATTACAGTGGCCTGCTTTGAATTTAAGTTTCGTATATTTGTAGTACATCTTGTGACGCAGCACTAATTGAAACCATGTGATTGTGGTCTCCATAATCTCATGTCAGACGAGTGTTGACTGAAATTATTTCTGTGCAGACCCATGTTACAGACCAGAAGTTTTACCTTACATAACTTCAGCTTTTAATTTTGTTGCTTAAGTGTGTAACAGCATTTTTGTGTGCACTGTTTTATTCTTTGTGATGTTTGTTTTGCACTCTTGTTCACATATAAAATGAATAAAGTAGACAATATAACCAAAAACATTTTCTCTCATAGTTAAGCTTCTTTTAAATAATTGTTTTACTTTTTTTGTTGTAAATTTAAATGATCAGAAACATGACATTAACCTATTTTCAAAGGCACGTACGCTGTTATTTGAACTCTTATTAAATTCTCCACAGATATTAGGATCTAATAACACACTCCTTAATCCTGTGTTATATATCACTTAATTGTGTTTATTAGTTTGTGTTCACTTTAGGAACATTCACTTTAAGCGTGTGCTAACTATAAGTTGAAATATTTCACAATCCTTAAATTCAAGTGACATGGTTATAAGTTGTAAGGTTTTATTATAATGACTTGAGTCTTTAACTGTGCACTTATTTGATTCCAAGAACACATGGGTTTATTCATTCAAAAGACAGTCCGGACAAAAATAGTTCTAATTAAAAACTGATTTAAGTATAAGTAATATTATAACGATAATACATTCAAAGTGCCCCTGTTTAAAAGGAAAAATATAATTGGATTCCAATTTGATCTCATCTTTATTAAAAACAATGCTGAAAACTTTATTTACCTAAATTTGGTGATTTCAGGTGAAACCAGAATGGCTGGGGGTCTCTGCTGCAAGACCATCCACATGTTAACATCCAAAGTACACGAGACTAAACCTCTTCGTGTCCTGTTAAACCATGTGTGTGGTTTCTAATTATTGTTTGAAGCAGTTCTGGGCACAACTCTGCTAAAGAGTGTCCTCTGCTTTAAAGAGCGTCTTGGACTTCCACATAAATTATGTGAAGCACATGATGAGAGAACATTTGTCTTTTGTGACCTGGAGCCAGTCTGCTGTTTCTGCAGCAGGTCAGGCCTGCACATGACCCACATCTTCTGAAGGAGGCATTCAGGGTTAATAAGGTAAGTAGAATTCAAATAAAAGCGTACGCGCCTTTGAAAATAGGTTAATGTCATGTTTCTTTTTTTAAGCTTTAATTGGAATTTGCATACTTTAAAAGTGAACAGTTTATGCTTAAAAGAAATTGATGGTTTTACACCTAAATTTTTCTTGAGGCTTTCTTCATCACGCAACATGACTTGCTACCCAAATATCCTGATCAGGTCAATTCAATAAAAACAGCAACGTTAACAAAGAATGCGCTTGAGGAAAAAAATACTGCAGTAAGAGTTTTCACACAAGTGCTTCCTGCGCTCCCATCAACACAAACTATTTTTGTGCAGCAGTCGTTAAACTAACCAGCTCAACAACATATTGCGTTACAGAACAAGCGAGTTCAGATTTTTGTTGAATACCTTTGCAATTAACAGATTAACTTTCAACACAGCCACACTATAAGTCCACTTTGACAAAGAATCATGTGACTTGTTTCTAGTTTTGAGCCATTTAAACCCCCACTCTTCATTCAGCCCCCCCAAAATAAAAAGTGATGTCTAGAACAAAACATTCAGAAAATTCAATCCGCTAAATATTACCCCTCTCCTAAAGCTTCACTCTTAAATATGAATTGTATTTTCTCTCTTACGTTGTGACTGGTTGTGTGTTTAAAACATTACAACACCTTTAGGTTTATAATATTTCTGCTGCTCTACACAAACACAACCTCTTGCATGTGAAGTGAGATTTATCTTATTTAGAAGGGTGTTTATTTGAGAACGTGCACTGATCATCTGCGAGCTCAACACAACATCAGATTACATGAGATATGCCTTTGGGAGCTGAAGTATTAACACTTGTTTCTGAGGTTAAGATGAAGCCTGCATGCCAGACAGGAGGGTGGGGCTTTGAGCCTTTTCATCCAAGGGCCGGGACAGAGTATGGCCACCAGACGTGCTCGTTCTGAACATGACCTTTCCTGTCCAATTTGTGGACATATTCTCAGTCAGCCAGTAATCCTCACTTGCAGGCATAGATTTTGCAACGCCTGTTTAAAAAAACAGCTGGGACACACAACAAGACAGCACAGACTCCCACTGCTGTCCTCTGTGCTGGCGACGTTCCTCAATGGATCAGATGGGGGTGAACACCGTGCTGCAGAAGGCCTGTGAATCCTTTAAAGACGACAGGAGCAAGAACGATCCAGAGACTTGTAAAGAACACGGAGAAACGCTCACACTCTTCTGCTTGGAGGACTTGGAGCCTATTTGTGGCGTGTGTGGCAAAGCAGCTGCACACAAAGGGCACCGACTCTATCCTGTTGGGGAAGGTGCTCATGATTGTAAGGTGGGTATGATATCATCATAAGGCTGGTCAAACCACTATTTTACTGTTTGAACTGCAGTGAAACGTTGATATATGAAGTATGAATATAGTGGAATAACAAATCTGTTCCCTGTTCTATGATTTCACCTGCAACAAATACTGACAGGATCGTTGTTAAAGTATCTGCCACAGTGTTTGAACGTTGGGTTAATAAGTTACATGCACATCTCCACCGATTGAAGGAAGTGTCTCCGTGTGCGTAAACATATGAACAATTATTTTATTAAGAGCTTGTTGTAGGGGAATGTATTTGATAAGCTACTTTTGCACTTCTTAGTTTAATGCGCTGATCCAGTTTGTGAAGAGTTCAGGGCAGAGTTTATCAACACTCTAATTATAGATTTATATATTTAGTTTCCTGCTGCTATTCGGATCCCGAAAGAACCGAAACTTGACTCCCACAAGGTTTTAACGATGCTACATTCAGTGCCTTCTCGGGAGGCCAGAAACATGAACGTCAAATTAATCTATTGGTCGCTGCTGCACTAATGCCTGGATTGTCAGAATTATCTCAGTTTTGTTAATGTTTTCATTTAGGTTTGTCCCCTTGATACTTCTGTTTTTTAACGCTTTGCATTTCCATGGAATGCTGCCGTGGAGTCTGTGACAGCTGAAAGCCCCACTGTGCTGACAGCTTGGACTGCAGCCAGACCGAGCTTGTTGTAGAGTTGATGCCCTGTCACTGATGTTTCAGGAGGAACTGAAGAGCGCGTTGCTGCCCTTGAAAGAGAAGTTACAGCTGTGCAAAAGAGCAAAAACCATGTGTGAGGAAATGGCAGAACACGTCAAGGTACTGTCGATACCAAACCTCACCTTGGACAGAGCCTGGAAAAGCATGTGAAACTGTCAATCGTGTCTCTTCACAGAACCAAGCTAAGCACGCCGAAGCACAAATTAAAGAGGAATTTAAAGAACTTCATCGATTCCTGGAGGAACAGGAGGCTGCAAGACTTGCTGCTTTAAAGCTCGAGGAGGATCAGAAGAACCTGATGATTGATCAGCGGATTGACGAACTGTGCAACGAGCTGACATCTCTTTCCAACACTATAAAAATAGTGGAACAAGAAATGAAAAGTCACGATATTTCATTCCTTAAGGTAGATAAGACGTTAACTTTACCCTCATTTATGTTATGCACGTTTATAACAAGTTCTAAAGAGTTGTTCTTTTTTTGCAGAATTACAAGGAAACAATTAGAAGGTAAAATTGTTGGTACTGTTAAACACACATTTAAGCATAATTCCCCAAAACCTAACATCTCCGGTATCTTTTCAGAACCTGGCAAAGTCCTCTTGTCCCACAAATGATGTCAGGTGCTCTGATCGACGTGGCCAAGCATTTGGGTTCCTTGAAATATAAAGTATGGGAGAATATGAAGAAAATGATTCAGTACGGTAAGTTTTATGAATAACGCTGAACATTGTTTTTAAAAACACGAGTAACTTCTTTCTTGGTTTTTTTTTCCCCTTAAGCTCCAGTGATTCTGGATCCCAACACAGCCGCTAGCTGCTTCATCCTGTCAGAAGATCTCACGGTTGTGCAGAACTCCTCGCAGATTTTCAAGCTGCCAGACAACCCCGAGCGCTTTGACATTAGCGCTGAGATGCTCGCTGCAGAGGGCTATTCCTCTGGACGCCACAGCTGGGAAGTGGAGGTGAACGGCAACACCTACTGGGTTGTAGGAGTCGCCAGTGAATCCATCAACAGAAAGGGCAAGCACGTGCTGACGCCTGCAGAGGGATTCTGGACTATAAGATATCGTAACGGCGAGCACAAAGCCTGCACCGCACCATGGGAGCCGCTCAACATGAGTAAGAAACCAGAAGTTGTTAGAGTGGTTTTGGATATGGACCGAGGCAAGGTGACATTTTACGACCCCAGAGAAAGAACACCCCTTTACACCTTTGAAAACATTATCACACTCAGAGCCTTCCCCTACTTCTGCACTGCTTGTAAAGAGCATCCCTTAAAAATTCTAACAACAAAAATACACGTGTCAACAGACAGATAATTTCACTTGAAGACAGGATCTCTGTTGTATTTCTTGTAAAAAAATATCTATTTGTAGTTTGTGAAAATAGTTTTTTGTGTTTGTGCGTGCAAGAAATGAAAGTAAGACAGATGCAAACTGTTTGCATTTAAACTGTTGTGAATAAATTACATAAAAACAAATGCATTTTGAATTTGTTTAATTTGAGTTACAACAAAACAAAAATAATCTGAGCTTGTAAATCACAACACCTAACACTTACAAGATTTGTTACATAAAATGACAGTCATAATGTGTGCTAGCTTCTTTCCTGATATTTATATTCATCTAAACTTTCATTAAAAGCATAAAAAAATATGACACATGTTAAGTTTTATAGAAGGCACATGCCACTGTGCACATTTACAAACCCTTGCCAGTGTTGTTTGAAGGATCACACACATTATATAATCTACGTATGGCACTCAACATTGACATTAAAGATCCTATGGCCAGCTTAAAGTCATTGTGTTTTTTGAACTAGCAGCTATTTATTCTGCACATTTAAATTAGATTCCTCACTCTCTTTAAAAGAAGCAGAAGTAACACAATAGTAACATTTAAACCTACACGTTAATAACCTAGCAGCTCACAGTACTTTATATAACAAAACTTTCAACTTGATTTATATTCTAAAAACATTAATGCAGCATGTATCTTGTTTGAAATCAACTGTGGAAGAGTTTCACTCTGTGCGTATTGCTCAAAGGCTTTATGAGTTCATTTAATAATTGAAAAGAAATTAATAAAGGTATCAAATGCCCTCGCAGCACATCCTAATGTGTTAATTAAACAGTGCTGAAATCTCATCTGTAACAGTATATTCTATGCAGTCATCTTCTCAGATCTGTTCACTGAATGCATATGACCCAGAAGTGAAACAAGATGTACTGACATAGATGTAAATAAACATGCAGACATAAATGTTTGCATATTTCTGTCTCTCTCTCTCAACTGAACCTGTTTAATCTGTTTAAATGAGGCACTGGTGGTTTCCTGCTATGCCTCGCACATCATAAAGACATTCTTCCCTCTATTATAGTGTTGTAGAGCTCCTCGTTCACGGCCTCGTATCGTGCAGATCTACTGTTCAGAATGTAGATCTGGTCAGTTGTGAGACGTGGGTCAAAACCTTCCTTCTGCAGCCTGGTTTTCTGGATTTTAAATGTGCCTATTTACAAACATAAAAATATATTTAATTCATATTAAATTTTAAGCTATCAAATTGTATGTATTTCCTATTTAAACGTCATGAATTAGTGGGTCACTTCACCTGTGGTGTCAACTTGTGGGGAGATTCGCAGGAACACGGGGCGCGCGTAGGAAGGAAGCAATCGCTGGATACTTTGCAAGAAACTGTTGCAGTCAAAACTCCCCGTAGCATCTGCAATGGCTGCCATGCCTGCCTTACCTTCCACACCTGGAGCAAAATTTGGTGATAAACAAGAAGCATTAAAATGAAATTACAGTAATGAATCAAATATGATCCTGAAGGCACTTGAACAGATCGTTACAAAGACAATCACCTGGCACCGCCACGCCGTACACAGCCACATCCGTTTGATCAAGATGATTGCTAAGTATGCCCTCCACCTCTGTCGTAGAGACGTTTTCTCCTCGCCATCGGTAAGTGTCCCCACTGCGGTCACGGAAGTACATGTAGCCAAGTTCATCCATCACCAGTACGTCACCTTGGGGGAACAGAAAGTGGGTTAACGTTCAAATTTAAGTCGAAAAATAAAACTACACTCACATAAACTCTACAACACACTAGCAAATGAAGTTTGCTGATGAAACGGTGCGTTTATTTAAAACTTTTTGTCCCAAATTCTTTGTTTTCTAAAAAAAAAATCATCTTCATCTTGAACTCAGGCTTGTGTACATTATTAAAAACAAAAATGGTAAGTGTTACTAATAGAACATAAATGTGAATAAAATAAGTGAGACTATCTACCTGATAAATATGCTAAATCATTTTTCTTGAAGACACTTTGAGCGATCTTCTTCTTTGTAGCATCCTGGTTAGCATATCCATCAAACTGCCGTAATGGATCCTTCTGGTTGATCTTGCCTACCAGAAGACCTGGTTCCCCTGCACAGCAGAAGAGAGTCCAATTCATTCTTTATTCAAGTTTCAGGCGATCGGCTTTATACAAAATATAAAGACTACCAAACTACATCATACAAATCCAAAAAAGCTGTCTGGTCCTCTGGACATAAAAAAAAAAAAAGTAGAAACGTTTCGTCTTTCGTCCGAAAGACTTCCTCAGTCTGAGGTGCTGTGTTCAGCTCAGACTTTTTTTTTAGATTTTCTACCTGGATTATTGAGCATGCATCAGGATACATCAAACAAAGTTATCATTGCAATAAACCACAATAATTACCAGGGCGGCAAGGCACACAGAGGCCCTGACTGTCCCGAATAAGTTCCATTGTGTCTTCATTCACCTTCACCAGGCGAATGGGGTACACGGTGGGAATAATACGACTGTTGAATCCACAGGCACCCACCTAGAGAACACAATGAGGTCAGCTCAAATCTAAACCATATTTATTTTGTTTATTAGCAAAGATTCAACAACGAATCCCAACCTTCCCATCCATGTTAGCAATGCTGCAGTTGCACTCGGTTGCTCCATAGAACTCGCCGATCTGCGCCACGCCAAATCGCTCCATGAAGGCTTCCCACACACTGGGCCGCAATCCATTCCCTATTGCCAGACGAACTTTGTGGCTCTTCTCCGCTGGTCGGACTGGCTGAGACAGTAGGTACCGGCAGATTTCCCCGATATACTGCACCACCTGTAGAGAGACGGGAAAAAAATCTACTAAAACTAACTAAATATTGCTTCAGTGTTTCACCAGAGTTTCTGATACAAATTAATTGGCTCTTACAGTACAGTTGTACTTAATGCAGTCATCCCAGAAGCGGCTGGCAGAGAATTTCTTCTTCACGACCACAGTGAGGCCATGGACAAGACACTGACCAACTCCAATAATATTACCTGGGAAAAAAATGAGTCTTTATTGTATTTAAATTTAATCTTAATGGACTTATTGTATATGCTACTTACAAAGTAAAATTTGTGGGTGAGCACTGCTTACCTGCCGAGTGATAGAGCGGCAGGCAGTCATAGAGAATGTCATCAGGCCGCATGCGAAAGGCAAAATGCCCAAAAGCAGCAATTCTGTAGTACCTGTTGAAAAAAAAAAAAAAAGGATATATTCTTATAAACAGGATATTATTCTTATAAACAGGATATTATTCTTATAAGTTCTCATGCACAGTAACTGACCAAGACTTTTAGGGGAGTGGCTGTTTAAGAAAACATACCGACTGTGCACTACAATGGCAGCCTTGGGCAGTCCTGTGGTTCCAGAGGTGTAAATGTAAAACAGGCGGTCTGCAAAAAAGAATATAAAAGAACATGACAAATACATTTTTTTGTTTTAAAATGTCTCCACAGATTATAATAAACATTAAAATGAATCAAAAGAATAACAGAAAACAGCTACTGTCCTCAATCCATCTTGTGCTTTTTAGTGATAATAATAATAATACCGGTAATAATAATACATTTTATTTGTATAGCACTTTTCTAAATACTCAGACGCTTAATTGTCTCAGCATACAGTTTGACTCACACTTCAAAATGCACATTTCTGTTCATTCATCTAAGATGAAAAACAATTATTTTTCTTCAATAGTGAGAAATGACCTTGAGCATTTTCACATTACCAGTACTTTTATTTTATTGCCAATTAGAAACTGCGACAAAATTAAGACTCAGCTCAATCTGATGGCTTCCTTCCTTCAATAGATAACTTTACTAATTGGCATTTATAATATATGTGAATGTTTTTTGTTCAGTGCCATGAGATAACGTCTGTTATGACTTGGCACTATATAAATAAACTGAGTTGAATTAGAAAAATTGATTGCATTCATTTGGAAATCAACACGTAATAATCTTGTGTGAGAGAGGCTCAAAGTATTTGCAAACAAAAAGATAGTTCTGGTGAAAAAAATGTAGATATTTGATAAAAACAAGATAGTAAATATTAGTCCTATTCAAACCTGGCACTATCATGTTTCTGTGAAGATCTGATCAGTGGCTGAAGATTGAAAAGTCATTTACATCAGATTACCCAGACCACATTTTAAGGGGGTCTGGGATGCATTAATCCACACTCTGTCACGAATGACCGTAACACACTCGTCTGAATAGAAACCAATCCTGAGACTACGTTAAGAACTCTTCACTGACCTCACATAACTCCACACAAGTAGTGGAGATACCACCAGGATGGCTCCTGGTGTTAAATTATTTTTATTATTATTATCCTTACGTTCCGTAAAAATAATTATGCAAAGTTGCTGGATAACTTAAAACTATGAAACAACAATCTATGGGACTATTCTGAAGATAGGATATTTATCTATTTATTGGCTGATAGTTTCAATATATGATTTTTGCAACCTATGTCAACAAGAAAACGTAAGTTTTCTCCAGATTTGATTGATTAATGGGTTATTAGAAGCTTTTTGTTTTAGTACCGTAGTTGTTAGTTTATTGTACCTGCTGTGGTCAGTGTTTTCTAGAATGTTTTGTGTCAGTCATATGACAACAATCAGCGCTTTCTAATTAGAAGTCGAATGTGAAGTTTCTAGCATACAGTGTTTTAGTTCAGTGAAGTTACATATAAACAGCTGATAGACTGCCAGAGAGCCATCTGAGTTAACGTTTCAGCAACGACGCACCAACACACCACCAACTTTTCGAAAATAAAAATAAAGTTAAAACAACCAACCAAAACAACTGGACTTCTATTCTGAACCTGAATATTGAAGCTAATATTTTATTCAGCTTCAAAATAAAAATCCAATTGTTTTGATCTTTAATTTATTTTGGACCGACTATGACCTTCACCAGCAAATCATGGACTTGTTTTATAATTTATGCCACTTTTATTTTTTTCACATCACATCTATAAGGGTATACAGTTTAACTTATGTTCATTTTTTTGCAAATAACTGCCACTCATTTATGTATGATTGATGCAACTGAAGGTATTTGTGATTTTTACAGTTACATCATTATATTTGTTGAAGTTTTTTTGATTCTCTGCTGACAGTCGACGGTTTTACATCTACAATCTCTTTACTTGCATGCAGGGCGGGAAACTGAGCTCTGCTCACTAAGAACACATTTTACTGCCTGGTCTAATCACTCGTATTTAGAGCTATTCACTTGTTATCAGATCAAGCAGGAGGACATCTGTAGAACCAGTCTGAATGAGGATACTGAGATCCAACTACACCCTCTTTCAGAAGCAGTCTTGAACACAAATACCGGTACCATTATTTCACTTCTGCCCTTATCAGTTAAATGACAGTAAATTCAAGTGAAAACATTTTTTTCATAAGGTATAAGAACTGACTCAGAAAAGAGTTGTGTCTGAGATCAGAATTAAAATGAAATGTCCACTGATGTACAAATGTCTCCTGCTCTGTCAAAATAACCAGAAAACCAGCTAAACAGACAATGATTTTAATATTTTAATTAAACAGAGATATTGCAGTCACAATTAATTCCATTAAATTTTCAAAATTTACTTCAGGACTGGGCAATAAGTCTCTCAAAAACAATATTGTAGCTAAATCAACCACAATGATTTGAGACCTTCAGCTAATAAATCAAGCCAATAAACAACCTATGCTTAAGAATTAAAAAAAGTTACAGAATCAAACACCTTTACGATTTTGACCATTTATACGATTTCTTTCCCTGCTTTTCTGTGCAAGGTTGCAGGACAGCTGGTGTCTACAGCCTGCTGTCATTGTGAAAGAGGCGGGGTACACCCTTGACAGATTGCTAATCCATCACAGGGCCACATAGACAAACAAGACGACAACCACACATGCTCTCACTCACAGCTTAGTTACCAAGTGCATGTTTGCATGTTTTTGTATTCATGTTTTTGTTCTGCTGGAGAGAGCTGGTGCACTCAGAAAATTCACTTATACACAGAGAGGACATGAAAACTCCTCATAAGAAGACTCCAGGAGGCAAACCTGTGACCTTTTTTTCTGTGAGACGATAGTTCTAACCACTTGACTGCATACACATCAATTCATTCCTGCAACACAGTAGCTGAAACCCTGATTTGAAAGGGATACAGTATATTGTATTGTTTTACCGTAATGAAAAGATTGAACTGTTCTGAGGAAAAAATGACACATTTCACCTGGCACACAAGTCTCGTCAGTTACACAGCTGCTGCCAGAGGGCTTTTTGATGCAATATTTACCGGTAATAATGTTTCATACCGCCAACCAGGATTTTTTTTTTAAATAATATATTACAACTTAAAAATACAACAGTCGACAGCAAGGTGCACGAGTAAAGCCCTCATACAACTGAATTACAAAACTATAATAAATATAAGTAAAATTAGCTGCATATGAATGCAGCTTACCAACCAGCAAATGGCTTGAATGGTGCACATAGTGAGCAAAGACGCCCATCAGCTGACAAAGACGTGAATGTTAGTCAGACAGATACTTTAAAGGTATTTTATTGCTTATATAATGATGTGCCATCTACTGTATATATAACTGTAGATAGTAAGTACAAACAGCTGAAACAACCTTTTACATACAGGTTTGCATGTTTACAGGAATATAAAATTAGGATTGATCATTAACGTTATCGATTTTGTGATATATTTTTTCTAATAAATACTCAGTTCACCATATATTTGATCCAATAATCAGTCCTTCTGACCAGAAATGACAAATTAACAACTTTTGATTTAGATTACTGGAAAGAAAACAACAAAATCTCAACCTGGAATGCCATGCAGTGGGCTGGCTCTATTATACTTCTTTGTAATAAATCCCTCAGGAAGCAGAACTATACTTGTTATTTATGTTATAATCTGGAGATAGCCCAATTATTTAAAAGACAGCAAAGTTAGGGTTAAGTTACAGTTTA
>JARVJN010000532.1:21851431-21864008 GCA_031763805.1 Argolebias nigripinnis | reverse complement strand
AAAAAAAAAGCTTTGCGCGTACGTGCCCTGAGGGGCAACGCGGGGCTACGCTTCTGCCACAGCGTACGTACGTGGCGTATAGAGAGTACGCTCAGGTGTATTTCAGCCTTAAGATGAAAATTTCAGACCCCTCCATGATTTCTACGTGGGAGAACTTATAAAGTTGCAGGGTGTTCAAATACTGTACTTATTTTTCTCCTGTATATACTGTAAATATACTGTATAAATAAAGGTTGAATGAATGAATAAATATATACCGGTATCTATATTTGAGAAAAGCCCAGCAGAGGGTGCACTGCTCTTGTAAAATAAAAAGCCCCAATGCCTCCAGAGGCAGGGCTGTTCCCATGATTCTGCTCTTCAGCTTGTTAGCATAAAAACAATTCAACTACAGCTTCATCTCAAGATCAGATAAACTGTCATCACACAGATATGTTTAACCATGAATTTGACAGATTGAAAAAATATACAGTATATACATATACTGTATAAACAACTGCTTTGACAAAAAAAACTCAGTTTTATTTAACATGTGTACCTGTGCTGGATTTTCCCATTTTTTCAGGAAATCTTCTTTGGCTTTGGCAAGAAACTCCTTCACTGTGAAGAAACAAATAGATATATTTCAAACAATGGTTTCGACATGTATGCATAAACAAATAAAAATAAACAAGGGCCACCCAGATCCCATCTAATCTGGGCCCAGCTGAGGGTTTTTGCACTAAACCCTAGAAGAAGAAAAAAAAAAAAAAAAAAAACAGTCCAGCAAGTGAGCATGATGGACATTTTTCATTTGAACATACTGGGTCGATAAACATTTTCTAACCCTAGGCTCATAACTTTTTATGGCAGCTACAAAAGACTAAGATAAATAAAAATTATCTTCAAAGTAATCATGACACGAAGAGTTTTTATTCAGAGGAAGCAGATCCAGAAAACAAATCATATTTTAAATCTTCTAACACACAACTTTCCTGAAGCTGTTTTGGATAAATCTATTATAAAATTAATTGAGAGAAATTTTTACCAATTCAACAAATGCAACAAACTTATTCAAACTAACACAATAAAACATGCATCCATCTCGCCTTTATGAGCAGAACTACTCGTGCTTTGGTGGCAGAGCAGCAACAAACATGTAACATAGAACTGTTAATGCCTGTTAGGACAGATTAATTACAACTTGGCACACACGTTGACATATGGAGAAGTTCGTTTTAACCCCTTATCTGTGCAGGGCTATGCTCAGCGCTCTGTGGGAACACGAAGATAATTACGGTAGCCCTTCCTTATTCTACCAAACTATCCACCCCAGCTGCAGAACTACTTCTACCATTATGCTTGGATATAAAATGGTGAATGTTGTGAATAGCTGGTGTCGGGGGAGGGAGACAATACATTTCAATTAACTGTGATGCTCAATTACTTTTATGAATACCAACCTAATAGCTTTAATGAATCTTGAGAATATATATATTTTTTTGCTGTTGACTATTTGGACGCATGATTTCACTGAGTTCAGGGTATAAATCATTAATACTGTATTTTTTCCCATAGCATTGGTACTGAATGCATTATATCTCTGAACAACTGAAAACTTGACCCATGAAAGGCCTTTTCAGGATTATGTAAATTTTCTGTCTACCTAATCAATATGAAACAACAGCCATGGGCAGTTTCAATAAAGCTGGCCAGTGGTCAATAATGAAAGTGGATAGTAATTCATTTATCAGCTTAGTGGTATAAATATTTACACTAATTATCTTCTGGAGTTATATTTGAATTTGAACACTAACATGAATAATATGAGACACGGTTATAGGCAAACATGCACATATACAAGTCTCAAGCTAATCCCAGTGAATCTCATACAATTACAACAAGTTTAATCCTCACTTAGCTGATCTGATTTCCTGCAAAATCTCTAAAGACTTGCAGCTCCAACAATGGGATGGGAGAAAGCCAGCAAAAATGGTAAAGACCAAAGTTCACGTAAACATGTCAGGAGCACTGTGGCTCCCACAGAGAGCAATGAAAGCAGAGTGGTCGCCAGGGAGGACAACAATTCCCGTGAAAGATTTTCAACTGCACATCCAAACAGAAAAGGCCAAAAATGGAGCAATTACTAGAATAAGTTGGAACTTTGCCAAAGAAAAACATGGATGAATTGGAACAACGTAGCCGGAAGCTAAAAGGCCAAACTAGCAGCTGTTCAAAGGAACTGTACTGGTCTTTTGTCAGTCTTTGTTAGATTTAGGAGGCAAACTGCAGATGTTGAAAGTTGCAAATAAACAAAACAACTGTGCCTATCCTGTAACTTTATATTCCTTACCATCTGGGAGGTTTACGGCTACTTCTGGTGTTGCCGCTTCTGCTGAACGAGACCCTGATTCACTTGAGCGCGAGGATTCCCTCTTGCTTGCATGCCTTCTGGAGCTCTTCCTGTCACACATTAGCCTTGCAGGATCTCCCCAGTACTTCTTCCTTCACCTCTTTTTGTTCCTTCCTACAGCCACTGGCTCATGACCCGTTCTTCTCCGAAAGCGATCTGGACAGTCTAGCAACTAAAACTTGAGCAAAACAGCCTTTTGTCCTGAACAGCTGAAGATTTCTCAAGCTTTTCAGTGACTGTCACTTTACTAGAGACCAAGTTCAAAAAGTGGCATCCACCTCCACAAACAGCATGGAATGCAGTACTGCTCCCAGTAACACCCATACAGATCAATTGGACCCTTGCTTGGTTTGTATCAATATTTATTGTGTACACAAAGTGCTCCCTGCTGTTCCCTCTCATGCCACACATACATACACACACAGGCTATATACATTGATCTAAACAGGGGTATAATCATCCAGAGGAGGGGTATAACAGGCTGGTATAATTATCCAACCCAGAGATAAACTCTAATGCAAAACTAGGCCTAAGTAAATACCCCTGAGATGAATGTGACAGTTCCTCTAAAGCTTTCCCAAATTAGCAGAACCAATCAGAAGTTACAGCTTTGATGACGAACCTTTAGAAATGATATGGATGTTTTCAAAAACATAAAAGTAACACTCTCATGAGACAAGCAAAACAGGAACTCTCCACCACAACTGAAACTTTCCCTCAGCCCAAATGCACCACCGTCCATGTAGTGCCAGTGCTGAATTGATCCTCCAAAAATCAATCCTTCACGTCTCTCATGGGCCTCGTTGGCTCACGCTGATGCAGAAATGCAAGGATTATATTAGGGCGAACGAGTCAACATTAAACCCAAACGGCAGCAGATCAGAAGCTGGTCGACACCAGGTCTTTTTCAGATAGTTTATAAAGAGGAATATGGTGAATAGGAAAAACGGTAGAAGCGACAGAGCTAGGAATGTGTTTGCAAGCCTGAAAATGTAATAAATCAATTTGTGACAGGCTGCATATAGCCAGGGGACATTTACTAGGAAGCAGCCAATGGAAAGTTGTTTTATAATCTAGTGTCCTGAAACACAGTGGCCTGATAAAATTTCTGACCAGTTGGGAAGCAAAAGAGCCAGCACAAAGCTCAGTCACCTTACAGTGTCATGCATATTTAACTTTCAATAGCAGCAGGAGTCTGAATTAACCAGTTTCACTGTGTAATTGCTACTATGACCATAAAGTTAAGAAGGGTGCAATCAAAATCAATCTCACCTTTCTTTTTCTTTACTTCTGTACAAGGGGTATCATCTACACAGATTTTTGATACAAGATAAATCTATAAATAAAATGTATACACAAAATCAAACCAAACAAATCCTTTAAAACAGGGGTGTTCAGCCTTTTTCAGCATGCAAGCTACTTTTGAAATGATCAAGTCAAAGTGATCTACCTAATATAAGGCCCCGTTTACACGAGAACAACCTGTGGAAACATTAGTGACTTTTCAATTTTTATTGGGGGTAATAAACAAAAAATAAGCTGGTTTACAAGGAATTTGCTGTAGTTTTCATGTCAGTCGGGTTGCCAGATAAGAAATTATGAACTGCAGTACTGTGGCTTTAAAATGATAGTATTTTGACCTAAACTGTTGTGTTTGCTGAGTAAAGATGTTCTAAGATTCAATTCAGTTTATTTATATAGCATCAATTCACAAAAGAAGTAATCTCAGGGCACTGAACAGACACATTTTTTTTATGTCATGCTGCGATCTACCAGTACTACCTCAGAGATCTACCAGTAGATTGTGATCTACTGCCCTAAAGTATCTTTTACATCCAATCACTTCTTACTCAAAATCAGCCAAAAACCTCTCCATATTCTGGAGCTCAGGTCTTACTGATATGCCATAAACATGTATCTTCAAACTGCATTAAAGCAACAATAAAAACACAAACAAATGAAATTTTTTTTTCACTGTCCCTACAGTTAAGTCGAACCGTTATGTGAAGTGCTGATTGTCAGGGTGCTTGGTTTATGTAGTATGGCAGCAGCTGTTCCCCACCTTTATGGATTTTAGGTCTAATCTGTCAGGTGCATGCCCAAGCATTTCTTTATCAACTATATCAATAAGACTGCAGCATCACCAGGGCAACTGAGGTGTGGGGTAAAGAGGAGGTGTTTAATGTTCCCCACAACATTCCAAAAAAATCGAGTCTTTCCCATACCTGACAATGACAAATGAGAAGAAGAAAAAATCTGGCTGATTATCTCAATTAGTCAAACATATAAGTCAGTCTTGAATAAAAGTAACTACACAGATATTCTGTTTTGCTTGTCGTGACTTACATATTTAAAGGTGGTTCAAGGTATTGGGATGTTGTATCAAAATAAGAATTTAAAGGGAGGGAATTTTAAAATAAATTGATCCTTGATTGATTAGTCAAATATAACACTTTTTCTTATTGGAAAGAAACATTTTGTACATGATAAATTTCCATATTTTTTATTTTATTTTTAAATTTTATTTTATTCAGGTAAAAATAAATTAAGTACTTTATTTTTTCCATTATTGGACAAACCTACAAGCTGACATACTTAGATGAGCTAAACATTTATCTCATAACCATTATAATATTAGTTCAAGGCTGTAAATTAACAGACATGATCTTATTTTTAGGTTAAAATATGTATGGTAGCTACACGGTCACATTTAGGAAACCCTTTTGATTTGGTTTCTAACAGACTATCAAATAAGTCAAACAAGTTACAAAGCTCAGTTTTCTAGGTTACTGGAATGATTATTCTCACTCAATTAAAATAAATCTAGTTTTTCACTATTTCCCAATCTGCCAGGGCTGTGACATCTGTCAGCTGTGGGACAAGAAGTTGCAGTTTACTAATCAGAGCTTCATGCATGAAAACAATGAACTAAAACACGGGACGTGCATGCTCATTTCTAGCAAATTCCCTCTATCTTTACATAATAATATTTATTTTCAAAACGAAATAACCTAAAAACTGAAACAAGGCAACACTTGATTAAAATAAATGCATGCACCCAGTGACACACTCTTTACTTTAGCACTTTTTTACTAGATTTTTGTTAATGAAAAGTGCGTTATAAATCAAATTCATCATTATTATTATTATTATTACTTAAGATTATAGAACAATTATGCTAAATAAGAGATGTATGTTTCTTGCAAACATCGTGTTATATTTAAGGTTGAAATATCAAAACAAATACAGCAATAGAAAATAAATCATGCTCAGGGGAGACTGCTACATTTCATTTTCACATTTTGCTCACTTTTGCAGTGCATCATGTACAAGTCTTATTAAATGCATATATTAAATCTGAGGAAATGCTTCATTAATTTATGACTCAAAAGCAATGGTGATCTATTCATATTGGCTCCTATGATCTGTTGCTTTTACCAGTAGATTATTAGACTGGGTAGAATATGGAGCTGAATCAAAAATGGACAGTCTCACGATGAGAACAAAAACGAAACAAAAAGGACTACTTTATTCACCCATTTTCTTGTAAGCACAATTACACCAGATTTTGATGAGTAACTGATTAAAAATATAAATAGAAAAAGGTTCAGGTTTTCAGGCAATCAATGCCTTCTTATTTGTTCTGATTGCTTAACAAGAAAACAGAGAGCTTTTTGAACAAATGACTGGAAAAACAACGTGTCAGGAGTACCATCAAGACACAAAGGGTAAGGGAAAGGACATGAGACTTTCAGTAATCTCTTACTCTCTACCAGCATGTTCAAAAAAACGTTAGAAAGTAAATGTAGGACGGTAGAAGGTGAAAAGCCTCAGGAAGTGTTAGACCCAAACACATCCCAGTTGCAGTAGGCTATAAATTATTCCAGGTCTACAGTTTGGAAAGCAACACAATGCTCTAAAGCAGCACAGAAAATGAGTGGATGAATACTTGTCTGATGGAATGTGGGAGTAAAAAGATGAACAGTAGAAATTCCTGGGGGTTACAAAGTCAAGGGAAATGAACAGCAGATGAGAAAAGGGAAGGGATTGTCCCAACGTCCCAAGTTATTTATTTATTTGTTGGCATAAGACTGATGCAACACAGAAAATAGAAAAAGACCAAATGTCTTGCTGAGGTATAGACTCTCAATGGACTGCAAAATTGTTACTGTGGGGAAAAAGTTAAATATGATTTAAAAAAAAATCTAAAAATTAGAAAACCTGCTAAAATGTTCATCATGTGTTTCTCAGGTACCATTTTCACATTTTAACCCCATTTATGTTATGTACATCCAGCTATTGCAATGTTCTTTCTCACCAGTCATAAAGTTTTAGAGAAAGAGTTGCTTCAAATGATTCATAAACAATAAGAAGAGCCCCTCGACTGGCTAGCTGTTCGCCTTAACTGCATGGAAACTTTTTTTGTCTTTTTCCATACACCTTGTTTTATGATCGATGTCATATTTAACAAGGTTCCAACTACTGAAAGCTGACAAACCATCACTTCAAAATGACTAGACTATTCTTTCAGGAATGGAGCAGACTCTGTCACACATAATAGAATCACACGTATAAATTATTAAATAAGTTGGAATGACTGAAAAATACCAGGGGGGGGGGGGTGTATGTCATGAAACTAAATACAAGATTGATAAATGAATAAGTAGGACAAAAATAGGGTTGCACAATTCATCCAAAATGTAAAATCTTCAGTCTACCAGTGTGTGTACTATTGATATTGTAAAGGACTTTAATAAACTACAGAAGAAAACACAAGAGGAACAATCAGACTACTTTTATTTTGGACTACTTATGTATAAGTATATAGAGGGGACCGTGCTTTTTCTGTGATAACTCATAAGCTCTGGAATGACCTTCCATTGGACATAAGACAGGCCTCTTCACTTACTGTCTCTTCTTAAAACCCATCTTTTTTCTTTGCCTTTTGGTACAATCTGAGATGTTTTTAACTTTGTTTTATTGTGTTTATATTTTATTATTTTAGTACTGTTTTTACACTTGACCTTTCCATTTTATGATTGTATTGTATTTTATGAATGTGTACAGCACTTTGGTCCTGTTGGGTGCATAAAGTGCTCTATAAATAAAGTTGGTATGGTATAAACATCAAATATTGGTAATATTGTTTATTCTAATTATGTATGCTTTTTTGTTTAATCTGGATAGAGTTAAATTATTTTGGAATTTAATCCAACACCTATTTTCCCATTTTATTGTTTAACTGGATGAAAAAGTTGTCAAACCTGAAACCGATCTCTTACAGTGTCCTTGATTTAGAAGTTGCTATGCTTGTGTTTTTAACTAAAACACAGACACGCACAAAGCTGAATTATGTTTTTCAAAAACATACATAAAATTTCTCATGCAACATGCATAAAATGACCAGGAGCCCATTGAGTGAGTGAAAGTTGTTACTTTCTCAAATCTTGAACTCTACCATGGTATGAAATGATATAGGTTTCATTTTCTGATCAGGATTTGACGACTTTCAGAACAGAATGGGTTGTACGTATTTGAACAAGAAATCCTCTTTCTGATTTGCATGGATTTAACAAAACGTCATGCTTGTTTTGTTTGTTTGAGACACGAAGCATCTGTAGCCAGATTTGTCTTTGTTTTAAGAAGCAGGCTCAACATTCTTTTAAAAACTTTTTCATCCCGGATGATGTTAACACCATTTTGTGAGTCCTGTTTGCATTATACTTAGATGCAGATTACAAACATTTTACACCATTAAAGTATTACCGGCATCCATTGGTTGAAGGCTGGGCCAAGCTAAGCATATGCTCCACGATTAAGCATCCTTAAGTGATTTTTTTTTTGCACGTTTCATTTACCCATGTTTAAATGTGCTTTACTTTGGCCATTGGCCTCTTATGTCAGTATGCTGCAGAAGAGATGACATTAAATGAATTTAAGGTGACTTTGTGTGCTGTGTGTGTATGTGTTTGTTGTGTGTGCCTGTGTGGGTGTGTGTGAGATTGCTTTAACTTGTTGAATATTTGCTTTTTGCGTTTGGCTGTATATATGTTTGTGCATTTGTTTGGGTGTGTAAATGTGCATGCATAAAAGGTAGTTGCAAGCTTGCATGTATGAATGCATATGAGGTGCACATTTCACGAGGTGTGTGTGTGGGTGTGTGCGTGTGTGTGCCTGGGGTTTGTTTTGGGGTGGGTAGTGCAGTTCTAGCCCCTAATGACAAATCAGCCACCTGGTCCCAGATTGGACCGCAGCCTGGTTTCAGATCCCTTCCTTCATTTGGAAAAGAATGGGATTAATCCTAATCTTGTTTATAGACACCCATAGAGATAAATGCTAAACTGCATTTAACTTGATTTGTCTATAATCTATCACAAAGACGCTTACTATTCCATTAAATGTTGTTTCCGAGAGCTAAGGGTTTGTTAATGGCTGTGTGTTTATTATTTTTTTTCATGGTTTAGGTGATGGACCAGTTTACGTTACAAATGCTTTTCTATATAATCCAACTCCGGCAGACCCACACAGCTGACCTAATTTAAGATGCTAGTTTGTATGGGTTATTTTTCCATGCTGTGCTGCGCTTCTTGCTTAACAATTTGCGTATTAATTCAAAATTTCCACACAACAGAATGATTTAAAGCATATTCATATACCAGTATCCTCCTGTTTATAAATATACACACTCAACAGCAGTTAGTTTTAATTATTTTTTTTTTTTTAATCCTGGGGTGCGGCCTCACTCGTTCAACTCAAAGCAAGATATCTGAGAGACATGTGTAACAACTCCGCTCCAGCCCTCTTTTTTCCATTTAATTGCTTTCATAAACAGATTAATTTGAAGGAGGGGGGTGGGTTTAATTGCTAATCAGTGTTTTCATGCAGCTCCAGAAAGAGTTGAACAGGCTCAAGTGCGTTCTTCTACCCACTAAAAAAATGTTATGCAGCCCTTAGTGCACCGACATGAAACAAAGAGATAGAAGAAGGTGTTGAAGAGTATTTAAAAATACTAAACATTTTATTTACAGGATCTCAAATAGAATAAACTGTGGAAAGGAGTAATGTGAAAGAGTAAAGATGAAAGAGGGACAGTAATTAACAATTTGAGGTAAAGTCTTTGTATTGCTCTGTTGAGCACATTGGACTTCAATTATGTTTGATAAGTATTATAACTTAGGCATCTCAAGATGGATAAAACACACACCCCTTGATGAACCCTGGCTAGACGTAGAACAGACACTTTCCATCCATCCATCCATCCATCCATCCACTTCCGCTTATCTGGGGTCGGGTCACGGGGGTGACTTCCCTCTCCCTAGCCACTTGGGCCAGCTCCTCCGGGTGAATCCCAAGGCGTTCAAAGGCCAGCCAAGAAACATAGTCCATCCAGCATGTCCTGGGTCTTCCTCTGGGTCTCCTCCCGATGGGACATGCCTGGAACACTTCACCAGGGAGGCGTCCAGGAGGCATCCTAACCAGATGCCGGAGCCACCTCAACTGGCTCCTCTCCGAGTCCCTCCCGGATGACCGAGCTTCTCACCCTATCTCTAAGGGAGAGTCCAGCCACCCTGCGGAGAAAATTCATTTCAGCCGCTTGTATCCGAGATCTTGTTCTTTCGGTCATAACCCAAAGCTCATGACCATAGATGAGGGTGGGAACATAGATCGATCGGTAAATTGAGAGCTTTGCCTTTTGACTCAGCTCTCTCTTCACCACGACAGACCGGTTATGAGATAAGATGTCATAATTATGAGATATTATCTCATAATTATGAGCTCATGAGTCAATTTTTTTAATTTGGTGAATGCAATGCTCTTCCGTATATTTTGTCATGCATGAAGTTTTTGCACCTTCTTCCAATAAACAGGCTCCACTTTGGTGTAGTTTTAACCAGTTCATTTTTAAAGGCAATCTTTATTAAACTGGCCCCATTTCATTCTACTTTTATTTATGCAGGTTACTCTCATAGAGCCTCGGAGTCATTTACAAGAGAGCACAGATGAGGTACAAACAACAATAAACCATCATGTAAAAGAATATACAATAAAAAGTAAATAAAATAATATATATAAAAAAGAAACTAAAGTGGCTATTTAGCTAGAAAATGTCTAAACTTAAACGTGTAGGGGTTAAAACTTCACAAAAAGATTGCTGTATAACACCTTCATCAGCAGGTTGTATAACATAATTTGGAATTCATGTGTTATATCATTACCTTCTTGATGTTATTGTAGTTAAAGAATGCGGAGGGTCTGATTACTTTTTTTTAACCACATAATGTTAAACAAGCAAAGAGCCAATTTATTTGAGCAATATTTCTGCCATATGTTGTTTCAGAGATTACATTAGCAATACCAACAATAACAGTCTGCCCTTCTTTTGCTTGTGCACAGTGCAACAATACAGCTTGTCCTTTCATAGCTCAGGGATTCAGGATGCAGACATAATAGGCTTTAATCAATTAGTAACAAACGTGTCTGGCAGGGTTTCCATTTTCAGTGTCCCTGTCTCCTCTCCCAGCATTTGCTTGCTTATTTGATAGATGGGAAAAGGCACTACCCACTTCAAAATTGTACGCCTTTTTTCTTGCTCTGTATTAGCTGCGGAGGGAGGTGGGTTTTCTGAATGCTGATGCTGACTGTGAAATTGGTCTTCGTTTTTCTGTCCAGAAGATATTTGCCTGCTTAATATCAAAAGTAGCAAAGCAAAAAAAGAGAAAAAAAAAGAAAAAAAAAGAAAATTAGCTCAAGAGAAAGAGGAGAAAAGTCCCTCTCCAGGTATCAAGATAAGTCTGGTAGGTGATTATTTGCTCCAAGTCATTCTAACAAATCAGCTCTGTCATCTTGGAGCAGGTCTTACATTCTTGCTATAAGTTAATGTCTTTCATTATTCGTTTAATTCCTGCTGAAGAAAGCTGGAGCAGAACACACATTTTTTTTTTTTTTTTTTTAAAGATAAATTATTAAAAATTATGTATCACCTGCTGGATATTTGTGTAGGCCAGAGTTGCAGAAAAAGCTTCCTCCTGTGCTGCTACGCAGCCCACTCTGCAGGATAAACTTATTCCTGCAGCTAATCAGCTGATCTCCGTGCAGAGCGGAGAAGTGGGTGTGGCTAAGAGCGCTTGCAGGTGGCTGAGAGCAGCCGAGGCACAGAAGGAAATCATGACACTATATGTTCTTTTAGAGCATTTATAGCTGAGAAATATTGTTTAGAATATTGCAAGAGTGTGGGGAGGGTTTAAAACACTTTTATATCATTATATTTAAATAATAAAATAAACAACTACTTACTACTTGTACTATTATTCTTATTCACCTATCTCAGGGCTTCAGGGTATGGATCCGCCGCAATAAACAAGGGACTACTGTATTGCGGACAACACTGAGGTAGTTAATCAGCCAAAATAAAATAAAGAATAATCATAATTTCAAGAATCCCAACTGTAAACCTGTTCACAAGTTCCTCCTTAAGACGGGTTTTGTTTGTTGGCAATGTTTGTCCAAATCATCAGTTTTCAGTGGAAAAAATATACTGTCCTCTATTGTTTAAAGCGTTCTGCTCATAAAAGTAAATTAAAATTGTGCATCATTTGACAGAGCCTTTGCACTTAAGTGAGCCCCATGAAAGAAAACTGTTGTCAAAATCTAATGTTAATTGATGCTTTTCACAACTTTTAAATCAAAGTTTAAATACAGCTTTTGATAAACCAAGCCATGCACATTGTATTTGTTTTTTTTCTCCTGATTATCACAATATTGACTTTCAAACAAAATGTCTGTATTTAAAGTGTTTCTTTGTGAGACTCTTTGAGTTGAAATGCAGTCTAGTAAAGCGTTCTGTTCTCATTCATCATGCGTGGTTATTCCTGCTCAGTTTGCATTGGGAGACAGGTGGGCTGAACCACATCCACACAAATACAATCCCACACCGTATCTATGTTTACAGCCATGTGTTTATCAGTGACCTGCATGCCACGGAGCGTTGAAAGAAGCCAGAGAGAATAAAACTTGCACTCACGTTTCTGAGAGGTTGAAAACCTTCTGGGAGTCTCCGCTCACAATGCGATACGTGATCGGATCGTTCTCTCTGTCAGTGGCCTGAAGGAAAAATGAAAAAACATGAAGTCCAAACAACACTGTTACAAATGAACAGGAGAAGATAACTACCGTACTTGTCGCCGC
>JARVJN010000532.1:21470813-21483308 GCA_031763805.1 Argolebias nigripinnis | reverse complement strand
ACGCAATTTCGGTCCTGTGTATGTCCTGTACATATGTCAGTTCTGACAATAAAGTTGACTTTGACTTTTGACTTTGACTTTGAAAAAAAAGATATTTTATTAGCATTGGCTTCAGTTAGCTTCTGTTTATAACTTTATACTGTAAATAGCTCAGAAACCGCTTGGTGGATATTTCTGAAACGTACAGAATGTAATCATCACTGTATGGACATTTACAAGTGAGTAGCTTTATTAGATGTTTGAGATAAAAAACGATCTTTTATTAGCATTAGCTTCAGTTAGCTTCTGTTTATAATGTTATAAATAGCTCCAAAACTACTCGGTGGATATTTTTTCTGCTTACAGAGTGTAGTTATATGAGGTTTAATGTACTAACTGTTAGCCTGGATGAAACATTTGAGATAAAAATCAAATTTTTATTCGTGTTTTGAGAGACGTACTCGTCTGTTAGCATTGGTTTTATTTCTGTTTACGTTATAAATAGCTTCGAAACCCCTTGGTGGATATTTTTCTGCTTACAGAGTGTAATTATATGAGGTTTAATGTACTAACTGTTGGCCTGGATGAAACAGTTGAGATAAAACTTGATTTTTTATTCATGTTTTGAGAGACGGACTCATCTATTAGCATTGGTTTTATTTCTGTTTACATTATAAATAGCTTCAAAACCACTTGGTGGATTTTTTTCTGCTTACAAAGTGTAATTATATGAGGTTTAATGTACTAACTGTTGGCCTGGATGAAACATTTGAGATCAAATTTGATTTTTTATTCGTGTTTTGAGAGACGTACTCTTCTGTTAGCATTCATTTTATTTCTGTTTACATTATAAATAGCTTCGAAACCACTTGGTGGATATTTTTTCTGCTTACAGAGTGTAATTATATGAGGTTTAATGTACTAACTGTTGGCCTGGATGAAACATTTGAGATAAAATTCGATTTTTTATTCGTGTTTTGAGAGACGGACTCTTCTGTTAGCATTCGTTTTATTTCCGTGTATATTTTAGCAAATAGCTAATAAACCACTCGGCTAATAAACCACTAACCTTTGTGCTATAATGTCAGCTATAATTTTTAGCAAACAAATAATAATTTTTACCATGTTAATCTTCTTAAAAGCCTTGCTTTGCGCTCCTGTGGCAGACATTAGCAGCAGAGCTAAACACTCGGTCCATATTGCCGAGTTGTCTCAGTGGTGGATGACGCGTTACGTCGGCGGTGACGTAGGTGCGACCTATACACCGGTGCGACCCATTTCTGGTTTTTTCCAGTTTATTGATAATAATTGGACAATGCGACCTATACACAGGTGCGACCTATACACCGGAAAACCGCATGATAAACTATTCGGTTTTACTGATATCCGGCTACGTGTGTACAGGGCCTAAATACAAAGCTCAGAGGAGACAGCTGAACTGTGAGGACAGTAGTGTCAGATTACATCAAACAACAGAGACAAAGACACGTGCCTTGAGTCGTGGAGTGTATTAGCTAAAGAGAAATGTGAAAAGGGCAACAAAAAAGCATGTACTGTATACACACACTGCTCAGGGTTGACAGACGTAAAAACACTATTTGTAACAATATCTTTGTGCAAAAACTTGTTTTGGTAAATATTTTAGGCTAAAATAGAAAAGATGGGAAAGTTCTGTTGTCTCACGTTATAGTTTTTTTAAATTATTTGCTCAACAGATGACTGTGCCCCCGCACTGATCTGGAGTCAGCTGACTCATGCAGGCATAATTGCTTCTCAGTGGTTCTACAGAACACTGGAATCCATGAATCAGTTGTTGTGCGGGGTCGCTCCACACATACCAGTCACACAGGCTGCTTAATCAGCATGGTGGGCTCCATAAACCCCTAATAACAGTCAGGCAATTTTACCATGAGTAAATGAAACTAACAACTAACAGCATGAGGATAGGGAGTAAATGTAGATATTAAAGTACATTTTATACAAACTGAAAATTAACCAAAAAAAGTCTTAACAAAAAAGGGAGAAAATAGTGTTGGTAAATTAATATTACTGCATGCACATGCTGCCATCTTTCCAAGTTCTAAGAACACATGTGCTAAAACCATGCGCTCGAGCCACCCCGAACAATCAATTTAGAGTTTGTTTTCCCCCATGGGATGAAGAGTTTCCATGCATGCACCCACTGCAGGAATTTCCCAGAAAAACCACCGGGTCTTTAAAAAAAAATCTGTTCAATATTGGACTTTAACTGAGCGTAGCAGGCCTCGGTTACACAAACAGAACAAACGTGAAATGATTGGAACAACGTGCCGTCTACCTCTGAACTGCTGTGGTTTCTGGTAAAAATAATAATTTAAAGTCTACGCCGTTTCATTTCTTCCTAAGCAAGTCAGCAGGTTTGTGGTTTCATATTTTATAAACCATGTCTGATCTTTTGCCTTTTATAGACTAAAATCAGTTTTTTGTGCTGGAACCTTCACAGATACTAACCCCTAAGCATTTTTCAACAGGGGTTTCTATTTTTTAATTGTTATACCAGTGAAGGGGAATTGTTACTATAACCCACTCTAAAAACAAGCTTATTGGACAAAATGTGTTTTTAAACGTGTCAAACGTAGAAAAACATTTGATGAAATGTCACATGTAATATATGTTACAGCTGACTGAAACAAGATGTTAAACATTAACATTTGAAATGATGCAACATTGCTGAACTGACTAAACAAAATCAGTATTGTCATACAAGTACACAAAATGCCTACCTTTTCTTATATTTAAGGGCTTGCGACTTCCAGTAATCAACCTCTTCATCTTTTGACGAAAATTTAGGAATCATCTCTGTGTCCATGTCAGGGCACCCTGAGAATAAAAATAATCATAAAAATTAAACACTTTCACTGGCAAACTTTCTCAGTGACTTGTTGGTGACTCAGGAATGCCACAAAGTTTTTGTAGTTTCTGTCCTTTAGCTGTGTAGAAGCATGCACGGTGCGTTCCCTTATCTTAAAGCATCCAATGAAAGCAGATATCAGAATATGTCACATTCCTAACTGCAGACAAAAAGATCTGAAGGTGAAAGCAAAGATATCTGCCCATCCAAATTCATATAACCTTTGATGAATTAACGACTTAATAAGTGTGTCTCTTTTTATTTTTTCTAAATTAATTTAATTCTCTGTGGCCAGAGTGGAAAGCCTTTCAAGTTTTCTATTGCCAACTAAAAGATAACACAGCTCAGCTCTTGGGATATTAGTACAACAAATACAGACAACAATCTAGCCAAACTAAATGTAGTTTATGTCAAACATATCAAAGCGGTCTCCCACAGCCTGGATGTGAAATTTCAATAAAGTATTTAAGGTTTTGAACTCAGTTTTGCTTGGAGAAATAGCACCATGACAGAAAGTTGCTCCTCTTTTTTGGTTTAGCTTTCAACGTTTTCCTCAACCCAAGCTCTTCATAAGGCGTGTCCATGTGTGTTTTTATGGGAATGAGTGGAGGTGCTGGGGTTGGGAAGAGGTTACAGCTGCTGTAGCAACTTGAGGTTACAGGAATGTTATACTGATATGTCCACCACTCAGAGGACATAACAGAAAAACTCTCAGCTGAAATTATAGTTAAAATAAACAAGGGGAATTTTTTTCTTAACAGCAAAAAAAAAAAAAAAAAGAATATGAATCTGGAGTTTTTACTGAGAGTAAGTAACAAATGTGATTTGAGACAAAGAGGATGTGTTATTTTCCTTCCTAAGCAAGGAATGGTCTCAATACAGAGGGACAGCAACTTTGAGGAAAGACCATTCGCTCTTCCGTTTGAACATTCCTCTGAGATGGCCTCATCAACAGCCTACTGACTACACACAACCCTCACGTGTTGGTACGCTGCTACTGAAATCAAAACAGCGGGAAATCAGAGGCTTGCCAAAGCTGAAACAAGTTGGCCCAAATCTCTATACAGAGTCAAAACTAAAGCAATATGAATCAAAGTCTTCTAACTAACACTTATTTGCAGAATAGACAGGGGCAGGCAGGCACACTGTGCAGGTAAACAATTACATAATATGGAGAGGTTAAGTCTTGCCACATAACAGGTCAGGAGAAGACACTCAGCCTGAACACATGACATTTTAGTTTCCTCTGGAGTCGCAATACACACGAGGAAGCTATCTGAAAATACCAGACAGGGGAAAGTGTAAAGACAATTGGCGTTCCCCGACATTCTTGAATCAAGGTTCTTATAGTCACTGGCATCACATGGGGTACATGAGGTAGAAAAAAATGGTGTACTCAAGATTATATACAGTTATGTACTCTGACTTATATGATCTGATGCAGATGATGCTGTGATTTTTAACAATTTCAGTAATGCAGCTATTGTGGTCACACGTTTTAGTGTGGTTTAAAGATAAAGGGGTGGAGGATCACAAAAATTCTTCTTCCATTAGATATTTACAGACTTTTCATTAGTTTGCTCCACACAGGATGACATTCAGCCCTGCAGGTTGAATTTGCAGGGTGTGGTGGTGTACTTCCTTCAGAACTGGGTGCATATTTTAGTCCCTTGGGTTATTTAGGTCAGCCCACAGGGCTTTTTTTTTTTTTTTTACTTCAAAACAGTCATGAAACAACACTAGGAGACATTTGGTGTAAAAGAAGAGAACAAATAAACTCAAATTGATCATAACGACTTGGTTCCATTGGAAATAGTTTTAGCTGTAGCCATGTAGCTAGTCTGATCACTGACACGTTAGGATGAATACAGCTAAACAGGAGATTACTTCACCAATATGTGACCTGCTTTCAAATGTTACAATACACAAATTGTCAAAGTGAATACTGTAATGAGTTAAAGATACAAACTGGAGCTCATAACTATCGATGTTTCGGCCAAACATGTTAGCAGCATTTTTAAACGTCCACAAGAGCCGTCACCGAACAAGACAGATACCGCGTTAAAAAAATAATAAAAAGCTGAATATTTTAAAACATTTAAGTTCCTACCTGCTCACATATCAAACCGGTGTCTCGTCCTTCGTGTCAGTAATAAGTCGTCTAGCCGACGAGCTGACTTTCCTCGGTCTCCGGGCCTCTGATGCTAAATGAGGTAACTGGGCTGTGTTTAGGAAACTGCCAACGCGTCTCCCGGAAGTAAGGGGCGTACGTGCTGACGTCATTCCTCGTGACGCAAGAACTGGGCCAAGCCGCACCTCCCAGACATTCAGAGGTGTGAGTGCGCTCAGCTTTCTGGTCTTCAGGTTTCTGTGACTAATATAGCAACAACTTGGTTTTTTTGTGTAATTTTCCATAAATAGGACAACCAGGAACCTGTTTTTCCTCTAGAGATGACCTGTTAATAGTCTTTTCAGACACACTGGCCCTATTGTTTAAAAATAAAATTATAGCCTAAACAGTGTCAATATACAAAATATAATAATAATAATAGAAATAAATAAATAAAATAAACATTGGAGCACAATCCAACTAAATAAACAAATAAATAAAAGGAAAGTACAATAATAAAGCAACCATCCAAACAATGCCGGTAACTAACAAACAAAACATGTTCAAACCTCAGATTTGTTTTATTTTAATACATCACATTCACATACAGTATGTTACGAGATGGCGTTTAGTAAAGGTTGTCTATCAGTACGTAAAGGATTGTTTTGAATCTTCACTTTGTTGTAGTCCTATGAGGAAGAACATTGGCGATAGTGGAAATAAATGACTCCCATTCAACAGGAATACATCTCCAGCAGGCTCAGGATGAACATCCATCTGTCTTGTATGACCGGGGTTTGAGAGGACAAAAAACGAAACAAGCAAACACAGATGGATGAGTCCAGGTGATGTTTCTACATTGTATGTGAAGAAAAACACATTTTAATGGGAGCAATATGTTTATACATGTTTTAGAGACAAACATGGAGAGAACAAGAGAGTAAAGACATCAGCAAAGTGAAGAAATGTGGTCCTCCAGCAGTTTAAGCCTTTGGCAACAAAACTAAGGGTCAGCCCAACCCAAGCAAACCCTAAGGATTCATGAAAAGGAAAATTTTATTGACAGGATGTCAATCTCAAAGACGGAACCAGATAAGTTGATTCCACAACAGAATATGCTGATGATTGAAAGCTCTGTCTCCTGTTCTACTTTTAGAAACTCCAGGAAAAACAAGTAAACCTGCAGCCTGAGAGCAAAGTGTTCTGTTGGGAAAATATTGAACAACAATTTCCGTAATTGCTTTTGACACAGTTGATCCCAAAGAGAGACAGAGGCTTGAATATGATATTGAGATTACAGGAACAGCTCTAAAATGGCTTAAATCATATTTAGCTGATTGATACCAATTTGTAAATGTAAATAATAAATATTTTTCTTACACCAAAGTTAGTTATGGAGTTCCGCAGAGGTCAGTGCTTGGACCAATACTCTTCACTTTATATATGCTTCTGTTAGGCAAAGTTATTAAACAGAATGGTATAAATTTTCATTGTTATGCTGATGATACACCGTTATATTTGTCCATGAAACCCAATGAATCCAATCAGCTACGTAGACTACAAGCATGTCTTAAAGACATAAAAACCTGGATGACCCTAAATTTGCTGCTTTTAACAGACACGACTGAGGTTTTGGATTTTGGACCTGAGCATCTTGGGAATATTTTTTTTCAGTCATTCACTTTCTCTGGGTGGCATTAATCTGGCCTCCAGCTCTAATGTTAAAAATCTTGGTGTTATTTTTTGATTAGGACATGTCTTTTACCCCCAACATTAAAACTGTTACTACTGCCTTCTGCGTAATATCACTAAAATTAGAAACATATTATCTAAAAATGATGCAGCACAACTGGTTCATGCATTTGTCACATCTAGACTGGACTATTGCAATGGTTTATTATCTGGGTGTCCAAAAAAATCTTTAAAAATTCTTCAGTTGATCCGAAATACTGCTGCCAGAGTCTTAACTTGAGTTTGTAGGTGAGATCATCTTTCTCCAGTTTTAGCTTCTCTCCATTGGCTCCCTGTCAAATCCAGAATTGAATTCAAAACCCTACTTCTAACCTTCAAAGCTCTCAACAACCTAGCTCCATCTTATAGATCTCGTTGTTCTATGTTTCCACAACAGAGCACTTCACTCTCAGACTGCAGGCTTACTTGTGGTTGTTTCCAAAATCAGAATGGGATGAAGATCTTTCAGTTATCAGGCTCATCTCTTGTGGAACCAACTTCCAGTTTCTGTAGGTGAGGCTGACACATTGTCCAGTTTTAAGACTGGGCTTAAGACTTTCCTTTTTGATAAATCCTAGTTAGTCAGCTTGGTTTCCTCATGACCTATTCCTTATCTTATGCTGCTATAACCTTAGACTACTGGAGGACAAATTGACCTAATTTAATCAAATGAACAGTTACAAATGCAAACAAATGAATAGTTTGTATTTCTAATTATTCTTTCTTAACATGTGATTTTTTGTCTATCCTCCTAGAGAAAACTTGATGGCCTCCATCCTGGGCCTGTCATTGTGTATTCATTTTCTCCTTCCTGTCCTCTCCAACCCTACTTGTTGAAGCAGATGACGGCTTGTCCTGAGCCTGGTTCTGCTGGAGGTTTCTTCCTCATGAGGGAGTTTTTCTTTTCCACTATTGCCTCTGTGCTTGCTTAGAATGGGAGACTGTGATGATGTGAAAACAGAAACCAATCTGTTGGCTCTTTAGACAAATAACTTTATTAACTGACTTTATATGTATGTGAATGTTTCTATTGGGTGCCCTGAGACACATTCTGTTGTGGATTGGTGCTGTATAAAGACACTTAATTGGGTTGAATTGAATAATAAAAGATGGAGCTTTGTCGTTGAGAGAGAACAGAGAGAAACAGTAGTTGCTTGTTATTCATTTTGATATTTACAAAGGACGTCCTTGTAAAAGAGATTCATAATCGTAATGAATTTCTTTCCTTGTAAAAGAAAGGTTTAAATAAAATAATAATAATTTCATAAAATACGAGCATGGAACAAACTGTCACTTTCTTTTGGACAACATTAATTGTGAATTCTCAACAGATATGGCAGGACATTCAACAGATGACAAATTGGCTCACACTACAACTCAAGTGCCTCATTGGGTTTTGAGGCATCATCTAGCCATACACCAACCCCAGTCAAACCCTCACTCCAGTAGCTGTTTAAGAGCAGGACATGAGGTGAATCTCAGGAAAGCCACTGGTCCAGAAGGAATCCGGCCTGTGCAAAGCCACCCTGTTCAGCTTCTCCCCGCTGCAGATCAACATGCCGTCATCTTTGAAAACCACCTGGTCCTCAGAAAACCACAGGCTCTCGGTCTCGGTTGTACTTGAGACAACAAATAAAGCTAATTTCATTCATTCATTAAAACAGTGCTCAGTTTCACTGTACATATGACAATAAACTGAACTCCACACTCTCCCGTTTAGAACTGATAATTGATAAATAAAATTGGTAACACTTTACAATAAGGATTAACTACTTGGGAACGCCTCAGGAACAAATCAGGAGCTAATGGGTAGTTAACCAGTACTTACTGGGGAACACACAGCAAGCCTTATTAGGGGACTACTGGTTAGTTACCTTGTAAATGAAGATTAACTAATCAAGAACTAGTTACCATGGAAATCAAAGAGGACCATCAGGAGCTATGGGGAGTTAACCAGTACTTACTGGGGAGCACACAGCCAAGCCTTATAAGGGACTGCCAGTTTGTTACCAGAAACAGGGGAGAAATTCTCCAGGTGTGTTCTGAATAAACGCTGCACCAGTGAGGTCACTGCTCGCAATTGTCAAAAACCTGTTTCCTAGTAAATACTGGTTTTATTGGATTCTTATCACTGAATAGCAATTTCATAATCTTGTGTCATCTTGACTATGTCTGATGCTTACTGAGTACCAAATCATTTTGTTCACTGATGTATATCATCATACCAAGAGCAATAGTCACTATATCTGACCATTGTTAGCTCCTGATATGTTCCTCTTTCTTTGGTAACTACCCACTAGTTCTTCATTATTTCCTTTTGATTTACAAGGTAACTAACCAGTAGTCCCCTAATAAGGCCCAGTAAGTACTGGTTAACTACCCATTAGCTCCTGATCTGTTTCTGAGGCGTTCCCTAGTTAATCAAATTTTGTGTATATTTGTAAAATGTTACTGTAAAACTCTCCAGATGTGCAGTGAAGCATCTTTGCTGAGCGTGTGTGTTAAATTTATATGGAATGGATTGGAATATGATGTTAAAGTTGCAGTCAATGTTTAAGAAAATGATTAAGAATAGATTGTTGAAACGTTATGTGTGAATGTTATATATTTAAAATCTCTATAAACTAGTTATATTATTATGAGTTATAAATATGGTTTATGGATAATTTTTGCTTGAATTGATTGTTTAAATGGAATTTTGTTTTTAAAAGGGGCAGATATAAGATTATCTTCTTCTTCTGCTTCCTTTCATTTTAAATTTGTTCTTTATTTCTCTATATCGTTATGTATTTTTTTGTTCTTTTGTTTTAAATTTGAAATGAATAAATAATAAATAAATAAATGTTCAATAAATGAAAATTTTAGACAGCCCAAGTTGAAACAAGAATACTTTTTATAAAGGCTGAATTTTGTCAGTGCCAGAACTTTAAGATACATTTTTGTATTAATACAACAACACTCTTGTTTGATAAACCTAAATCCAGGAAAACTATTGGTTTATTTAAAACGAGATACAATTTGGAAGAAATTGGGACAAAACTGAAATTAGTTTCTTTGTCCTCCACACCACCCAACATTAATAAAAATGATAATCCATGTCAGCTTTGAGACTGCAATGTGAAGATATTTGTAATGCTTGGCATCTTAATGCAATTCTAGCTATTGGAAATGATTTATCAGCAGTAAAAACGTACTAAATACATTTTTAACAAAGCAATCTATGACAAGATGGAAGTCACAATTTGTTTAATTGAAACTTTTTAGCTAATTTATTTGAGATTTTCTCATTATGCTTTGTATGGAATCATTTTATTTGGTTTGCAGGCAAACTATAAAATCAACAAATGTCGCAGCAGGTCATTGGATCAGTCTGCACTGTATCATTGACCCCTGTAATAACTGAACTTTTAATGTGTCTCTCAAACTTTATTTTACGCTGCATGGTTAAAGGGCACAAAATCAGTAATTTTGAGGAAAAAATAACTCAATATGAATAAACAATTTCATATTGTAAAGTTGTCAAATTAAAAGCATCAATTTTTATGTATCCACCAATGTTTTGTGTCCAACAATACCTTCAGATTAAAGCCTTCAAATTGAAAACCCCAGGAGACGAGAGGAACAATACAGAGGAAATACACACTTATGGCTAAACAATAGAAGAAAGAGAATTGTACTCAGCTTATTGATGATATTTATCAGGCAAGTGCAGCCAGCAGTTAAAGGTTACATACAATGTTTACCGTACTGTTCACAGGCCTTTGGACCAGGCATCGCTTTGAAAGTACAAAATTATCTCAAAGCCTTATTATGTATTGAAAACAAGTCCAAGTGTTTGCTGAAGGTTATTGTTCCCTGATTGTTCCAAGAGTGCAAGACATGAAGGAACCAAAACATGTTTTAAACCAAATAGCTGGTGGTATCCACGTGCAATGAAATATCAGACTGAAAACATTTTTTTTACATACATGGTGGAATAAAACAAGTTTATAAGACTTTTTACCATAAAACAATTCTTGATTATTTGTAAGGTTTAGCATTTAAAAGATGAGCAAACAGAGAATGATGCAACTAAACCGAGGGTAGCAAACAAACCTTTTACATTGTTTGCTTGATGATTTGTTTTCCGGTTTATAATTATCAGGAAAGTTGTTTTGTTATTCAACTGGTAAAATCAGAAAACATTAATGCATCTGTTTTGGATTGCAGATATGATTCCCAGAACTCCTTAGATGTGTACCATATTTTTCTGACTATGCGGCGCACATAAAATCCTTTAATTTTCTCAAAAATCGTCAGTGAGCTTTATAATCCAGTGCACCTTATGTATTAATTCTGGTTGCGCTTACTGACCTCAAACCGATTTTATGTGGTACAACTGAACAATGTTGAGAGGTATTGTGAATGAGGTGAATAACGTTTCTGTTTTGTTTTGCTTAATGCGCCTTATAGTCGGAAAAAAATGGGAATCCAGGAGCGATTATTTACTTTATTCAAACAATATACTACTATTTAATTGATCATTGTAAGTGCAATGGTACCTGATGCATGTCAGGTAAGCTTAAATCAGCACAAAAGTATTAGAAACATTTTTAAAATATATAAATCAAAATTTATTTGCACAGACTCATTAATAAATTTTGGTGAGCACATTAGCCATACACGCTAGCACACGTAGCCACTGACAGACAAATTCTGCATGTTAAAAATATTAAATTAATTTGTTTTTGGCAAAAGTATGTCGACTTAAGTCATTCGAGCCTCAATTTAAAACTAAATTAAATAAAAAAACTGGCAATTGTCTTGATGTTCATAGCCTTTGGATTCTTTTATTTTCTATTCTTGTATGAAGCGCTTTAATCAAGTTGAGCTTTTTGATGTTTCCACGCCTTTCCGCATCCTTCCTGCCAGAAGCTTCCTCCCTTCCATTGTTCAGAATCCTTATGAAGGTGGTGGGGGGGACACGATGGGCAGAAATACACTAACGCATGTATCGCCTACCCCCTGAACTGGGCCTGAGTGATCCTGGTGAGACACTCAGGCCTCCGCCCTACCACAGGGACGGACTGAAGGTCGCTGCTCTGAAGTGCAGCAGCCTGGGAGCTACAAACAGCTCACGAGGTGATGGGGGCCGCTGTCCTCTCTACGAGTTCTCTGTAGAGTTCTCATTGCTATTTGAACCTGAGGACTGAGGGGTAGAGGAGGAAGATGACGACGAAGAGGAGGTAAAGTTCATCCCTGATAGTTCTGGAGGGTTTGTTGCTGTGTTCTGTCCAGTCAAGCTTTTCCTGCATACTGGGCAAGTGTCGTGCTGGAGAAAACAAAAGGTTCTTTTAGTGGCATTGCTGGCGTTTACCCATCACCCTTTCACCCCTGGTTTCAAACTACTGATCAATATTTACAGTAAGCACAATAAAAGAAGAATAAAAAAAAAGCATTTGCTGAATGTGATGGTGTGTCTACCTACCTGTTCCAGCCAGGGGACTATGCAATCATTGTGAAACATGTGATTGCACGGGAGCTGCCTCACGTTTTCACCAACACTGTAATCTTCTTTACACACTGGGCATTCCAGTGCTGAAGCTGAAAGGGTGAGTTACAAAACAACATTCAATCATAGCACCTACCATACATACGACTCGTCAAGTTGTTTTAGCTCGTTTTTTAAACCAACAACTAGGGATGCACCGATAAATCGGCCGGCCGATCGATCGGCCCCGAGTTCCTTAATTTGGGGAGATCGGTGATCGGCCGATCTTTAAATGAGTATCCGATTTTATCCACA
>JARVJN010000532.1:21314146-21327474 GCA_031763805.1 Argolebias nigripinnis | reverse complement strand
TGTTTTATTTCTTGTTCGCCATGAATATTTATATGGGGCGTTCTAAAGACTTCTCCTCGCAACGTCACATATGTTGCGTTCGGGTGTAGTCGGATATTTCAGAGAGAAACTCGGTTTTTAATTTTAAACTCACTTTGAAAGGAATTTTCATTAATTTATCATTTTGTTTACAAAAACAAACATAGTTGAATGATACATGATATATATCTTCTATCATTTATGCAAATTTGTAAGATGATGTCAGTGGAGTTTTAAACTTTTAAATTGACTAAATTGTGAATATTTTTGTCTAATTTCTCACTTAATATTCAGAAAAATCTCGGCAGCTTGTTTATTGATGCACAGCCACAATTGTTCAAAGCTGTGAAGTCCACAGATGGCATCTGAGTGACAAATCTACTTTTTATCTTTATCTTTTAGCCCACACTGAGGGGAAAAAAGTACACTGCATAGCAAACAAAAACACAACATTTACTTCAAGCTAATTCATTAAACACTTTTTAAAAACTCGGACGTCCTCCCCAGCTGTTTGCCTTCTGGATATTGTGCAGGAACATCAGATTTGGAAACTAAAGGATGGAGAGGAGGGATATAAACAAAACAAAACATGGGAGAGAAAAAAGATGGGAATACGAGAGCTGGACGGCATTGATGCACTACAGGTTTGCAGAGGGAGAGCACGCAGAGCTAGAAGCAGTACCTTAAAGGCTACTCGATCCACCTGCAACAGCCACAGGAGAAAGAAGGCAGAGGCATAACGGATCACAGGGTGGAGTTCAAATGCAAAAGGAAAGCAGAGAAAAAAAAACACTTAGTGATGATGAAAATGCTACGAGGTCTATGGAGATTAATCATGGTAGGAGGATCGCGTCAGGATGTTGAAAGCAAAAGAGCAAACGAAAAGCTTGAAGCACGAGAGCCCAAAACAGAACAAACCAATCAGCACCATTAAAGTAAAATCCAAAATGTATTTAACTTGAAAGAAAATGTAGGGTTTTTTTTTATTATTATTTTTCCAGATCATTCAGATCATTACGGAGCCATAACACAAGTAAACATGAGCAATTAAAAACAGATGATAAAACAAATCTTTCCAATCAACCAATCAAATGCAATTTAGGAAGGAATTTCCCAGCAAATTAGACAAAGTACTTGCAAATTAGACTGCAGTGTGCAACAATTTAATCTGTTTGAGAAAATAATTACCAACTCAACTGTGCTTCAAGGCCCTCTCAACAGTGTAGATATAAAAATGCAAAACTTCTCGTCTTTTGTGAGCTTAGTTAAAAACAACATGAAAATATTCTTTAAAACGCAAACAGCACAGCTGATACACGACATATGACAACCAACTTGGAAAAAAATGAATATGATGCACAAACGCAAACGTTTTTTGGAATATTTTGTCGTAACACTGAAAACCAACACTATAAATACTTATCATCAGTATCTCCTACAAGCCTGCTGTTATAATTGAACCAAAAGTAATTACTTTAATGTATCAATGACAACTGATTCGCTAAAAAGTAAAGACCACATCTTGTCAGATGTGTCCGTGAGCTGGCATAATTACTGAAGCAGCTTTCATTAACTTCATGGTCAGTCCAGGACGATTTATTAGCCCGTCAGCCTAGATCTGACATAATAAAACTACAATAACAAAGAAACTTCAGATGCAAAAGTCTGAGTCGCCTATTCTTCTATCCTAGTCTACATCAATACAGGGGATAAGTTTGTGGAATATTTTGGAAAACGATGTAAAAAAAAGTACAGTCTATTTCTATATTTAAAAAAATGATTAAGAATAACTTGTTGAAAAGATATATTTAAATTTTTGTTAATTTTGAAATGTAACTAGAAATGTAAACGTATGATGAGTTCTTTATTTCGTTATACTACTTATAGATGATCATTGTTTTAAATTGATTATTTGAACAGACTTTTTTTAAAAGGGAGCAGATATAAGATTTTTTTCTTCTTCTGCTTCCTTTCATTTTAGATTTGTTTGTTTTGTTTTTTCTTTCTTGTATTTCATTATTGTGAATTGTAATTTCAACGTCTTGCTTCAAATCTGAAATGAATGAATAAAAAAAAATATATATATATATATAGATATATATATATTTTTTGTTTTGTTTCAAAGGAGTCAGACTTTTTAGTAATATTTAGGACTTGATCAATAGTTCAAGTTTTCTAGAGTCATTTCAAAGTATTTATTTTATTTTTTTTGTCTAGTCCTAAACATTTCCTAAAACCATGACGTTTTTAGCTGAAATATGCCGTTTAGATTAATTTCTGTTTTTGAATTACCTTAATAGCGCTAAAAAAAACTCTGTGTCACCCATTGTGTTTAAACCAAGCACGACTCAAATGTCTGTATTAAGTAGCTCCACAAACAAAATAAAACGTAAAAAATGTATACTTGTTTTTGAATATCTAAGGAAGCAAAATCTAAAAAAAACTCAATCAAGACTTTTTTGGATGTGAACAGATGGCGGTAATACACTAAGTTTGTAAACTGCCAGAAAACACCATCGAAGATGTGAACAGAATTTACAGTATTTGTTAATTTAATGAGCATAAAAATAAATTCCAGAACTTTCAAATCACAAGCTTACAAAAGGTTCGATGTCACTTTCAGGACAGCACAGGTAACTCTACCCCCTCCATTGTTTCGCTGTATGTCTCCAAGCCTTGTTTTGTAGCCACAGCAAGGTAGCGTTTAGAGAAATCAGCACATCTCTGGCACAGAACAGAACTTCTTTTCCCGTTACCTCTCGGTTTCTTTGCTCCGATCCACTCTGAAGCTTCTGTGGGCTCTTCAGCTGCTGCTCCAGCTTCTGGATCTCCTGCTGGAAGAAGTCCCTCTCGTGTTCTCGGTCCACCGCTTGCTCCTGGACACCACAACCAAAGACGATATTGAAGTACAAAAATAGTTTATAAAAAATAAAAAAAAAGCTTCCAAACTATCTATTGAGCTGCAGAATAATATCAATGTAGGATTACAAACATCACAAATTTGGTTTGATTACACCCGGACAGGTGAAAAGACCTGCTCAATCCAGAATAACCTTTTCTGATCTTGTGATGAAAAGTATTTTTGTTAAAATAGTTTCCTCTATTATTTATAGTTTAAGTATTTAATCCGCTCTCAAACATGACCACAACATCTCTATCTGGTATGAATATGTCTTAAATTTGCACTACAATTGTAGATTTTACAGTTTTTTTTAAGTTAAAAGTGATATGAAGAAAATATTGTCCTGCTGTTGCCCTCAGCATTTATAAACATGCCTTAAAGGTCCACAGACATGATTTTTGAACTTTTCATAAAATGGCTCAACATATATGTCTTTTATCATTCAATTATGTTCCTTGTTGCAAACAAAATGATAATTTAATGAAAATTCGTTTAAAAAGTGAGTTTAAAATTCGCGGGACATCCAGGCTTGCTAATTTTGTGACGTCATTGCAGGAATTTCAGTCTGCGGCTGCGCATAGAACGCAGATTCATTTTCTGAACGTTCGGCTATTATTTTTTTTTTTTTTGTATAACTTGAAAAATGCTGTTACGTTGTGTCGCATTTGGGTGTTCTAATATCAGTGAACAAGTGAGCCTTTTCACTTTCCTGAAAGATGAAATACTTCGTCTAGACTGGACAAAACAAACAAAGCTGTCCCCCTCGGAGCCCCCTCGCTCCACCTGAAGGTAAGGCAGAACCTGCTGTTTCTTGTTCAACCCCCTGAACTAACTTCTGCTTCCCAAACCGAAGACAAATCGCTCAAATCTAAACTTAGATTGTTAAATTCGTCTGTTTCTATATTGTGCACTATTGTTATGTAAAAGGAGCGTTCTAGGAGACATTCCTGCGATGACGTCACAAAATTAGCAAGCGGAAGTACCCGGATGTCCCGTAAAGGAACACAACGCAAATTTTAAACTCACTTTTTTAAACAAATTTTCATTAAATCATCATTTTGTTTGCAACAACGAACATAGTTGAATGATAAAAGATACAGTATATGTTGTGCCAATTTATGAAAAGTTCTACATTAATTTAATGTGGCAGGCTTTTTAGTGCATCGACCTCTTTCCTCCGTCTCCCCCACCCTGGTTTTACCAGCTGAGCCTCGGCTGCTCTTCCTGTTCATGCAGACACCTGCTTTGGTTCCCATAGAAACAATCGGCTGCAAGCAACAGCGCTTCCTGTCAGAGGCTGCAGAAAGCCCCAGGACCTGTCATCACACAAGCACAGCCTTTTGTCATCACTCACTCAGATTTGTTGTTTTTGATTTGCTGTAGCGGGGGGGAGGGATTCATTAAAATTCAAAAATATCCCAGCAGTATAAACATAAAGAGACAAAAAGGCGAGGGATTGACATACTAAAAAGAACTTTCCCTGGACTTCAGCAGCCTTACTAACACACAAACAACCATTTATTTTAAAGAAACGTGTTTATTATTGAAACAGCCTGTTCTGTTTTTGTTGTTTAAAAAAAAAAAAATGACGAAGAGGAAAAGGCCTGGTCTCCTTTCTCTTGAGCTTCTGGGTGGCATATTCAAGGAAAAACCAACAAGTGATCAAACGAGCAGCAACGGTGAAAGCTCGCCTCCCACTACACCTCTCCCCCCTGCAAGGCAAGGATCAAGATGAACAAAATCCATTGGTGCCCATTTCAGGGACTTGCATATCACCAGGCAGGCTGTTCTTCATCAGTAAACCAGACCCAGACGCTCTGCAGATTCAAGCTGTCAACATGATCCCCACACCTACAGAACCAAGTTGACAGTGTTGGTAAACTATGAAGAAGGATGAACATGCACATGTGAGTGCAAGTGAATAAAAAAAGGCAACAGAAAAAAAAGGGGCCTGAGAAGGCAGCAAGAGCCGTGGGAACCACAGCCATGGGAGTGTGGGGGTTGGAAGTTTGACTTTATATAAACAAACTCGTGATAGGCCTGTGCAGAGAGACAGATCAGGGGTGGTGGGGGGGACAGGAAGACAGCAGAAGATTGACTGAGGTACATCTGCATCCTTTTCATTTTGACAGCGATGCTTCTCAGAAGCTGACACGTGTTGCATTAAACTCCAGGTCTTGAGCCCTCAGAACGATGCGTGCAGATTACAAGGCTGACTGTGTGCGACCTTGATGTGGGATTTCTCCGCTGCCGAGTGAAAGGCAGCAGCGCGTGCATGCATGGAAACAGCGATAAACACGAGAGCTCCTGGAATCAGCCCAAACTGCCACCGGTGTCGCTTCCCTGCTTTTTTTTTTTTTTTTTTAATCATCCGTTTGCAAAAAATAATATTTCTATGCATTTTCCAAGTTGTATTTCTGCCATGGCAATGTAGCTTCGTTTATGTCTTCCTCATCTTAATTATCCATGTAAAAGCCTAGTCTGGGTCTACCAAGTTTTATCACTCGACTTTGGGGTTTTCTGGCCTCCACGTTATCCATTAACAGACAGTTTTGTGGAGGAAAAATAGCCCCCTTTCTCAAAAGAAGAATAGTTCTATGTTAAGTGAAATAGATTATTTTGCTTCAACGGAATGATCTTGTGATTCACGTTTCACCGCAAAAGGAACCTCAGAGAAGCTGCAGTGATTTGTTAACACTACAGACGGAGTCTAAACCACATGAAATGAAAAAATAATGACTGCAAGTTTAAGCTATGAGTAAAAAAAAAATCATTACTATAATTAACATTCATCCATTAGGTTTTTATAGCAGCTGGCACCACAAAAAAAAAGATAAATAAGAAACCTCATCAGGAGGACGGGAGTTTAAAATGCATGACAAAACCTGCAGAACAAGCTCACAAGGAAAATACTGACTGCGTGGATAATTTGTGTTTAAGACGTTCATAACTTTTCACTTCCTATCAATACTCTAAAACTGGGTTATTCAATACTTATCCACAAGAGATCACTCCCAGTCCCAGCACACAAACTTTCAAACATGACTAATGGTTCATTTCCAGAAAGAGGTATTGACGTGCCTTTTGTGTGCTTAATTTGTCCTGTGTATACTCTACTGTCTGGGGGAGAAGAGCTGCCGCAGAAATGTTTGTGTCATTTAAAGTCAGTGACCTGGACAGACAACCGTATGACCTGAGGGCTAAAGACTTTACGAGCTGGATGCAGAGACAACTGACCTGCTTAAAAGCTACTGATTATCATTTTGTTTGCAAAGTACCCTGTTAAAAGGAAGGAAAAAATCTAATGTAAAATACCATCAAAGGCTACACAGTAGTAGTAATAAGCTACAGACTATTATACACATATTCTGGTAATCAAGCAGACAAATGGCTCCTAGTGGATGGTATCTGCTCTGCAACCCAGTTAGCAGGCCTGGATGTTTCATTTAGGAAGGAGCAGCCACAGGACAAACAGTGGAAATCACATTATCTCTCAATCACACTAAACAGGAACAACAGACATCAAGCAGATGACGCTCTGAGATGAATGACGCAGTGAGAAAACACACTGCTCTACTGACAACTTACAGTTAAAACTCTACTTTTTGTCCTCATAAAAGCCAACTTAGTGGTCTCTTAAATTCTCCAATGGAGGAAAACTGACATGTTCCTGTGATTACACAGAAAGTTGATGTACATTTTCTCATGATAGTTGTGCAGCTCTACTACTGTAAGAAAGCAGAGCTTATTTTAGTTGTGTTCATACATCCAGATGTGACATTATCAGGATGAGATGAACATAAGGAAGCAACAGATGGACAAAACTTTAAACAATAAAATAAAACAGATTTCTAAAAATCAGAAATCCTCAATAAGGCCTCAACAATATAGAATGTTATTGTCTACACAAAATAAATAAAGTGTTTAGGCTGGAAATATAGTCACTTCTTTAATATATATACTGTACACTGTATTTGTGGGGAAAATCAGTATCTGCCAATTTTGCAAGTTTTCCCACCTACAAACAATGGAGAGGTCTGTAATTTGTATTGTAGGTACACTTCCGTTGAAATAATCTAAGAAAAAAATCCAGAAAATCACCTTGTATGATTATTAAATAATTAATTTGCAGTTTATTGCATGAAATAAGTATTCGATACAATACAATAGAAAAACAGAACTGAATATTTGGTACAAAGACCTTCGTTTGCAGTTACACAGGTCAGACATTTCCTGTTGTTCTCCACCATGTTTGCACACACTGCAGCAGGGGTTTGGACCACTCCTCCATACAGATCTTCACCAGATCTTTCAGGTTTCGGGGCTGTCGCTGGGCAATGTGGAGTTTCAGCTCCTTCCAATGATTTTCTATTGGGTTCAGGTCTGGAGACTGGTTAGGCCACTCCAGGACCTTGAAATGCTTCTTATGGAGCCAGTTGCCCTGGCTGTGAGTTTCAGGTCATTGTTATGCTGGAAGATCCAGGGAAGGAGGTTGTTGGGCAAACTCTTGTGATACAGGACCATATCCATCCTCCCTTCAATATGGTGCAGTCGTCCGGTCTCTTTGCAGAAAAGCAAATATTACTAATGTTCCTCTTTGACCCCAGCTCTCTTCAAGTCATTGACCAGGTACTCCTATTTAGTTCTGGGCTGATTTCTGACCTTTCTCAGAATATCCTTACACCACAAGGTGAGATCTTGCATAGAGTCCCAGACCTAGGAAGATTGGCAGTCATCTTGTGTTTATTCCATTTTCTAATAATTGCTCCAACAGTGCTTGTGCTATAGCCCATCCCAGCCTTGTGGAGGTCTACAATTGTGTCCCTGGTGTCCTTAGACAGCTCTTTGGTTTTGATGGAGAGGTTGGAGTGTGACAGAGTGTGGGCAGCTGTCTTTTATACAGTTTACAAGATCAAACAGGTGCAATTAATACAGGAGGGTTTCTTAAAGAAAAACTAACAGGTCTGTGAGGGCCGGAAAATGCAAAATCATCTGCGTATCAAATACTTATCTACTGTATATGAAAACAGGCATCAGTTGCCCAACTCTACATAAATTATGCACTTTCTGTATTTCAAATTATTCTCTACTTCCTATCTGTTCTGTGCAGTCAAAACACCTGGATATTTTAGGCTGCCTGTGGGCAACCATTGCAAAGTCTCGTATATTGCAACAGTATTTATGTTTAAAATGGCTACTGGGCTTTAAGTCCTCTCCGGTTTAAAGAACAATGCAAATCTCTGTGTGGAATGTTGAGTACCGGTACATTGAACACTGTTCCAAACTTTGCTTTTGGTGTTCAAGTTATGTTTGAATCAAATATGGTTTTGAAAAGATTGTTTAAAATATTTACATGTTGCTAAAATGAAGAGAAAAAAAATTAAACAGCTAAAATTTTGTTTATACATGTGTTTGAATTTTCATTTATTTCCTGTTAGGGGTGTGTGAGGGGAGGTTCTAGCCCGTTAGTGCAACATAAGCAAGATCTTGGACTAATGGTCAAACTAAGCAAGACAGTGTCATGTCACTTTCAGATTTGCTCACTAAAAAAACAAAGGGTCTCTAGACTGTGAGCCGAGTCAAACACAAAGAAAACCCACAATGCCACAGTAAGAAGATGCAAGTTGCATAAAAAAAAACTCCACATTTCTTCCTAAAACAATGTATTTTGAGTGTAGGATGAAAAGGCAAGCTGAATTTTTCAAATAAGAAACAAAAACAAACATATTTTCTCTCCTGTGCTTTTACCTGGAAAGCTGGTGTGAGATTGTGTTTCATGCTAACGTTGCAGCTCATGCAGTGGTGCACTCTGCTTTGCAATGACCAAAGAACAAATGCCGATTTCTCAATCTGTATCTACCCGGGGGTCAGTGAGTGTGAAATATAATAACAATAATAATAATAATACATTTTATTTGAAGGCGCCTTTCAAATAACTCAAGGTCAACGAACAAGAAATACAAAGATAAAAAAACAATAAAACCAATAAATACAGATATCAATAAAATCAAATGCAAATACTGTAATGATAAAATACATAATGACAGCAGAATACATGTACGCAAGTTTGAAAAAGTGAGTTTTAAGGTTAGATAAAAAAAAAAAAAGAGGGCTGTTTATGGATGCGCTGTGAAAGAGAGTTCCAGAGACGAGGGGCTTTGCGGGAGAAGGCTCTGGATCCCATGGTTGTCATGCGGGCAGGAATTATTACAAAAGAGATGGATAGGGAGGAGCAAAGACTTCGGGCAGGTGTGTACCCCCTAATAGCAAGGAAGACCAGTTAGGTACAGAGGTGCCAAGTTATGGAGAGCTTTGAAAGTGAGGAGGAGAATCTTGAAGTTGGTGCGATATTTTATGGGTAACCAGTCAAGATGTTTAAGGATAGGGATGATGCGTTCCTTCGACGTAGTTTTAGGGATGATCCGGGCAGCTGTGTTTTGGACAAGCTGAAGTTTATGGATGATTTTGAGAGGAAGATCTGAGAGGAGGGAGTTACAGTAATCTAGTTGAGAGGTGACTACAGCATTAATAAGGATAACTGTGCTGGTGGGGGTAAGAAATGATTGGAGACAGTTGATGCTTCGAAGATGGAAAATAAGTAGACCAAGTAATGTTATTGACATGGGATTCAAAAGATAAAGTGCTTTCAAGGATGACACTCAGACTCTTAGCTGTAGGGGAAGGAGAAACTGTGGAATCATCAACTTTAATTGTGAACATATTACATTTGGATAGGGTATACTTGGTGCTAACAATGAGGAATACTGTTTTATTTGAGTTCAGTTTAAGAAAGTTCTGATTAAACCATAATTTGATTTCACAGAGGCAATCCGAAAGGAAGGATGGTGGAAGGGTGGTGTTGGACTTGGTGGAGAAGTAGAGCTGGGTGTCATCCGCATAGCAGTGAAAATTAATACCAATTTTTTTTTAAGATAAGGCCAAATTGAAGAAGATAAATGATAAACAGGAGAGGACCAAGAACAGAACCCTGCGGTACACCTGAAATAACTTTGGAGGACTGTGACTTGAAGTTCTTAAGTTGGACAAAGTGCTGACTGTCTGAGAGATAAGACTGAAACCAATTTTTAGTAATGCCAGAAAAGCCAATGGAACGTAATCTATCAAGAAGAATATTGTGTGAAATGGTATCAAATGCTGCACTTAGGTCAAGGAGGATGAGAACTGATAAAATTCCAGAGTCTGCAGCAACCAGGGTCATTGGTGATGTTAATCAAAGCTGTCTTGGTGCTGTGGAGGGGGCGGAACCCTGACTGAAGTTCTTCAAATAGGTGATTATCAGAAAGATGACTGTGAACCTGGGCTGCAACAGTTTTTTTGTGTGTGTTTTGGAAATGAAGGGTAGATTAGAAATTGGTCTAAAGTTATTTAAGTCATTAGGATCAGCACCTGTTGTTTTATTAGAATTGGAGTTCTTGCAGCAGTTTTGAGTGATGGTGGGACAAAACCAGAATAGAGAGATAAATGAATAATCTTACAAAGTAGTTATTAGAGTAGATAAAGAAGGTAGACAGGTTTTAATTAAGTGTGTAGGGAGTGGATCGAGCTGACAGGTAGAAGATTTGGATTTGGAGATGAGACTGCAAACTTCTGACAGAGAAGAGAGTTGAAAACTGTAGATAGGTACCGTAGTGGGATTATAAGAAAGAAAACCAGAGGAATTGGGCTGCAACATAGACAATTCCTAATGGATGGTTTCAATTTTAGCATTAAAAAAGTCCATAAATTTGTTGCAATAACCATTGGTGTACATGTATGATGGGAGAGTATCAGGAGGTTGTAGAATGCTGTTAATAGTAGAAAACAATGTTCTGGTGTTCCCATTACTTGTGCCAATTAAATTAGCATAGTAGGCTGATTTAGCTATGCAGACAGAATCCTTAGTGTACTATGTGGTCTTCAAACAATTTTTTGTGAAAGAGTTCTGTTTTATTAGTCATTCCAAACAGCGTCATTCCAAACAGCGTCCTTTTGCTTTAAGGGTGTATTACGCCAGCCTTGTTGTCCCAAACTCTAGCCCGTTTGCCTAGGAAGTCCGGTTCGTTTGGAGAGGTGTGAACTCTGTCATTGAACAAACAGACTAACTATGGCCTGCTTAAAAACCTAGGTCTTGGTCCGGTAGAAGAAAACTCAAGCGTGGTTTGAGTACATTGTGAATGCAAGCAGACAGGACAGGGCAGTGCAGGGCAAACAAAACAACACGCATTTCTCTTAACCTCATATGGAGCTGTATGCTTGCCTTTTGGTCTTCAGCCTAATCTTTCACTCACGCCGAGTACATTGTTGAAAAATGGCAAAATAGAACTCCTAAAACTTGATGCCACTCCGGTTTTTTTATTTCCAGAAAGTGTCTTCAGAAGTTTTTCCATTTTCTTTCAGTAGTTCTTGGTGCAGCGCCACCACAGGCAAGTGGGGGAACAGGTTGGTTTGAACATGTTGGCTCAACTGCACAATGCAGTGTGAATGCAAACCGCACCAGCTCAAATGTAAACAAAATGTTATGAATATTGGTCCCCAACCGAACCTAGTCTACTGGACTATCTGGTGTGAAAACAACTTAAGAAAGCAGAGTTCTTGAGTATACTAGGAAGCAGAGCGGGAGAAGTGAACAGTATGCGTCTTAACAGAGGCAAGTTCATCCAAAATGCTTTGAAGCCTGTATAAGAATAAGACACTGTAGTTATTAAGCCGAAGGCATCCACTGTTCGTCAGGATATCTGCCCCCAGCTTGCTCTGGCAGTGTGCAACAGGAGTGGCACATGCTTTGTGTACGTTAAAAGCAAGCCATAGTATGTGAACGCTATCAGTTGGATGATTATTGTACTACAAGTACAGCACAGAGAGCTTGGCACTTTCATTCACTGTACAGTGGATACGTTCTGCTTAACAGCCAGGGTGTCTTATTCATATACAAAATTATTTATCTTATATTTAATGTGTGGCTTATACACAGGTGCGTATTGTAGTCTGGAAATGATGGTACCAGACTTGACTGCTTTTACATCTCCAATGCCCGACCATAGACACATTGATGCAAACCTTACAGGCGGCAGGGCTCAAAGCCTGTGGAAAAACGAGTGGCTTATAGACCGGAAAGTACAGCATTTATAGCTGCTTGAATGGCCCCATAGCATAAATGCGGTTTGCTTACTTGAAAAAGGAAAAACAAGAAAAAAAACCTTGGTGTGAAATGGTTTGAAATGTCGTCTAGACTTTTTGTTTTATGTAAAATTTTTAATATTTTTAAAACAAAATTTTGACTAATCTATATCCCAAGGTTCACATTTTCGACTCATACTGCCCTAGCATGACGAGACATTTCCCTGTTTTCAGGTTGATCTCAAGTTTCCACAGAGTGGAGCTGCTGACCCAGACCAGGTGACTGTAATTGGTCGCCCTGAGTACGTGGATGAAGCCATCGATCATCTCCTTAACTTGGAAGAGGAATATGTAAGCTCCTCTCTGAACTTTCATGCTCATCAGCTAGATATGTCGTGTTTTCTCTGATGCACTCTTAATTTTTGTCAGCTGGCCGACGTTGCTGAGAACGAGTCAAAGATGGCATATGTAAAGCCACAGAGTAGTAGTGGTGGTGCTGGTGGTGCTGGTGCTGCGGCCATGGATGATCACCGTGGCCCATCCAAAGGTTTTGTGGTGAGGGAGGCTCCGTGGACCACCGGCAGTGAGAAAGTGAGATTTGCCACAGGGTTTATGCTGTAGTTACAAATTGCGGCACTTCTCCTAACCATTGTGTTCTGCATTTTTAGGCTCCTGACATGAGCAGCTCTGAAGACTTCCCAAGCTTTGGAGCTCCAGTACAAGCAAAGTCTTCACCCTGGGGACCCAAGCGCTTCTAAGCCATGCTACTTACAGATTGGCCCAAACTTGGCTAGTAACAACCCTTCCCCTTGTCATAACCCCTTCCCACCCACATCTCTTTACACCTCTTGATCTGGACTGACCACCGGCCCTCAGAATGTCCTCCATGTTGTTCTCTAGAGTAAAGACTGCAACGAGTGCTTTCAGATCTTTAATATTTGAACCTGCGTTAAATCACTACCGGGTGTTCCAGATTAAATGAGACTTCCCTGTAGTTTGAACTGTTAAACCAAATTATGGTGGCCAGACAAAAGTATTTTGAGCTGCCCTGATCTTAGTTGCCTTTTGCAGGAAAGGGGTAAAGGGACTCTATTACTGCTGTTTCAGTACCCCACCCTCTTCCTGCTTCATCCATGTAGCAGTGCCGATTGTCAACATGGACCCCCAAGCACACTGTGGTTGTCTTGTCATGTCCTAACTGTGCTTCTGTGCATAACGATCAAATCATGGCACCTACCTTGTAGCCTTATGAATCTGTAAACTGGGGAGGGGTGTGTGTGTGTGTGTGGGG
>JARVJN010000532.1:21264518-21275164 GCA_031763805.1 Argolebias nigripinnis | reverse complement strand
AGTCTGGGCCTCCCTACTTAGGCTGCTACCCCCGCGACCCGACCCCGGATAAGCGGATGAAAATGGATGGATGGATGTTCAAGCATTCTTTTGTTTTCCCATTCAGCCATACGGCAACACCCCACCCCACCCCAGGGGGTATGTCTATAGACATATACACTACACAACCTGTAGAGCGGGCTGGCCCGCTGCAGCACTACGTCAGAGCGTCCGCCATTTTAAATGTGGTGGAACTGCCGGTCATTAACTTGTAACTGTAACTTTTAATGTTAAAAGTCACAAATGTTGCCTTTGGTGCCTGTCAGTTTTACAAATATATCTTAGTGTTTGTGAATGGCAGGCTTCAACTTCAAACACTTTGTAGAACGGTGCTTTTTGAAGATCTGTCCATTTCTTTGCAATAAATGACTGGCAGTTTCACCACATTTAAAATAGCAGCGATGTCGACATGATTCAGCGCTCAATGGGGCATTTATTTTTATTTCTGTGGGCATGCCCCACACTTTGGAAAGCACTGACCTCATCTATCAGAAACCAGTTCTGATGTGTTTTTGTGCTTATGCTCCTGTTGGAACACCCGTCTCCAAATTTCTACCACATATATGCTGATTTGTGATGAATAACTTGGGAGGACCTTTATTGTTTCAGCGGCACAGCATGATGCTACCACCACCATGCTTGACTGATGGCATAGTGTTCTTTGGTCTGAAAGCCTCACATTGACTAGTTCAAACATCCTTGCCATTGTGTCTAAATGGCTCAATTTTTTGTCTCGTGTTTTCAAAATATACACCAATATTGACATTTGATATCAAACACAAATACACAAAGTACATTTTATTACAGTTTTTAGACAGTCAACAAAAACACATCTATTCACAAAAGGGACTCGGTACTTGCCACATGCTTGTAGTTTCCTTCATGAATCTAAAACTGGTGGCTTTTCTCTAAATGAGCACATAACCTGAAAAACCATAACACTTTATTTTCTAAAGGCAGTTTCAGTCTTGTATCAGTCAAAAAAAGAAATAGCAAATGAGCCTTTCTTGTTGTTGCTCATTAAACATGAAAATCTTTAACCCGAATTTAGTTTTATTTTCTCCAGATTACTGTTTAAAGTGCCTTTCAAGTACAAAGTAATATAGAAATCTATTTTAATGGTGATGTCACAATTTTTCTTGTACATAAAGGCACATCGTCGAAAATGGGGAAGATGAAACTCAATTTTGTCCAGTCTGAGCTTCAGTGGTCAGTCAGCAGCAGGGATGAAAATCCCATGAAGGTCTATGTGGACAGGGGCCGGAATAGAGGCCCGGGCGATCTCCTGAAGGGTTTTGGCATTGAGGACTAGCAGGAAGGGAGTAATGTTGGGTTCTGAAGAAACAACAGATGATAGGATGACTCCTGGAAGAAGAACAGAACAAAAGTCAGAACCAGAGAAGAAATCCTCTGTCTGTTAATGTTGGTCAGGTGAACCTCTCACCATCATCTTCTTCCTCTGCTCCTGGAAATGCAACAAACACTGGCTCTGAAGGGTAGCAGTTCTCTTGATGCCACTCGATGTGTGTCTTGGTGGTGATGTCTACTTTGGCGATCTGTTAGGCACAAGTTTTTCAGTCCGTGATTTAGTTTGTGGATGGCAAAGTCAGTTTGGTTCAAATGGACTGCACTTAAATGGTAAATGGACTGTACTTATATAGTGCCTTTCTATCAAGACACTCAAAGTGCTTTACACTACAATCTGTGCCTCATTTACCCATTCATGCAACACTCTACTAGATCTCTACAAAACTAACTGAACAAATCATTTAAAAGACACTAATCAGAGTTTTATGATATTCATACGACACACATCGGAGGCAATGGGGGGTTCAGTGTCTTGCCCAAGGACACTTCGACATGCGGCTGCTGGTGGATTCGAACACTCAACTCTTGCATTGGAGGACAACTGTTCTAACCACTCAGCCACAGCCATCCAAAGTACAATTGACTGATTTGTAGTAAATTTCCTGTCAGGATCAAGTGCAGCAACCAGATGGGCTCTTGGGTGTCTTAGCACGCTAATTCTGTCTGATTGTTATTTTATTAATTCAAAAAACATATCTAATTAATCTTGAATTAATAGATATTAATGATCATCATACTCCCTGTACTTCATATTTGTGAAAAAAGTTTAGCTAATTTATTGTCATTACGTGTTCTCTGACATGCTTCACCTTGTTGGGATAAGGCGACCATTCCAACCGGGAGCCGTAGAAGTATCTGTACTTCCTGGTGTTGAAGTTGTAGTTAATCCCTGGCAGTTCCAGACCTGTGGGGGAGTCAGACTTGGGTTTATGAAAATCAGATGGTTATTTTTGTATTGCATGTCAAACAGCTTAATTTTATACGCCTGTTGAAAGGTGGATGTATTATGGTATACATGTAGTCTTTTTCCAAATCTTTGTGCATACACATTCTTATGTCCTGCCCATAACTTCTGAGCCACTCAAGATAATTTAACGAAATTGCTTCATCACTAGACGGAGTATTGCTTACACTTTACATCACCCCAGGTTCAAGGACAAGGCCACAAATCAAGGTCAAATTTACGGAAGGTCTTTGATGTTGAGGCTATTGCTATGTAAGGCTGCATTAAATAAGTTTCTTTTGGCTGCTCCTTTTCAGAAGTCACCACAGTGAGCAAACTCGCATGAAAGATTTGACAATTTGTTTTACGCCGGCTGCCCTTCCTAATGCAAACTGTACTCAAACTCGCAACCCCAGGATTAAAAGACTACGGCACTGGGTCCACCAAGCTAACACAGCCTCACTATAGATGCTGTATTTCTGTATCATATTTTATCAATGGGTGTAGAATCTGCTATGGAGGAGTGGTGGCACAGAACCCAGAGAAGGTGAGCCTGTGAACGAAAGGTTGCCGGTTCAACTCCCCAAATCGACAACATCAAAATGTGGGTGGGAAAGGGGAAACACCCACACCTTACTCCACCCTCATTTGCCCCACTCTTGGCCCCTGAGCAAGGCCTTAAACCCCCATTCTCTGCTCCCCTGGGTGCCGTAGATAGCAGTTATCTGCTCCACACAGAGGGCTGTGGTAGCTCAGTGGTCTGTGGTTGCATCAGGAAGGGCATTCGGTGTAAAAGTAATTGGCAAGTCTTTAAGTGTGTTAGTTCGCTGTGGCGACCCCTGAAATAAGCAGCCAAAAGAAGAACTGTATGTGCTGTATGCGGTCCTCTTTTTTTATAAAACACAAACCTTCAAAAAGTATATCTGGCTTGCAGTAGATGGACCCGTCCTCCTGCATCACTGCCTGAGCTGTAGTGTCCGTTAAGGTGACAAGGTTAGTCCCTTTGGGAGACTCCTGGAGGATAACCAAGCAGTGATAGTGGAGTTAACAGTAATATATGTGTACTTTGATGGCATTTGTCGGTCTAAATGTACCTTCTGGACATTAAGTGGCAAGACAAATCTATGGCAAACCGGTGGGTCGAACTCTTTGTTTGTCTCAATGAAGCTGCTGGTTTCTTGTCTTATGTTGTGGAGGTAGAACATGTCGTATAGGTTGCTGTCCTTGTAGGCGATGATGTCAAACACCACGTGCCCATCGTCCTCATAGGCATTGATGTGGTGGAAAACTACCAAAGCGTCACCATAGAAACGGGTGGACACTGCTTTTCCTGTCTTTTTATTGATGATGTGAAACAGAGTCTGGAAAGAGAGACGACTCCATATGATGATGATGGTCAGATTGATTTGTTTCATTTCTGCAATAGATTGCTTCAAATAACTGTAGAGTCTGAACCATGTCATACAGAATCTTGTCAATAAAGTGGAACCTTACATAATTCAAATATAAAGTGGGAGACAGATGCTATAGAACCAGGTTCATGTTTTGTGTATTTGGTTGGTTACTGATACTGGTGAAAAAACTTACAATGTCGTTCTCGTCAAATGTGAGGCAGTTCCCCCAGGTGATTCCTCTAAAATAGGCGGTTACGAGTTTGACGACATCCAGTTTTAAGGGCTGCTCCACAAACACAATGTAGTTCTCGGTCATGCCGAAGCTGTGGAAGTAGCTCGGGAACAAAGTGGACCGAACAGGGATTGAACAGAGCTGCTGTACCTTCCTCAGAGCCAGCTTTTTATGTTCCTTATCTGAAACAGACCATTTAATGTTGGGTTATTATTACCTCATTTCTTTAATGTTCGTACACTGTTCACCAGTTATAGGTTAGGCTATTGTAATTAACTAAACAACCATAAGCAGTTTTTGTGACAAAGCTCCTTCCCAGTCTTGTTAATACCACTGTCTAGTTTTTATCCATTTACACTCAGAATACTACTTTTTATATTTCTTTTCATCAGCTGTACAGTTTTGCAGGATTCCCTTTTGCCTATTTGGGGTTTGGGTCTCTGGGTCGACCTCGATCTATAAGGAGTAAATGGTTTGCAAGATGCCATGTTGTCAAAGTACCAGTACTGTTTTAATGCCAGGATTCAGGTGTTCCTGATGGAGTACTGTAATGTACCATGGTGTCCAGGTAAAACCTTTATCTATCAGTGTCTGATCAGAGTTTATGGTTCATAGTGGCCAAAGTGTTTTAGGAAATAGGATTATAAAAATGTAATGAATGTCACAGGTGACTGTAACAGCTGGCATAGTGCCTTTTACAGTGTTGTAATTCAATTAATGATATCTAACTTGTAATTAGATGCAGATATGACTCCTAGAACTCAAGTGTAATAAAGTCAGGCATTCAGCATTCAGCATAGCCAGTAAATCTATTCCATAAATCCGGTTATCCTGTTTTGATAGCTTTAGATTCTTGGTTGACAGTCCTAGTTAGAGAAATTGCATTTCCTGCAAAAATGCAGTGTGAATGCTTATTGTGTGTAATCCCATTATTATTATTATTATTATTATTATTATTATTATTATTATTAGTAGTAGTAGTAGTAGTAGTAGTAGTAGTAGTAGTAGTAGTAGTAGTAGTAAAGACAAGAACAAGAAGAACACGAAAAAGAGCAACAAGACCAAGAAGAACAACAAGAACAAGAGCTATAACAAAAACAAGAAGAACAATAAGAACAAGAACAATGATAACAAGAACAACAAGAACAAGAGCAATAACAACAACAACAAAAAGAACATGAGCAATAAGAAGAACAACAAAAACAAGAACAAGAAAAACAAAAACAAGAACAAGAACAACAAAAACAAGAACAAGAAGAACAACAAGAACAATAAGAACAAGAACAACGATAACAAGAACAACAAGAACAAGAGCAATAACAACAGGAACAACAAGAACAAAAATAACAACAACAAGAACAAAAAGAACATGAGCAATAAGAAGAACAACAAAACAAGAACAAGAACAACAAGAACAAGAAGAACAACAAGAACAAGAGCAATGACAAAAACAAGAAGAACCATAAGAACAAGAACTATGATAACAAGAACAACAAGAACACAAGCAATAACAACAACAACAAGAACAACAACAAAAACAAAAACAACAAGAGCAATAAGAAGAACAACAAGAACAAGAATAACAAAAACAACAAGAACAATAAGAACAAGAACAACAAGAACAAGAGCAATAACAACAAGAACAACAAGAACAACAAATGGTAAATGGTAAATGTAGCTTACTTATATAGCGCTTTCCAGCCCCCTGTGAGGGACCCCAAAGCGCTTTACAGTACCAGCCATCCACCCATTCATACACCGGTAGTGGTAGACTGCCATGCAAGGCGCCAGCCAGTCCTACCGGGAGCAACTCAAAGTTAAGGTGGGAATCTAGAATGACATCCAGATATTTCAACTCCTCCACTTTTTGGATTTCTCTGACCAATCACAATTGAAAATTTATTATAGACTTTATGCCGGATTGTGAAACCCATTGAGACAGTTTTATTGCAGTTTAGAGTCAAACAGTAATTTTTAAACCACTGAGACACTCCCTCCATCTCCCTATTCAGTAACGCTGCTGCCTGTTGTGGAGTCTTTGCTCATACCGTACATAGAGTATATGATGGCGTCATCTGCATACATCTGACATTTGGTGTATTTGCAACTGTCCGGTAGGTTGTTGATATATAAACAGAAAAGCAATGGACCTAAGGCAGTACCCTGTGGAACTCCCATTATACATTTCCGAAGGCTGGATTTAATTCCATTAACTTTGACATACTGTTCACTTTTTTTATATATAGATATTAGTTAAACCAATTAATAGCTAACTGGGAGAAGTTATGCTTACGAAGTTTATGTAGAAGCATGTCATGATGAGCATGATGAGCATGATACAACCTACCGGTAATCATGATTGAACATGTCCTATTTGTCAAACACTTAAGCAATAAAGATTAGAAGTATGCTACAGATGCTACTAATTGAAAAACAAAACATACCCGCCTCTCCGACAAATACTTCCTGTGGAACGCTGCTTGGACCCTCACCCACAGCGTTATACACACTGAGACGGATCTCGTAGCGCTTGTGTTTACTCAAATCTGAAAGCAGAGAATACATCGCAGCATTGTAACCGGAGAGTTCAGATAAAAGAGCAACAAAGAAAAAAGATCCCCCCAAAAGGCACACAGTCACTAAGATACCCATGGCAAGGCAACATCATACAGTAAAAAAAAAAAAAAAAAAAAAACACAACAGGGAGGGTTTGGAAGACAAATACAAACTGATGAAAAGATTGGGTTGTTGTGGGAGCACGTGGGAAGATTTGTCAGTGATTAAAAAGAAGGAAAGCACGGAGGGGAAAAATGACAGGGCAGCTTGGAGAGATTAAAGTCATATACACACAAGTAGAATATGCAGTGGCTGCAGCTGAGTGGGAGGATGGAGCTCGGCACACTGTTGCTGTAAAATCTCATACAAACGGCCCACTTTGTGAAAATAAAATACAGCAAAACACGCAAACAGATGGAGAGAGAGATAAAAAGGAATGACAAAGGAAAGCAGAAGACTTACTGTCCAGCTCATACTGTGTTAGAGAAGACTCGCTCAAATTTCTGACGCTGTAAGGAGCTGAAGTATGCACAGAAAACAGTTGTTACAATTAAAAACCAATAAATAAAATTGATTTGGAAAACAGCACATTTTAATTAACAGTAACTGTCAAACTCTATAAACTCACCGGTGAAGTCAGCCCAGTTTGCTGAAGGACTGTTTACGGTGCGGACAGAGAAGCTGCGCAGATGGTCGTAGTGTAACTCCCGGTACCTGACCCTGAACCCCAACAGAACTCCGTTTATGTGATCCTCGGTCGGAGGCTAGAAAAATATATGGTGAGGCAAAAATCAATCATACGGTGCATATAAAATGCAGCTTAATCTCTTATTTATTCCCAAAGGAAACTCAAAAAACAGCCAAGTCTATCAGATTCATACCTGCCATCGAACCAGTACAGATGTGGTGGTGTGAGGAGTGACAGAAAGAATGGTCGGGGGTTTGTCCGGAGCTAGAAAAGATGAAAAAAAGTGTATTAGCATGTCAATATCGCTGTGGAAATGGGTTTGCAATTCAAGCAAACTGGTAGAACAAACATAAAGCAGTCACTGGTAAAATCCAAAACCCAAACGTGAATGTAGAAGATGGTTTATACAGATGTGAAGTGCTCTGGTACAGGTCAGGAAAAAAATATTAAAGGACTAAGAGTCCTTGAAGCATCTCGCCATTTGCCTTTCACGTCAGAGTTATAGACGAAGATTTTATGTTGAGTTGTGTGTAAATTCATGCAATATCTCAAAATGTCACGCTCAGAATAAGTACCGTATTCTCCGGCCTATAAGTCGCACCTTTTTTGCCTACATTTCCAAGCCCTGCGACTTATAGGTCGGTGCGACTTATACATGGATTTTTCGGGTTTTTCACTTTGGTCATAAAATGGTGCCACTTAATTTAGGTTGTTTTTAACCGTCAAAGTGCATTTATCAAGAAAAGTTATACTGAGACACACTTTTGCAGCTAACAAAAATATATTTTTTATGTGTTTATCTTTAAAAAATCTAAGAGATGCAGGTCTGTTGTTGCTGCGCGTGCTCGTTTTGTGACGTGAGGTGCGACTTATAGGCCGGTGCGACTTGTACGTGGATTTTTCGGTTTTATTGGGCATAATTGGACTGGTGCGACTTATAAGCCGGAGAATACGGTAAAGAAAATGACTCTCAGCCACTACCAGATCATATTTTAGATTGATATCTGTAACATTGTCTGAATTACGACACATTGACTCCAAAGGTAAATCCGTAGATGTGCATTCAGTTATCTTTTCCAGTAAGTTTCATGAAAATCTGTTCAGTAATTCATGAGATATTTTGCTCACGGTACAAACAAAACATATGCACACAGAAACGGGGGGGACACAAAAACACTCTGGCTTCACCTTTGCCTTGGGCAGCAGGTGACAAAAACAATCAATTCACAGCTCTTCTCACCATCCTGCAGCGTGGTGATGGCCTCACTCTCCTCACTGTATTCACTGTCTCCAATGTCGTTAGTGGCTTTAACACGGAACTGGTAAGAGGTGAACGGCTTCAACCTTCAAAGTAAAAAGCGTGCCTGCATGAGTTCTTCATATAAGCAGTAAAAACGTGACATCCAGGAAGCAGACTTTTAAAAACTACCTGTCCACGATGTAGGAGTTCGTCTCATGGCTGACGGATGCAGAGTGGACAGTCCAGTTGCTGTCTGGCAGCTCCCTGTACTGAACTGTGTAGTAGCGGACGGGCGACAGGCCATCACTGCCTGGTTCCCATGACAACAGCACTCTGCGAGCCTGGACTTCTTCTTGAGGCGCAGTGGGACGGCTGGTGGGTTGAGGGTGAGCTGAAGAACACGCAGATACCTCCATGCTCAATATTTGGAGGAGAAAACTTGAAATAAGGTGTCTGAGCATCTCTGCCCTCACCTCTCTTCTCCGTTGTGACCACCAGAGCTTCGGCGGCCTCGCCCCAGCCCTTCCGTGTTTGGGCAGTGAGACGGAATACATAAACTGTTTCTGGTTTCAGTCCAGCTGCTGCGTACTGTCGGGCGCTGGGACTCAACACGTCCACAGTGGCGGCGCTGCTGCTTGATGAGTTTCTCCTGTATGTGATCTGGTACGCTGCAAGGGTCAAAGCAAATAAGCACCAAAAGGTGGAAATTTTAGCTTCTAGGTAATTCTGATAGAAAATTATTTTCTTTTTCTTTTATTTATTTATCAAAACATAAAAAAATGCTTTATCCATTTACTTTTCATTCAGTTTAGCTGAAGCCGAGAAGAATTCAACGTATGCTTTGTGTTCGGTCTCATTTTATTTCCATCTCATTTCCATCTTGTTTTATGTCCAACATCAAATGCGTCCTTTTGCATTCACTTTTATTTCTTTTTTTCCCAGTGTCTATTATGCGTTATGCTCAGCACCTTTTTTAATCCCCTCGCTATTGAAATGTGCTGCACAAATAAATCTCCACTGGCCTGCCTTGATCTCAAAATGTAATCTCACCCAGGATAATGCCGTTGGGCTGTGCAGGAGGTTGCCAGATGAGCCTGACTGATGTGGTTCTGACTTCTGGGAACAATATGCCAACAGGAGGGCCTGGCACTGTTACACAGAAAATGACAAAAATGCACTTATGAAGACACACAAAGGACAAATTATTGAGCTACAATAATCAATACAAATCATAAAGAAAAAAATGCAACTTTTTTTTTTTTTGCACAAGGATGAAATGTAGCATTCCAAGTATTTATAATAAAACATTTAAAGCTGGAATTTATTGATACAAACTAAGAAGTGAACAAAAATGCTCCAGCATGATGGAATAATTTTAGTTTAGAGAAAATGCAACATTTTAATGAATAACAGCATAAACTAGACAGTGCCTGTAGAAACTTTGACTGGGACTGCCAGGCTGCTGCCAATTTAAATAGTTGATTTGATAGTAATATGTGTTTGGGTTCGCTGTCAGCTACCACTATGCCAAATTTGAGCTGAATAGCTCTAAAAATGCCTGCGTTATCAACTTTTTTCTTTTTAGCTAAGGTGGCCATCTTGGATTTTTGATTTGGATTCAGTATTTGATGAGAAACGTTCTCAGCCATCACCACACCAAATTTCAGCTCAATATCTCTAAAAAAAAATGTTGTATTTTTTTCCCTTTTAGATAAGGCAGCCGTCTTGGATATTTGATTTTCGTTATGAATGTATAACAACTCTATTTTAGCAACAACCAAACTAAATTTCAGCTCAGTATCTCAAAAGAATGACCGAGTTATAGTCAATTTTGTGTTTGCTGAGGTAGCTGTGGCAGCCATCTTGAATCAAAATGGCTCCAAACATTCATCACTTCTAGACATTTATCTGGTGATTACTTTATATGAGTTTCAAACAAATCCAACAGTGAGTTTCTGTTTTCTTCAGGGACATCTACACTCGTAAGTCATGTAACGCCAAAAATACACTACATGCGGTCCGGATCCGCTCCGCTCCACAGGTCGCAGCTGAGAGAGTCCAAAGTCCACTGCCTCCGCTCAGCTCAGGTCCGCCTGGATGCGCCGCTCTGAGACGCATGCGCGGGAATTGCGAGATCGCGCGATAAATCAAGTGATAAATAAGGAAGTCAGAAGAAAACAATTCAT
>JARVJN010000532.1:20578514-20588730 GCA_031763805.1 Argolebias nigripinnis | reverse complement strand
TGTTTTTTCTGAATGCTTGTTGGAGGACTGAACACGCATCAGGCCCGGACTGAGCCGTCTTATGAAAGGGGCTTATGTGTCCCTGTGATGGACATGAGACCACCTCCGTCTCTCGGACAGGGATTTCTGGAAATAGGCACCAGCCCCACAGTTTGGAAAGGAGAAGCTGTGGAAAAAATGTACGGAGAAATGGATGTCAGTCATTTGAACCACTAGGTGTCATCAAACTGTGCATAATAGACCTGTGAGAAAAGAAAATTTGTCCATCAAAACAGTTCAAAAGAACATGTAACACTGTTACGTATAGTTTCTTTTAAAATGAAGCCATCTTTTCAACAAATCACCCTATTCTTAGTTACTTGTTAACATACTTGTACTAGAGTAAATTTTCATGTACCTGACTTGTTAAAGGAGTAGGAGACTCATCAGATCAAAGGTAATAGTGGAAAGCAGTTGATCCATATCATAAATTGAATAGGCAAAAAGAATACTGTATCTGAATCAAAGATGATCAAATGTTTAGTATACAACAGGGTGTAAAATTTAATAAATAAAACCATTGCATAAAGAAAAGATTTAATAAAATAAATCATTTTGATAACATTACTTGTCACCTATGAAGATAGAGAAACCTTTATGAATCACTGTAAACAACACAAAAAAGATCTGATACAGCAAAAGTACCAGGATAGATCTAATTATTGCTGAATCAGTTAGGTACTTGAACCCTAAATTACACAAAATCTGATTCAAAAATCATGTAGGGGGATGCGGGATTGGAATGACCATAAATCTTCCAAACAAAAGCAGAATTGTTACAAGTGTCTTTTCCCTCCTTATTACCAGGAGTGAGCATATCGGCCAATCAGGATGTGGAGACAGACATGGAGACTTTCCAGATGGAGCTAGATAAGGAGAGCAAAAAGTCTATGTTCAGGACCAATGGAGGATCCTACTGGACTTTGGTGACACACGGGGAGATCCAGTCCACAGCCACTGATGTGTAAGTAGCTTTAAGAGCTATTAAAGACCAGATCTGTTAATCAATAATAAATAAATGTATACATAATGATGCTTTATAAAACACTTATAGCACTATCACACACAAACCAAATTCTTCAACTACCGGTAATCTTTTTTGGCTGCTCCCTTCTGCTCTAGCAAACTTTCTTTCATTCAACTTTTATTTATACAGGTCCCAGGGACTCGTTTGCAAGAAGGACTTGATTTTAACAAAGAGTGATGACAACAGTAGACTATCATAAAATAAAGTTAATTGAGAAGAACCAATGAAAGAAAATGGTATTGAAAAAACGAAACCAAAACAGCTAGGTTGTAAAGCGATGTAGAAAACTAAAAACAGGAACATGTCTTTGTTGGGTTTTCTCATGAACTTAACAGATGTTAGAGAGGTCAAGGTATGCAAGATATTCCAGGAAAATGTATGAAGGCAGCAGACCAAGAAGTGACTTAAAGATGAAAATGTACCAGTGAGAGAGTCTACGTAAAGTTAATGGTGATCAGTTAACCAGTGAATACAGGGTGCACTGGTGGGTACGGTTATGAATCTTAGTGCACCGTGATAGACAGTGTCCAACATCTGCAGGGCGTAGGAGCATTCATGTAAATAATGTCACTGTAGTCATTGGAGGGAAAGAAAGTTGTGTCAGGGTCTCTCTAGGACAGGAATTAATCCATAGTGCAGGCAGGACTCAAGAGACAGGACGTAGAAAACTATACTTTTAATAAATAACAAAAAGTGGCTGACGTGGCAGCAAAACTTACGTCACTAGGAGCAGACTTGGGAACAGGCTTGGGACAGGACTCGGAACAGGACTCAGAACAAAACAAGGACTGTACCCAACGAAGACGAACCGACAAAGGACAAAACTTACAAAATAACTTATATACACAGACCAGACATGGCATGATTACAAACAGCTGGATATGAGACAGGGATGAAACTGATCAGGGCTAAATGGCAGGAGACCAAACAAGGAGAACAGACAAGGAAAGACCAGCAGAGGGCGCCATCCTTACAAGTTGTAGTTATAAGGTGTTTCCTAGCATTCAGAGTTAAATATCTGTTTCTGAAAAAGAAACCCAGTTTAACTTTCAATTTTCTTACCATGTTTTCCACATGGAGCTTAAAAGAGTGATGCGAATTGGCCAAGATACCCAAATATTTGTAGGAATCGACAAACTCAATAGGAGAATGACAGATTTAACATTTTTTAATGCTGGAATTTTCTTTTTCAACTCAAGTTAACACAGTTCAACATGGCTGTCACAGCCCACTGATATTAGAAACAACTCAAATGTTTACAACTCAGTCATTTTCGTAGATATTGACCTAAAGATCACTCAGGTTATGTCAATATTCCATGAGATTGACAAACGTAGCCACAACTCACTCATTTCTTCAGATGGAAGGCAGTGTGCATTCCTTTAAAGAAGGACTTTAACATTAACCTTTAGCTTTCTAGTTAGTTTTTCATCCACCTTTTTTCGTGTCTCTCCTTCCTCCCAGAGAGGTCAACACCATGTTTGACATTGAGTGGCGAGGACACAGGGTAGCACTCAAGGCAAGTAATGGGAAATATGTGTGCACAAAGAAAAATGGGCAGCTGTCAGCAGTCAGCGACGCAGTGGGTAAGTGCTTTCAGGCGACTCACTTGAGATTCAAAACAGTGTTTGTCTGAAACTGTTGCTGCAATCCCTTTTGTATCTGCTTGTACATGCACACTGTGCATCTATCATTCATTCCAGGTGACGACGAATTATTCCTGATGAAACTCATTAACCGCCCGATGCTGATCCTCCGCGGGGAGAACGGCTTTGTGTGTCACCACAAGAACGCCAACACTCTGGATGTCAATCGATCAGTCTATGACATCTTCACATTGATCTTCAACAACGGAGCCTACAACATAAAAAGTCAGGGTCTGAGTTTGTTTTGCACGCTCTTCAACATGTGTAGTCATTGTAAATTTTTTAAAAAGCTTTTCTTAAATTTTTTATCTTATTCTTGTAAATAGATCATTCGTTGAAGTTCAAACCTCAGATGAATGACAATATGTGACATGCTGTATTTATTTGAAGTAAAGATGAGCCAAAATGCTGAAGCAGTAGGTGGAAAATGATTTGTCTGTGGAACCAACTTTCATTTTCTGGATGACCCTATCCCTGCACTTCTGTTATATTCAGGTCTGGATTTTGACTGGGTCATTAAACGCCTTACTTTTTGAGGCGTTTTATTTTAGATCGGCAGCTACTGGTATATTCTTCAGACCATTGCCCTGTTGTGTGGCCCACTTTTGGCTAAGCTTCAACCGTCAGGCAGATGGTCTCATATTTCACAATGATACTTTAGTTTTGCAGAGAGATTCATGGCTGACTCGTTTACCCCTTTCAGGAAACTCTGTATAACAACTAAGGTTGAAGGAGGCTGAAGTTGTCCCACCACTGTGAGCCACCAATGGGCGGTAGTCATAGAGCCAAAATGCACAGTATGCCTATAGGAAGAAAATGAGGGTGTGCCGTTGTGATCACAAGCGGTGTGTGACCAGCCAGCTGAGGAATTTAGTGTGAGCTGTCCAGCGCCCATTTTATGCATAGCTAGCCGTCTCAACATGTGCTGCACCTCCTGTGGCTCTGTGATAGGACACGTTTATGTCAGCTCACTCTGTTGTGGACTGTGGCTGGCTCAGTTGGCACATTTGTGAACAACCAGATGAGGCCTGACCATAGAACAGTTTTCTATAAAGACCTAATAAGTTGCCCGGGTCCTGTGGCTGCAAAACAAGCCCAGATCATGACCTTTCCACCTCTGTGCTCAACAGATGGCACAAGGTTTCGATGCTGAAATATTGTCTGATATTCTCTACGCATTAGCAAACACCTTCACTTTGAGCTTTTCTGTCTATACTTATTTTGAAATGAACTTTTCTCATGAACAGGTGGCAGACTTCATATTTGGAAATACTTTGATTACTCAGACTGAAGAGTAGCTACCAACGTTTACCAACAATATGTTAATTAGATTAATTTGAGTGGTACTTTTTGTCTATTATATATATAATGAATTATATTAATGACTCTGTATTTACATTCATTCAACCTTTATTTAGGCAGGTTAATCCCAAAGCGATATGGGTATTTCCACATGCAGCCTCTGCCTTTTGGCTTAGTTTTGGTAAATAAATAGAGTCACAGTATAATATGTAGTGCAATATTGTTCATCAGTGTTTTCATTCATCCAGGAACATTTTTGATAGCTAGCAGATCCAGCCACAATGGATGGATGAATGGATGGATGGATGGATGGATAAATGGATGGATGGCACTGTGCCACCCAGGCAAAATGAAGCTGTTTTGACCATTAAATAAATGCATAATAAACGCAACGGGTCAGCCGTGACTCATAATAAATGTGACTTACAGTTTACGCAGAAGCGACTTGTATATGTTTTTTTCCCCCTCTTTATGATATTTTAAAAAAATGACTAATGCGACTTATATGCCGGAAAATATGGTACCTTTTATTTGAGTTTACTTGAACAAATAATTAAAATATAACCCACTGATTTCTGTCTCCAGGCGTGAATGGAAAGTTTTGGTACGTCTCAAGCAGTGGCCTTGCGAACTCAGACGGAGAAAAGTCAGAGGACTTTTTTCTTGAGTTTCCAGAACATGGACGCATCGCCATCAAGGGCTCCAATGGCAAGTATCTTCGTGGCGACCAGGGAGGCACGCTTATGTGTGACGGTGCGTCTCTCGATGCATCGTGCCTCTGGGAGTACTGATGCGTTCTCCCCAGGTTCTCAAGAAACAACATCAAGGTGCAAGACGCTTTTCTCTGATCTAATGAAGTGGACTGACAGCATGACTTGCCTGTTTTTATACTAGAAACCCAATCCCATGTTCTTTTTTATGGGTTTTTTTAACTGGAAAAACGTGAACAATTTAGAAACTATGTGGGTATTTTTGTTCAATTTCTTGTGAATGTTAGATGCTTTTGAAAGGAGAAAACATCAAATGAAAAACACGGTATGAAAAATTATAATTTTTTATCAATGAGCTATGAGAAAATTGTTGGTTCAATCCTATCAGACAAATATGCATTATAAGGACATTAAAATGATCAGTAACTAAACTGAAAAAGAAGTACTACTGCTCAACCCCATGAATTTAAATTTTTTTCCACACAGTTCATTCATAAAACAGGTTTATAAAGACAACAATAAAAAAACTTTTACTTTCTAGAAATTAAAATGCAAATATTTGACACACATGCAGATGCTAAAATCATATAAAAAGGCAACATGTCATTGCTGAAGTTTTGGGGATTTCATTAAAATATTATATTTAATATAGTAAAATATTTAATTTATTTCTGTGCAGGCATTAGACCACCATTGACTAGGCAGCCCTATCATCAGGATCTCACAACCTTTTTTGAATACATTGATTTTGAATTAGCCCTTTTTCTGACACATTGAATATGATAATTGAGTCGAAGCAAAGCAAAGAGACTCTAATGTCTGGAAAAGCAGTAAATGTCTGCACCAGGGGGACATTCATTTATCCCAATGGGCCATTAACAGTTAACATAAACAGAGCAATTATGAAGTAAAGTGGACAAGAAGAAAAAAGCTAGACACACACCTCTGCAATACTGACTATGTACAATAACAAATGACAGAGGTCAAGCTTGCAGAAAATGCAGAGTCCATTCATGTTTGGGTCAAATATATATATATATATATTGCCAGCATTACCATAGCAACAGATCAGGAATGACCAGAGAGAAGCTAACTTAAAGCATTTTATTGTACTTGCTGGGAAGTCTGTAATAGCTTCTCTCGTGTTCTGCCTGGGGGCCTTATCCACTCCACTTTTTTTTAATAGCTTCCTATATCAGTTTTTATGTTGCGAGGAGGGTGGTAAGATAATAAAAAATTATGTATAATGCTTTTTTATTAGACATGTTTTTCTTAAATTCATAAAAGACGGCTTACAATATGTAAATTAAGAACATTTTAGGCTTAAAAATTGTTAGATTACATAAAACTTCCAAAAAAAGCTTGAAAGTGTTTTTTTTTAATACATGTGAAATTCTCACATTTAATTTAACTGACTGTGGGATCTAATTTGGAAGGAAACAGACCTTAGCGGTACTAGAAAACTTGTTGACAGGGATATTTTTTTCCCAAGTCAAAAATAATTCTTATATTTTCAACGCTTTTCAACACTTCTGTTGACTTGCAGTCGGCACAAGTCTTATTTGTGGTCTTGAGAATAAACCATTTCTTAGAATCAGTCCCTTTAGTAGAGACGTAGACTTTGTTAGCACTGATTTTCATCTGCAGCTCACAGGAGGATCTAATCCTGAGGATAACTGCCCCTGTAGATTTTGACACTTGTTTTCTTGTCAGTAATAATATAACAGTATAGTTCCAGAGGAATGTCTAAAACGATATATTTTACGAGTGTAATGGACACATTTTGTCAACTATGTCTAAAATATTTGGTTATCTATGTATCCTGTAGACCTGCTAGAACTTCTGGCCATATTTCAGACATATTTTAAAATGTATTTTATTCATAAAGTTATGTTCTGTAATCTGTTTTGGGTTTCTGATGAGATTTTTAAGAGGTTGACAATAAAAATACTTGAAACTTAACTACCAGCTCCCAAGTGTCACAGAGCAGAGCACAAAAAATTGTGTTTATTCTATGTTGGGTAGTATGGAGAGAAAAAAAAAACATGTTTGCAAGCTCATTTTAATCAATGTGCACTGTGCATTGTATGTACTAATATGATGTTGGATAAAAATATCCACTGTTCATCTTACTTACTGAAAGCAGCCACACTCAAAGTCACGAGAAGATATTTTAACCGGTTTTACTGGCAAGGGCAGACTTTCACACACAGGTTTACACAGACGCATGAAAGCTCTACACCAGTGCTATAACTGGCGGCCCGAGGGCCAAATCAGGCCCACTGGTGAGCTCAGTTCGGTCCGCCAGTGGGTGCGTTTTTAAATAAAAGTAGATTTTAAACTTTAAAACAAGATTAATTAATGACATTGCTGGATTTCTGGCCACCGAGCTCTTGGCTTTCAGTAACAGTGAGCAGTTTAGCTTAATAGCATTGAAACCCGATGGCGAGAATCTGTTTGTATTCATGCTTATCAGCCCTCACAGACAGTCACTGATGACCTCGGCCTCCCAGCTGTACATGCAGGATCAAATCAAAGAAGCAAAGAACTCTCTGGTAACTCACACACATGGTTCAACAGTAATTTAACATTAGTTAGTGATAAACCTCCATAAACCTTGACCAAAAATCCCCATAGGCTACGATATGATACAACACGAGTTGCTACACATTCTTGGCAATGTTGCCAGTGAAACTTAAAAACTTTTTCTTTCAAGGTACCTAGTCAATTATGAATTTGTTAGTGATCTATTATGGGGATTTTAAGAAAAATGTCATGGTGGGAATATGGACAAACCCATTAATCATTACAAATAAATGAAAGAAAAGGCTATATTCAACCAGTGTCTCAGCTCCTCATTTCTAAAATTGTTGTGGTTTCTAATTGTTTTTGTTTTTACTATTATTTCTTGTCAAGACAAAAAACATGTAGCTATAATTCTGGCCAACACAACTCCATCTGGTTAACAATCTTATTTTAGTCTGTGTGAGAACATTATTCATTTTACTACACTAGGTGGCAATGTGTACTCACTTAGTACTTTGTATTACAATAGAAGCTGTAAAATTACATCTCTTGCTGTGAGCACAACAATCAAACAAGTAGAAAAGCATAAAAACTGAGACTGATTTCCTAATAGCAGTTTTCAGTTTCAACTTTTAAAATGGACTTAGCTGCCACCCACAGAGTATAACCCTATATTTCTGAGAAAAAGCATGGTTTTATAGGCAGCCTGCCAGGTTTTTCTTGATAGCAGCTTCTCCTGAGATCGTATGATGTAAATGCAACAGTTACTGGCAACAAAAACATGTTTTCCTTGAGAGTATGCATTGCCTCAATTTGACACAAGCAGATGAAAAACAAAACTTTCCAGCATCTTAACATATTTCCCATTAACTCTTGCTTCTACTTTTTTGTTTTTCACTGATTTGATTAATAAGATGGACCCTTATCTGCACAACTGAAACGGTTTTAATTCCCTTTGAAGCAGATGGGCAAAATTAACAAGTCCCTCCTTGTCTGTCATTAGAATGAAAGTGGCAAACGTACAGCACTTCTTAAACAGATGTTAAAGATTACAAAATGAATCCCTCCAGGACAATACCCATCACTTCCATTGTTTCATAACTCAGTACCAAACGCTCACAAGCTTAGCATACATCTTGTGTTACTCTGAATGAAAAATTATTATTTGTCCATTTGTCTGATCAATATTCTTAACCAAAGCATGATTAGCAAAAGACATTCCCATCTCCCAATGTACCATATTTTCCGCTGTACAAGTGGCTCCGACATATAAGTTGCATCAGTCCTAAAAAGTTTAATAAAGTGGTAAAAAAACATAAATAGGTCGCTTCGCCGGATAAGTCACATCTATTATGAGTCACCGCTGACCACCCGAAAACATGGGCCGGTGTTGTGCCAAAAATCGATTGGCTGCCAAAATGGCGGCCACGGGAGCACGCATGGGAGGACTTTAACAAGCATTTAACAAGATTAACACTTAAAAATAGGGGTGCATCGATTTATCGGCCCCTATTTCCTTAAGTGTGGGAAATCGGAAATCAGACAATACTTGCTTGAGAAACCGATTTTACAGATTTGTTTTTAATTTTAACAACAATTGTCTGAACGTCATTTATATTTCAGAACACTACCTCATGGCCAGTTAAAACAAGTGTGTATTGTTTCTAGGATATTGTTCAAGGATATGTGTTTCAATAAAACAATATTGGAAAGTTGAAAGTGCATTGTGACTTTATAACAACTGACAGTGTCGCTTATAAAACAAAATCGATGTCGGCCAAAATCGGAATCGGCAGGTCAGACGTTTTGGAAATCGGTGATCGGCCAGAAAACTGAAATAGGTGCACCCCTACTTATAAACAATTATTTGTTTGCTCAACAATATAGTAAATATGTGTCTCAGCTGAACATTTCCTTAATAAATGCACTTTAAAGGTCAGATCAGCTGCATTTCACCTGGGCTGCGCGGCGAAAAACAGCTAATTTGACGTTTGTTCCAGTAGTTCCGGAGCGAGACAAAGGTGGCTTGGTATGGCAAGCCAATTGTCTCATTAATAGACACTTTTACCTATTAATTAGACACTTGGGTTTCCATAAGGCTCGAGGGCCCTCTAGCGCCTGAAAATGGTAATGCTTAATCTTTTTCATGTCAGAATGAATGAAATCGTAAGATCTCGGACAATAATTGGATCATAAATATGGGGGGAAAACATATATTGGTCACTTTGGTGTATAAGTTGCAGGAATTGCAAATTTATGTGAAAAAGTGCAACTTATACACCGGACAATACGACACTTGAGCTTCAGCACAGATCATTAGTTTTATTTTGCTTCCTCTCTGCTTTCGTTGGTTCTTGAATAAATGTTAATATGTATGAAAGGCATAATGTAATAAAGTCAATTAATAATAGACTAAATTAGATCTCAACCAGAAGAGCCACTAGTTGGAGCGATCAAATCCTGGAGAAGCTGAAAATAAACAAAGCAACACAATAATGCGTTTCCAATGTGCAATTAAAAGGTCCATCTTAGTGTTCGTGACAGTCAACTTCAAATTACTTTAATATAAACTTTACCACAATCCAGACGACTGGAAATGAACACATTTTATGCTGCACTGAAGCACAGTTTCCACTTTTAATTAAGATTCAGTGAAAAACAAGCAACAAAAAAGACATTACATATCTGTAAACCTAACTTTAACCATCACCAGATAGAAACCAAACACAAGCCTACAGAGCTCAAGCAAATGACTTCAACGTATATTGCTAAGAAAACCAAGCAAATTAAAGGAAAAGGAGGAGAGTTTCAACACTTTATTCTGCATTATGAAAACTAATATGATTGTTTGATTTAGCCTGAAGAGACAAAGCTGCGTTAAAGATTATAGGAATTCGATAAACAGAATCTGAGAAACAAGCCGACGATTGAGACTTGTAAACAGACAAAAACAAACAAAAAAAGAT
>JARVJN010000532.1:20126241-20138596 GCA_031763805.1 Argolebias nigripinnis | reverse complement strand
CCATTGTTCTTAAAAATGGGAACCAGCACACTTCTTCTCCATTCTTCAGGCATTTTCTCACCCTCAAATATTCCATTTATCGATTTATCCTGACCCAATTACCGTAAAAGCCCAACACCGACCCGGCCTGCCCGTCCAGCACAATATTATGGCCCAGCCTGCCCCGATTTTGGGTCGAGTGGGGCCGGGCTTGGGGTTTGGGTTAGAAATGACAGCTCTACTTCTGTGTAAAGCTAATCTTAAACATTTCCTCTAATTAAAAAAACAAAATTTTAGTTGTTAGGGCATACATGTTGCATATTCATAATCTCCATTTACAGAATAAGAAGAACTGTTTTTGTTTCTCCATTTGAAGATTTTGGGTGGCAAAAGCTTAAAAAATTACCACTTTAAGAACCATAGACATTTTAAAGGGATTTATTAACATTTGACTAGAACTCTAACTTTGACTCTTCTCACCTTAGATTCATGCAGATTTTCAAAAGGAACCAATTAGTCGAATTGACAGCGACTTAATGCAGGCAAAGACAGTTCTGGTTGACATTACAGAGTCACGCAGGCAGTGTCTAGATGAACTAAGACTCAGAGGACACTTTGTGAGATGGGTGAAGGATGCCCTTGAGGGTAAGTGTAGTTTTCACATTTTTTTTAATCTTTGTGTTTGTTTATGATACTATATATATCTTTTTTTTTTTATCTGTTATTTCTAGATATTAATGAGTTGAAGGTGTTTGTGGACTTGGCTTCCATCTCTGCTGGGGAGAATGATATGGATGTGGATCGGGTTGCTTGCTTCCATGATGCAGTCCTCGGCTACGCTTCAGTGCTTTATGAACTCAAACCAGACTCTGGCTTTCGTGCCTTTAAAGAAGTGCTCAGCAAGCTCTGGAGAGCTTTGGAAAATGACAAGAATCTTCCAAAAAAATTAGTAAGAAAAAATAATTTATATGAGTATTTCCAGAAAACAATCACAATTCTGCTTTTACGTTATTTACTTTGCAACCTATTTTGTCAAAATACACTAATACAAGTTTAGATAACTTTGGAAAGCTTTGCATCTGAATAATGTCTTTTCTGTCATATCAGAACCAGAATAAGCTTTATTATCATTGTACCGAGATACAGCGAGAGTAATGTCCATGCAGTCCTCCAAAAGATGGGCGGAGTGCACGTAGCTGCTGGTCTTTGAGAGTGCGGCCTCTTCTCCTTTTCAAAATGCGTTTTTTAGATAGAAAAGGGACAAAGCCATGAGGAGAGGATAGTGGCATTCCAAAAAAGACCTCTTCACACCTTGTCCTAACAGGACACAATTTAAGACATTAAAAAAACCTCTGCCAGCAAGCACATTTATGAACATGTTACATTTGACGACAAGGCGGTCCATGAAGCACTAACAGATAGTCCATTGTCCTGACAAGATGGTGGTCAGCCAGCACAGTTCTGATAAGCCTACCCAGAAGATCGCTGGGGTGGGGGTTGCGATAGACAAAGCTTTTCCTTAGTTTACACATTTCACGGGAGGAATTGAAGATTCAAGATCTGACATTGCCAAATAAGGGTGCAATCTACTAGTCCGTGCTTATGAGCCTCTTCAAGGTTGTTTCATGCTGGCGAGTCCCAAAGCTGCAGGTGGCCTGCAAATCTCACAAAGCACCTCCATCTTACGATTTAGCTCATAAATCAGCTGAATTTGAGTCCTCAAACCACAAACCAAACCTCTACATAGGCAGCAGCTTGACTAGGCCAGATTAGCTGCGACCGTCTTCTTTGTATGTTGATAAACCAGGAACCAGACTATTCCAAAAATAAGAAACCTGTTATCATAAATCCATTTATATGCAATTTTGGCGTCCTCGATTGACAGCAGCGGTAGACACATCACATTCCACTTCCCCAGCGACATATCCAGTTGCATACATGTCGTCCGGACAGACATGAGGGTTCTTCAGGACCCTGTCGCTTTGTTGAAAAGATTTTGTCAATTGCGTAAAAAGCCCAGTCAGTCTGATCCATAATAATAGTTTTCATTTTGGAAGATGTGTAAAAATAGGAGTTCCAATACACAGACAGAGAGCAAAAAAGTAGGAGGAGAACACGGAGAGGGAAGAGAATGTGTGAGCCTCGTACCAGAGCGAGTGAGGAAAAATTATATTTTGATCAGACAAATATTAATAATTGTATTAACAAGTGTTTCTGTAAATTTTGGCGCAATACAATGAAAGATATTTGGATGACTTCATGAGGAAAATAAAACTGAACATTTTCTTTATTAGCGTGACAGTGCACGTCATCTGGAGTGGCTAAAAACTGTAAAGGACAGCCATGGATCTGTGGAGCTTTCATCTCTCTCGTTAGCTTCAACCATCAACAACAAGGGAATCTACCTAATCAATGCACAAAATGTCAAGCAGGTAAAAACGCTTGGATAATGAATATTGCTTCACTGTATCCATGCGTTACAGAAATCCTAGTTCTTATCAAATTATGTGGACACATATTTTTGTTGTTTGATCTAGTTGACACTTGAAAGTGCCATGAAGTTGCAGATTCCAGAGGAGCATGACGACTGTCTGCACATGCGCAGCTACTCTCTTGAAGACCTGAGAGAGCTGCAGAACAAACTTATGCTCATGTCTGGTAAAGGAGATCAAGGGCAAATCGAAGTTGATCATTTTGTAGAGGTATGTTAAAATATTTTTTTTAATACTGAGCATTCAGACCTACTTTTCAGTACTGCAAAAAATATATATTTAAATTATTTGTTATATACAATCGACACCATGAGGGGAAAAAAAAATCACCACCATGTGCATTATTGTTTCTGTTTTATAGGTTTTTGCCAGTGTTCAAAGACTAACTGAGGCCTTCATTGCTCTTTACTCTGCTGGAAATCCTCTGTTCAGACACTGGGAAGTGCAAATAAACTGCTCCTCAACTCAAAATGAACCCAGCATTGTGATGGACTTTAATTTGGACAAAATTCTCAGTGTTGTGGTAGAGGGCAGCATAGAGTTGCAGCTTCCTGAACTTTGCAGAAAAATGGAGAAATGTCTGGACTACTGGATGGATTTTGTAGACAAACAGAGATCATATTATTATTTTTTGAACTACTACACTGCTGAGCAGATTGTCTACCTATGTAGCAAGCTGATTCAGCAAAATGTGACCAGTGTAGAAGACCAAGTTCTCATGATGCTCTCATTCATTAAACCAAATTGCACTTCTCAAGATTTAAGACAAGTGTGGCACACACTTCAATATGAAAACCTCACCAGACCAGAAGAGCAGAATGAAGACCTTGAGTTTCAGACTTTTGTTGTGGTATCAAGAAGTGAGCTAGAAGATCCAGACATGACAGGAGATTTGGATTTTTTGCAAAATCTTGCAGGAAAAGCCAAAGGTTTGCAAGCATTTGACCAGATATGGAATGCTTACATGAAAGACATGAAGAATTTCCTCCCAACAATCCTTGATGTAAAAACTCTTGGCCGACTCTTGGAAAAACTGGCTAATGGAGTTGACAAGAATGAAGAGGATGACAGTGAAGATATTTCTGATGATAACTTTGGGAATTTTCTAAGAAGGCAGCTCCCTAAAGGTCTGGACACTGGAAAGCCAAACCTCATTGTTTGTCCACATGATGACGTCTTGACATCTTGCATCTCTATTTATATGAGTAGTTTAAATGAGGCTCTTCCCACCTATGATGAAGTCCTTCTGTGCAACCCTTCAACTCCATATGAACAAGTCGAGCTTTTCCTCAGACGTTGCCTTAACACAGGATACAGGGGTCAGAAAATATACTCTTTGGTGTATGGAGACCTTCTCACATATGATGTGAGCTCTAAAGTTGAGAAGTTTTTTCAGCGGATGAAAATGCAGAGCAGGAAAGAGTACATGCTTGTTGTCATCTGCAGCTCAGAACGAGAGCATGCCTACCTTCCATCTGCTTTCAGCCAGTACAGGTTACCTATGATTCCACAAGAACCATTTGCCAGGATTCAGAGATACTTACAGAAACATTACATCGTCCCAGAAGAACAATGCAGTGCAGCAGCCTCATTTAAAGACAGACTGTGTGTTGGTGTTATCTCATCCAAAAGAGCTGGTGTTGGTGTGTATATGGATTTCTTCAAAATAAGGTTATCTATTTGAAAATGTTTGTCTTATTCAATTATTAATTTGTGAAATTATCTTTTTATTTGCAGGTAAATCTCTGTACATTAAGAGACTTTATGAAAAACTGAAGCGTTCTACCAAAAAGCAATCGGTAATGAAACGCATTCGCTTGATTGAACCTAGCATTGATGAGACCGTCATCCTTCAGTCGCTGTTGGACACCCCTAAAAGAAGACTTGCTGTCTTCCACTTTGATGTCACATCATCGGTAAATATTAAGTGAATGCCAAGTATAATATAACCTTGTACACTCATTACTTGACAGAGTACATATGATGTACACTGAATCTTTCATTTGAAAAGGTGCAGAAAGGTCTTCATGAGTTCCTTTTCAAATTGTTGATTTTACGCTACTTGATGGACTCTGAGGGAAAGATGTGGAGGTGCAACACCAATCAGCTTTATGTCATGGAGATTTTAGAGCCTGCTGTAAAGTTGACCAGAAATGTCACTCAGGAGGTAAATTTTAATAAGCATCTTGCACAATTACCTAATTTTGTTGATAAGTGGTAGCATACCTTATGTTTTATTTATTTCTAATTTTTATTAGGCTCAAATGATGAACAACACTTTCATAGACGTGTTTCCAAATATATTTTGCCGACCACCAAAAGACGTACTTATGCTAGAGATGAGAAAGCAAGAGGACCCAACCGTTGTGAGCAGTGATGACCCATTAATGGATGATGAAGAGTTCAGGAGTGAAGCCTTTCAGCGACCATACCAATACCTTAAACGGTTTCATAACCATGCTGATCTAGATGCTATTACTTACCAGGGTGTTGAGGGATCCCATGTGGAGTGTCTGCAGACGTTTCTTATGTACTGTGGCATTATGGATCCATCTTGGGCAGAACTTCGAAATTTCACTTGGTTTCTTAACCATCAGTTGAAAGATTGTGAGTCGTCAGTTTTCTGTGATGCCACTTTCACTGGAGACACACTAAGTGGATTCAAAACCTTTGTGGTGGACTTCATGATTCTGATGGCAAAGGACTTTGCCACTCCATCGCTCAACATTTCTGATCAGAGCCCTGGCAGGTCGCAAGTTAATTTGGCTGGGGTTCGAGATGAAGACCTGGCTCCCTTTCTGATCAGAAAAAAATGGGAAACAGAACCACATCCATACCTTTTCTTTAATGACGACCATGTGTCCATGACTTTTATTGGGTTTCATCTTCAGCTCAATGAGCAAAACTATGTTGATGCTATTGAGCCCACCTCTGGAAAGGTAATCAAAAAGAATGTCATGACAAGAGCACTGTATGAAGGCCTACAGCTCCAAAGAGTCCCCTTTAATGTCAACTTTGATAGCCTTCCAAGATGGGAGAAAATAGAGAGAATTTGCAGAGTTCTTGGTATCCAGTGGCCTCTTGATCCTGATGAAACATATGAACTTACAACTGACAATATACTGAAGATGCTAGCAATCCACATGCGGTTCAGGTGTGGCATCCCTGTCATTATCATGGGAGAAACAGGGTGCGGTAAGACGAGGCTCATCAAATTCCTTTGCGATTTGCAGAAGAGTGGAGTTGCAACTGAAAACATGAAGCTGGTGAAGGTGCATGGAGGGACAACTTCAGAGATGATCTATGCTAAGGTCAGAGAAGCCGAGAATATTGCTGCTATCAACAAGCAAGACTATGGATTTGACTCTGTTCTCTTCTTTGATGAGGCCAATACTACAGAGTCTATTAGCAGTATCAAGGAGGTCCTGTGTGACAAGACTGTGAAGGGAGAAAATTTGACTCCATTGTCAGGGTTGCAAATTATTGCTGCATGCAATCCTTACCGAAAGCACACAGATGAAATGATTCAAAGATTAGAGTCTGCAGGCCTTGGGTATCGAGTTCGAGCTGAAGAAACTGATGAAAAACTGGGATCTATCCCTCTCCGTCAGCTTGTGTATCGAGTTCAAGCATTGCCGCCAAGCATGATTCCGCTGGTGTGGGACTTTGGACAGTTAAACGATCACACAGAAAATATATACATCAAGCAGATTGTACAAAGGGTGATTAAAAGCAAAGAAATTGATCAAGCTTATATCATGTACATCACTGATGTTCTTTCGGCTTCACAGAAGTACATGCGGACAAGAAACGATGAATGCAGCTTTGTCAGCTTAAGAGATGTGGAACGTTGCATGCAGGCTTTTGTTTGGTTCCATGATCATCATGAAATGTTTTTTTCAGAGCTTCAGAAATTTGAAGGCGAAGGTCATCAAAGGCATCCTGAGATCAAAGACCCTGTTCTCTGGTCTCTAGTTATGGCAGTAGGAGTGTGCTACCATGCCTGCCTTGAAGATAAGGACAAATACAGACAGAAAATCAGCAGAAAACTACCATCACCATACACCCCACTAAAAGTAATGCAAGAAATTTCACTTATGCAGGACTTACTTTTGAGTGGTGTGCCAATGGGAGAAACTATTGCAAGAAACAGTGCTCTCAAAGAGAACGTCTTCATGATGGTTCTCTGCATTGAGCTGAGAATCCCGCTCTTCCTTGTTGGAAAACCTGGAAGCTCAAAGTCTTTGTCTAAAACTTTAGTGGCAGATGCTATGCAGGGCCAAGCTGCTCATTCTGACCTCTACAAAAGGCTCAAACAGGTCCATTTAGTGTCCTTTCAGTGTAGCCCTCATTCAACACCAGAAGGCATCATTAATACATTCAAGCAATGTGGGCGATTTCAGGAAGGAAAGAACCTGAATGAGTACATTTCAGTTGTGGTTCTCGATGAGATTGGGCTGGCCGAGGACTCTCCAAAGATGCCACTGAAAACTCTTCACCCATTGCTAGAGGAGGGATGCATTGATGATGAGCCCCTACCACACAAAAAGGTTGGATTCATTGGTATCTCCAACTGGGCGCTTGACCCTGCAAAGATGAACAGAGGTATTTTTGTCTCCCGGGGTGACCCTGATGAAAAGGAACTCATTGAGAGTGCTAAAGGCATATGCTCATCTGATGAAATGGTTCTTGAAAAGGTTAGGGATTTATTCAAACCATTTGCAAGATCCTACTTAAACATCTGTCGCAAACAAGGAAAAGGGTTTTTTGGCTTACGTGACTATTACAGCTTAGTTAAGATGATCTTTGCTATGGCCAAGACCTCTCAACAGACACCCACAGCAGAAGAGATTGTAAAGGCTGTGTTGAGAAATTTCAGTGGCAAAGATGATGTTGATGTTGTTGTTGTCTTTACTCAAAGACTACAGATTAAACCCAACTTGGAGAACATCAGCACCACTGAGTTTGTGAAAGAAAACATTCAAGCAGTTGGACAAGAAGAGGAGTGTCGATATCTTCTTGTGCTAACAAAAAACTATGCTGCCCTACAGATCCTTCAGCAAACATTTTTTTCTGAAAGTTGTCAACCAGAAATAATCTTTGGATCTAGCTTCCCAAAAGACCAAGAGTATACTCAAATCTGTCGCAACATCAACAGAGTAAAGATATGCATGGAAACGGGTCAAACAGTTGTGCTTCTGAACCTACAGAACCTATATGAAAGCCTCTATGATGCTCTCAACCAGTACTATGTGTACTTGGGAGGGCAAAAATATGTGGATCTTGGGCTGGGAACCCATCGTGTAAAATGCAGGGTACACAAAGACTTCCGACTAATTGTCATCGAAGAAAGAGAGGTGGTCTACAAACAATTCCCAATACCTCTGATCAACAGGCTGGAGAAGCACTACCTGGACATTCACACTGTCCTCAAAATCGAGCAGAAGAAGCTAGTTGAAGAACTGGAGAGATGGGCAAAGCTTTTTACATCTCTAAGCAACCAGCATGCAACAGGAGTTCAGACATACAAATATCAGCTCCCAGATGTTTTCATTGGCTACCACTCTGACACATGTGCTTCTGTGGTTCTTCAAGTTATAGAGGAGCAGAAGGACAATATGGAAATCTCTGATTTTCAGAGGGGATTGCTTGAAAAGGCTAAGCTCATACTCCTTAAATGTGCTACACCAGACTCAGTAGTGCGGTTGGACTGCACAGGCCTGCCTAAAGTGGAGAGCAAACATCTGGCCAAGGTGTACTTTGAGCAACAGAATAACAGCTCCTTAGCTGTCTACATACGTGCTCACACAAGGATGAAACTCCATTGCTCTTCCTTTTTCACAGAGGTAAACTAAATTACAATTTCTTACACATCCTTCCCTTTTTTAAGTTTTTAATGTCCATTTACAATTTTGAACATTAGGTGACAACGTTCTCCAGACTTTTGACAGCGTTTGAAATGGAACCTCTAGAACAAATGTTCCATAGCGTTGAGCTGCTCTCACTTCAGCAGTTTGACACGGAGCATTCTTTCCTGAAGAAGATCAGGTTTGTTTCCTGATATACTTTGTGTGTTCATGCTTTATACCAACTGGTGCCAGTTAACCCACAACATTTAGTAATGTAAAGTGTAGCAATAATTAAAGTTATGAAGATACAGTATATACAGTTCTATTGAGCATCAGTTCAGTCAAAACTTATGACTATAATTTTATCAGTTTTTGGTTGGTTTGACACCAAAACCCAATCACAGTAAACTCGTTTATTATTTAAAATATTTTGTTAAAACAAGTATGTAAAGCAATTGTGTTAAAAAATAGACTTTATTGACTTAATTACCTTAAATCTTAAAACAGAATTATTGTTTTGTTATAGGAACTTCCTCACAGCTGGAACTGGAAAAAGTAACACTGAACCATGCAACAAAATCCTCATCATTCAGTGTGATTTTGATGAAGCTTCTCACAGTGCCAATCTCATTGCATCTGCAAAGTAGGTCTCACTTTTTTTTGCTACAGTGAATTGTTAGTATGTAAAGTATTCATAAGCATATCAAATTTTAGGTATTCGTCAATAAATGAAATTAACAAGGTAACACAGGAAAGCACAGGAAGCAGAGTGTTTGTCTACTTTATCACACGACTGCCAAGAATGGAAGGAGGCACATCTTACATTGGCTTTCATGGAGGTAAGATTAATACGACTTGTAAAATGTATTAGTTAACTTGGTAACAGGTAGGTTAAAAATAAAGAGTAACCCAGACCGTCTTGCTGTTTATAGGTCCCTGGAGATCAGTTCATATTGATGACCTCAGACGCTCAAAAGACATTGTTTCTGATATAAAAACTTTGCAAAACATGACAATCAGCCAGATGTTTGAAACAAAGGCACCTCTTCCTGAAGGTAAAGGGTTGATTAAATAATTATTTTAGGCAAGTCCTGATGGAATTGAATTGGTGGGGAGAAGGACGTCTAGGTATCCCCCAATGTAACTTTTTTTTCTTCTGTTTTACCAGCCATGGAGGTGGATGACATGTACACTGAGACTGAGAAGGAGCAGGCTGAAGAAAGTGTAAGTATAGATTAGTTATTTTGCAATTATTATTATTTTTGAATAAACGTGTAACCTGTTTTAATGTCCCATTGTCTTAACATCAATACCTGGTTTAATTTAGTTGTGGGTCACTAAATTTAGGTTTTATGTCTCTTTTTTTCTTTCAGGGTTCAGATAATGCTGTTGACATAACATCATTGCTGCGGAGCTGTGTACAGAGTGCAGTGAGCATGCTGAGCGATCATGTGAAAAGTGGCTTTCGCAGCACTCGAAGAGTTGCAATCCTTTTGACTCTCCTGAGTGACAATGATGAAACTAAAGGTAAAATCAGCCATGCTTTTTTGGGTTTGTTTTTGTTGCAGGCCTTTCAGTGATCATCATTTTGTGTCTTTAGGTGAATTTCTACAAATGCTGAAGAAGCGTCTTCACTCGTTGTTAGTGATTCATGATGGCAACACATTGTCATCTATCAAGAGCAACTGGGTCCTCAAAGAGGCATCAAACATTGATGCACTACAAGAAGGAGGGACATTCAGGTGATTGCATTAGTTTGAGAGAAATTCTATGCAAAACATGCCCTTTTTTAAGCAGCGTTAATTAGTTCTTTTTTTTTTTTTTCATTACAGGCAGACTTTATGGAAGCGTGTTCAGGCTGTGATTGCCCCCTTCTTGGCACAGCTTGTTTCAATTATTGACCGTGACCAAAACATGGACCTTCTGCTGGATACGAACTGCTGTGAGTCAGTGAAGAGGTTTTTGTTGGATGTATTTAGCAATGAAATACTGCTGGAAATTTCTCATCTACCCATGGACCGCAGGCAAGTATTGGAATTGTTCATCTTTCTATTAAAACAAAGTTCTGTAGGTAAGGATATTCACCATATTTTATTGTTCTTTGTATATTAAACCTTTGTTCAGCCTTGAGACGAGAACCATCCTTGTACAGAACTTCATTGCTCAGGGTGAAAACATGGGCTGCAGCATGCCCTTCAGTTGGAGGATTAAAGATTATCTGGAGGAGCTGTGTGTTCATGTTCTACAGAATGAAGGTAAATACAAGACATTAGGTCCTTCATTTAGTGAACATGCAGATACTGATTATTTTGTTGTATTTATTGTATTTAAACTGCACCTAAACATTTGATAGGACACACCCAACAAGAGCTTGTTGAGTTCTTTTGGAAAACGCCACTGGGGCACTACATAGCAAAAGCAAATTCAGAGATGCAGATGGAGTTTTATCAGCGCTACCTTCAAGATTTCATCTCTATGACCATGAGCATTACTTGTCCAGAAGATCTACAGGTTGTTTTACAATAACTCTTGAATCCTTAAATCTTACACTGCAGCTATGCTTTGGTTGTTACATGTGCTAATAATGCTCATCTGCTTTTCTAGCTCCTCCGTAGTGCCTTGAATTGTTGTGTCACTGAGCTGCGGCTGCAGCTAAACAACACTGAAATAGTACCAGCTCTTCCATGGGTCCATGCTGCTTATCACCAGTTCAAAAACCGGCTGCAGAACCTCTTGAGGATGATGTGTATTGAACCCCAAGTGACTAAAGATCTTTTGGGAAATCCACATGCCAGAGACAACGTAGAACTAGTGAGTTACAACTCTTTATGCTGTTATTGTCCTTTCGGCTGTTCCTGTCTACGCCAGACCGAGCAAACTCGCGTGAAAGATTTGGAAATTGTTTTTTACCAGATGCCCTTCCTGACGCAACCCAGGCTCGAACTGGTGGTCAAAAAATTACAAGACTGCAACACTGACCATCGAGCTAGCCAAACTCCTCAAGCTGTTATTTTTTGGGGGTTATCAAAGTTTTTGGGATTGTCAAACTGTTGACTTGTTTTTTATTTAAAATTGAATAACAGCTTGCTAAACTATACTTATGTAGCGTTTATTATTACCTCAAATATGTCTTGGTTATATTCCTTGTCTCCAAGGTGCTCGATGTGTATGCTGCCTTTGCATGTTTGGAGCATCTGGAGCCCAGAGTTTTGGACAATGATGCTCAAAGACAAGCCTGGCTCAGGCAGGTGAAAAAACTCCAGGTTCCCATTGAGTTGATCTGTTCAGAAGACAGTGTGAGACATTATGGAGAGAGGAGCAAGATGTTTGTCAGCCGAGTCCAGTAAGTCAAGCAAAACCTAAAATACTTTCAATATTGAGTGCTCAACATTCATAGTTTTTCATAAAATAATGGCATGCATTGTGTGAGATTGTTTATGCTTTTACGATCCTAGATCTGGATGGAATCGCATATTTTCTCTCTCTCTATTTGTGGAGCACATGTTGTTGGGAATTGAAGAGCTGGACAAGAAGCTGGCACCTTTAGTTTTGGAGAATACACGACGGCTTGGCCAGGTTTGTCCAGGATCCGTTTTAGTCAGAATTTTAGTAACAACTTAGTGACTTGCCATAAGACTGCTTCCACTATGTTTTCTCCATCAATACTTTTCCTTTTCTTCCCCATCAAGATGCTTGTAAAAAACTCTGACCTTAAAAGTCAGCAGATGTTTGAGGAAATCGTCGTCCTGCTGAAAGCCTGCAAAGATGGAGCTGTGGATCGCATTTTCAAGTAAAAAAAAAACAAAAAAAACATGTATATACCGGTATATATAAAAAATCCCAATACAGTATATACGTTGACCATGGTACAGTATGTTTGTTAATAAAGTTTCTTAAGTACAGTACTGTACATGACAAGCTATGGCTATTTAAAAACTGAAGTGCCCACTGTGCATAAAGATTCAGATTCAGTTTATTATTGCCATTGTCAATGAACAGGATTCACAGACTAGGAATTTGCTTCGGCATAACGGT
>JARVJN010000532.1:19575417-19585493 GCA_031763805.1 Argolebias nigripinnis | reverse complement strand
GTCCTGGTGATTGCGTCATAAAATGCGTCGGCGTTTGACCCCTCCTTTCTCCACCCAAAAACTGTGACGCTCTGAAGAGAACTATTTTATTAAAAATACTTTTATATATTAACTATTCGAAGCTTTCAAAGAAATCAAAGCTGAGTAGCTCCTCTGCCACTTTGTGCATAGTTCCAACATCATGTCACACACCCTTTAAATTTAGTTAAAAAAATCATCCAATGGTTCATGAGATATTGCAACAGACGCAAAATGCAGACACAGACAAAAACATATTCCACCTTTTTGTCTTTAGAGGAGGGCAACAAGTTATTTGCTCTGATGAATTTCACTTTAGCTGCTTGTCAAAGTGACATCTGTTAGCATAAATGTAATACGTACTCGTATTGTAGGTGCTTTTCTTTGAAGACAACGCATGCCCCTATACTCAGTCAAAGTAAAAAGATAATCTGTGCAAAGAGTTCAGTTATTTGCTCTTTAGGTCCGGCCTAATGCAGCACACCTTCCTCCAAGGCCCCATATTGTTTTATTCTTTGACAATAGATTCCGTTACATAATGAATCCCATCCATATCAAAGGCTAACCCCAGGAAAGACTGGCCAGACTCCAAGTTCCTCAGAACGGGCCAAAACCACATGGGAGAACGAACTCTTTATTTCTTCCTCTTCCTCCTCCTCCTCCCTCTGCCCTGCTCTTCATCATACCACAATCACTATCAAGTGTGAGAGGACGGACATGTGTTGCTGATCATGCACTTATTAGATAAACACTGCGATGGTCACCTAATACGTTGCAGTGTACTTTCTGCTCGTAAACCAGAAAAACCGTGGCATCCCGGAGCCCGATCTAAAATGCTTTCCTCATGGCGTTTCACTGCGTAGCCTCGTGAGGACTGCTGTCTCTCGGGGTGTTTGTGCACCCCGGGAGGGTAAATGGGTTTTGATGGGTTCCGCTGTTGTGTCTGGATCACCACGTTCTGCTGGGCAACACGATTCGGTGCTCCCACAGAGTGCACCCACACATGGCTCTGCCAGCACCGAGCAACGTTTAAAACTCGGGGCCTGCTCTAGCTGCACTTTCTGCCAAGAAGCAGCTCTAAATATATATATATTTTGTTTTTACCTTAGACTTTCCAGCTCTCAGTTTCTTTGCATCTGATCCACTCTCTGTTTGTAGACCACTTTTAACCCAATCCATCCTTCGTCTCTGTCTGTGCTCATCAGTGAGCGTGAACATTTTGTGGCAAACGTGCCTCCCACACTTGAAATTCCAGGGTCTTGCAGGACTCCATGCTGCTGGCTCAGTCTCTTTCACGTCTCTGTCTCTTTGGCTACAGCAGAGTTTATGTGTTAGCGCTGTTGGACAGGGTGACAATGTGAATGTGTATGGCTTGGGCCATATTAATATGCTAATTTATTGCCCTTAATTACATCAGCTGGAGGAGATGCTTTACATAACAACCATAAATTAATAATAATGTGTCTCAATCAGCTTGTTTTGATTTAAACTGCTAGAAAGTGTGAATAATACCCATATTTACAGGCATTTAAACAAGAGCTGAGTTGCAGTAACTTTGAGCAAAGATTCACAAAGGATTTTGGAAGGATGTCACAGTTCAACTAAAGCAGAAAGCCATAACAGAGAAAACACAGCTTCCGTTATAATCAAGTCTTGAAGCTGTGGAAATAAGATGAGCAGCTATGCTGCCACCCCATTCACAATCAAGATGTGCCAAGAAAAGTGCAAAGGAGAGAACAAATGAAAAAACAAAGTGAAAGACTGTGGACAACTGTTCAGAGAACTGAACATGACCAGATGTCAAAGTGTTTTTTTTTCTTTCTTCACTTTCTTTAAAAAATAAGAACAGTCCACCTGTGACTATATCACTTGGTACAATTTTACACCATAAACAAGGCTGGTCGTAGAGTTTATTAGCTCGTTACAGTGTCTCAGTTTTGATACATTTTTTTACAGGAAACATTTAAAATGTCTCCTTTAGCAAATGGGAAAATAAAAATGAAGTTTCTTATGTCACAAAAGTTTTTTTTTTTTAAAGCAACGTGACCTTTTCTCCAACTTTCCGTGGCGCAGGAATCCCTCCCATCTGGCAGGTGAAGACAGACTCTCGGAAATATTTGCAAATACTTTTAAACGGAGGTATAATTATGTGTTAGGTGAACAACAGAAATGACTGGGAACACCTCTGGGACTCCTGTTTTTTCTGGGATGGATTTCTTTCTTTTTGTAATTCTTAAAAAAAATAATCTGGTAAAAGTTTAAGATTTTATGTTTTATAAAAAAATATATTTCGACTCGATTTGACTGTTGATCTTTCCACGTTGTTTTAAAAACTCATATGAGTCCTAAAAGAACTGGCAGATGGATTACAGTTTGGATCTGCACAATCAGAAATACATGAAGGAAGCTTCCTGTACTTGTTGAGCATATCTTTTAATTTCAAGCCCTCGCAGGAGCTGCTTGATGAAAATGTTGCCGGTTAAAACTCGGCGGAGCCAACATGAATTTATTGACCATTTGAGATTGTTTCTCTTCCATAAGAGAATGCGGTTGGTTCCATCATCCACCCTCTTTTGCTTGGCACCATCATGCCTCCAGCTACAAGAGTCTGAAACGCGTTCATTTAAAAGGAATACTGGATATTTACTGTGGGGAACGAGAAGGTCAAGCAGGAGTTTTTACTAGAGGCTCCTGCAGCTGTGAGTCATTTGAACTTGGTCTAAAACGAGCAAAACAATCAACAGTTACACATTTCGTGGTGCAATAAGCCGAAGTAGAATGTATTTACTTCAGCTGCTTTTATTACAAATGGAGGAATTTGTATAGAAAAAAGATGATGTTATTGCACAATGTAATGTCATTTTGTCTGTTTTTTTATTGCAGGCACAGTACTGAGTCCCTGGCAGAGAGGAAGCTGAGGATTCAGAGGGAAACTCGATGCATCGAGTTGAAAGCATCTGGGCAGATTCAGCGGCAGCAGCAGGCAATAACTATGCTTTATGTCCTCTTTAATTTCACTTGCAAATCAGCCTCACATTCTTGGGGTTTTCACAGATTCCAGATCCAGATTTTCACCACCAGCATTGCCCTGAGTCAGCCCGGCTCATTAGGAAGGACGAGACTATCTAACGAGGAGGCAGGTTATAGAGCTCCTGCTTTTACCAACGAGGACGTGGTCAGGAGGAGAAAGCAGCTTAACCCTGTTCATCTTGCTTTCTTCTCATATTCTGTGGGCAAGAAAACCACAGCTGCTCTCCCAATAATGCTCTCCCCTCAATCGAGATTTGGCGGCTGGAATGTGGCATCAGCAATATGATATTTTACTTTTCTGCAGAAGCCTGCTTATGTGAGCATCTACAGGCTTAAAATAGCATCTGTCAACAGTTTGCACCAACTTTCGGATGCTGTGTGATTTATGTAATGCATGTTCATTTATTTGGTTTGGTTCGTGCCATTAACTTCTGTTTTGCTTTTTTTTTTTTTTTCATTTTATTTAATTTGTTTTTATATTTATGGGCTTTCAAGAACTCCAATCACAAATTGCGGACGAGTTCCAAATAAATAGAACCGGAGCACCCCGAAGAGCCTTTTTGCCTCACTTTTATTCACGCCTGTTCTTTCTCAAGAGTTCCTCCTGAAAGTATTTGGCAAACACTTGTGCAAAAAAAAAAAAAAAAAAGAGTTTGAGGGAAGAAAAACAACAAGTCGTTCTTGAGCCACCCACACCCCATCTGCTGTGGTATTATCTTCTTTTATTATTTTCAGATTATGTGCGCTGGTATTATTCCTGCAGTTTGGTTTGGTGGTCGTTGTGGTTGTTGGTTTATTTATTATTTGTTTGAGTGTTGTGATATAAGACAGGAATTATGTGTATGTGTGTGTAATCATCAGTTCAGAACCTTCTTAATGGCTTGTCAGTTCCCCTTGCCCTTCCATTTTCTGTCCAATTAATTCCTCTCTAGCTCTCCGGATAAAGCGACACAATAGGGCCCCTCCACCGCATAATGAATCATTAAAATTCAGCAGCGCGGTCCTGGCACTTAGCTTCTCCCTAGACTGGTTTGGGACGATGGATTGGCGTGCATGCCAGAGCCAACATGAGCATTCTACCCATCTTTCCTTATTCATTTTATGTCTGTGTTGGAAAATATATTAATAAAAATATAACTTTAACATTACAATGCATACAAATATGAATTAATGCTGAAAAAAAGTGGTTCAGAAGGTGTATGCATTTCCCCCACCCCCTTTATTTTTGCCAATGTGTGTTTCTAAAAAACAAACGCAAAAAAGCTAATAGCATCATGAGATGTAGTAAAACTTGCACAGCCCATGAATGTGTTATTTGCACTCATCAAACCCCATAATATACACACAAATAGGTTAATATGAACCTTTATACAACACAAACTCAACCCCACAACTGAATTATATCATATTTATTTATTGATTTATTTGCACAAACTAATTCCAAATGTGTTTAGTGAGGAAAAAAATGTACAACTTAAAACTGGATGAGTGTCAGTAAGAAAGACGAAACAAACATCAAGACAAAGCTATTATTATTATTTTATTTAAAAAAAAAAAAGTTCAGCGGATGAGTTAGCTGAGCGTGTGCGAATGAAACGAGTTAAAAAAACAAAAAAACAAAAATATCGTTTTCACAGCCTTGTTTTTTTTTTTTTTTCCTATCATACACAACAATGTTATATCAAAATGCTGGTGGACAAAACTCAGAGCATGGTGGTTCTCATTCAGTGTGTTACAGAACGATGCAAACTGATGTCGATGATGTTAAATTAACGAGGAGCAAGTCAACAGATCTGAGTGAACTGTGCACAGACAGTTAGTTAATACAGTAATTCCTTTTTACTTTGGAAATACTGACAATAATCATTAGAAGGCACAAACAAATATTTAGTGCTTGAATGGAATGGCCCCTTCACTTTCTGTTGGAACAGTCCAATTTGAGTTGTGGAAGAGATTAAGAGAAAATTAAAGTGAACACAATCTGACTCATTTAGTGTGTTTTATGTTATATGTAACGTGTGCGAGACACACACACACACACACAAAAAATCTCACACACGCATCTGAACATTATTTCTCTGACACACGTGTTGTGTACATTGTTTTCCATCATGTACAGGAGGTCCAGCTGACATGTCACTCAGTGTGCGGTGTTATTTTACCCCCATTTCCTTTAAGCCCAGATCATGACTAATCGCAATTTGCCAAGCGTATATTCCAGACACCTGTTCCGCCCTGTGAGAGTCTGTTGGTCCCGTCCGTTCTGCTGAAAACTTGGAATGGACATGTTTCTGTAAGTTGGTCTGAAAACGCACCGCGCTGTGTTTTTACTTCATTTACCTTCTTTTTTTCCCCCCCCTCAATAAAACAGTACTCTAAAATAAGCAAACCCACGTAGCATGTGTTTATCTACTCAAAAAAAAAAGAAAACTTAATAATGCATGAACATAAATACAAATTAAGACTTAAGACTTTTATGCAAAATGACACTAAATTCAAAGGAGCCATTTACCTATATGGCTGAACCACTGATGCAAACAGCGTTCTGTGATGTCACTCCGGCTGTTAATGCAAAATCTGCTGCAACTTAACGTGACTGGTCATTTGAACTTTCTTTCTTTCTTCTTCTTCTTCTTCTTTTTTGTCGCCAAACCTTTTCAATCCTGCACAATTGGATCTTTTTTTTTTGTTGTCTTAACTGTGCACATAAAAAAAAAAAAAGAGTGGCTGTACAGGACGTCGGCGTATAGGCAATATGTCCTCACGGAGGAGTTTGGCTCACTTGTAAAAAGTCTGCACGTATTCGACGCGACAATATAACTTTGTATAAAATCAGCAGGCACTTTTTCCTTGTGTGTTTCATGTTCAAAACAGGTAGCCTTACTAGCCCCTATAGGAAGGACTCTTCCCCCGCTTTATGTCCTTCATTAGTAGTGCATCAAACTGAACGAGTCTCTGGTGCAAACAGACCGTTGCTGGTCCCCTTTAAGGTCGAGACAAAGTGGTGTAGACGGGCTGGTCCCAGGTGGAGGCGGTGGGGCTGTGAGCCGGAGCCATGGACAGACTATTTAGGATCGGGCTACCGTAAGACCGCCTGGAAGAGTGGAAGTAGGGATACTGGTAGAGGCTGGAGGGGTAGCTATAGGGGTTGTAATAGTTAGAGCTCTGCAGGTCAGTATAGTCACACTGCGAGTTAGAGAAGGCGGGTGCAGCCGAGGCAGCCGGCGTGGTTGAGGTGACGCAGGCCTGGCCGCTGTAGCTGTAATCAGAGTGCGAGGGCGACCCGTGGGAGTGCTCGCTGTAGTGGCTGGGGCTCAGCTGCTCCGTCTTGATGTGGAGACGGTGTTGGCCGACCTCGCCGGCGGCGGTGGAAGAGGAGGACGCGGCGCACTTTCGACTCCAGGGCGAGCCGCCCGCGTTGCTGTACGTCGAAGCGTAAGAGCCGCCGGGCACCGGGGCCGTCCCGTGGCCGTGGTCCGAAGGCAGAGCGGAGAAGCCCGAGGCGTGACCGTTCAGCGGGAGGTACTGGTCGAACTCGTGGACGTCGAAGGTCTCGATGTTGCTGATGACGTCGGTGCTGAGCTCGGAGATGTCCACGTTGCTGAAGTCTATGTTTTGCCGGTTGCTGTCGACAAGACGGCGGCCTTCGTGTTTGAGGTCCGGCTTGGCTCCGTGGTGCAGGTCTGTTTTGGGGGTAGTGGGCGGAGTAGGTGGTCCATGAGTCTGTCCTATAGAAAACAGTAATAATCAACTTAGGAGTCATCACTCTATATATATAAAGACAGAGCTTTAAATGTTAATACTCCATTTTGAGCTAAACGTCACTTACCTGCGTGCTCAGGGTGGTGTCCATCAGACATCCCTGCCAGTCCTCCCATCCCCGGCTCTGTTTTGTACATATGATGAGCCAGTTCTGCCCCCGAGTCCGAGTCGCTCTGACCCGGCTTCACGTTCTTCCGTCGCCTCGGCTGGTACTTGTAGTCTGGGTGATCTTTTTTGTGCTGCACCCGGAGTCTCTCCGCTTCAGCAACAAACGGCCTCTTCTCGTTCTCTGAAAGCAAGCTTTTGGAGAAAAAACACACCGGAACAAAAGAAGTTCAAATATCTTCATTGGAATAAGAAAAAAAAGTTACACTTTTTAAAGTAAAGTTACTTCAGGTTCTTGAAGAATTATTCAGCCAAATATAAACAAAAATAAACAGTGGAGTTTAAAAGCTTCGAACAACGTGTTCATGTCGACTTTTGCAAGTGATGCTTATCCAAAGAACATATTTGTGTTTCTTACCGCCACAGTTTGCCCAGTGTCTTGCTGAGCTCTGCGTTGTGCAGGTGTGGATACTGGTCCGCCAGCTTCCTGCGCGCCGCCTGCGCCCACACCATGAACGCATTCATGGGTCTCTTGACGTGAGGCTTGTTCTTCAGGGATCCGTTCCCCCTCACGGGCATGGGCACCAGAGACCAGTCGTAGCCCTTGAGGACCTGAGACACTGCGTCCCGTATGCAGGCTGGGAACCGCTCGTCATCCTCCGAGTCCAGTTTCTTGCCCAGTCCAGCGAGCAGGGACCCATGCCCGTCCGAACCGGTCGGTGAGCACGGAGCATCCGAGTCGGACTCGTCCTGGGACATGGAGCTGGTCGTGCCCGATGGGCTGCACGGCTGCTCACATTTATCGTGCTCCTCTGTCATTTTTAACATCTTCAGTCCCAGAAAGAGGAAAATCCGTAAAAAATGGTTTGGCGCGATTAAAAGAATAAATCAATGCGCAGCTGGATCAGCCGGTGCGCCTTTTTACGCACGGTGCGCCTTTTTACGCACGGTGCGCCGCGCTGAAAATCCTTTAACCGTCTCTGTCCGTGACACTCCAGTAGTTTTTTTTTTCCCTGTTTATTTGTCTTGTTTATTTATTTATTTATTTCTAAGTCGCCTCCGGGGGGTGCAGCCGTCAAAGTTGCGCATCACAATATGAGCTGTGGAGCTCCAAGTTCCTGTTACTTGAGTTGGGACTTTTAAATCTGTCGCCCCACCCCTCGCCTGGGATTGGCTGAAGAAAAGCACCACTTTCTCCTCATTGGATGAGAGATTTGATGTGGGCCGCATTATTATAATGATTTTTTTTTTTGTTGCGTGCTTTTAGTGGCTTTCCGGTGAAGCTGCGCGCGCTCTGCCACAAAGCTGTTTGGAAATATATGCATCAAATCAAACTTCTTTACACACCTCACAGATTTAGTGTTGCTGGTGTTATTTTGTGTTGAGAATAAGATAGAATAAACTGAGTCACAATGGAAAAGACAATTATTGTGTGTCTTTTTTTTTTTTAAAGAAGCCCACAAGTATTGCATTTCTTCAGAAATGTGCCTGTCATGTGATGTGTTTGAGTAGAACTGAAAAATAAATAATAATTTAGAGAATCATATTGCAAATTTGAGAAGTTCTGCAGAATAAAATATGCATGACATGCAGAAAACAAAGTAAACACAGAATAACATTCATAAATTACTTTCTATAGATGAAAACAATTAAAACAAACTACTGTAGTTTGTTGCAGATTTTTAAAAGTTATTCCACCTAAAGTCCAGTCTGAAGAGATAAATGTTGACCTCTCCTCTTATAAGACAGACTTGGTGGCAATTTAAATAAATGTTTGTAACAGCCACATGGCTCTGAGTGGGATTTTAATCTTTCTTTTATATATTTCCACTCACTGCGATGAATTTTCAGTAAAGAACCAAATTTGAATTTAAACAACTGTTTGTGGTCCAAAACTCTATATGTTTAACCTTCACAGGCCTTTGGGTAGAGCTGTAACAACGTTTTTAATGTGCACAAGTCACATTTCCACCTCCAATTAAACACAATTTTTATGAGCCCTCACATTCAAAAAAGAGAAGATAGGCAGATTGAATCACTGTTAAAGCTGTCTTTGTTCAAGTATTGTGGGATGGTTTTTATCACCGGCGGCCACTCTGTGAAAAGACAAGGTATGTTTGTGCTGGACGGCAGTTGGCCTCAGCTCCATGCTCACTGCAGGTGGCAGAGGGAAAAGGATTTGTAAAGTGGAAATAATATAAAGTGCAGTTTGAGCGTGTCGCTTTCAGCAGGAAATGTGATGGCTCACACACTGAGGTAAGAAGTTTTCATTGTTTGAACTTCATCTCAAGGAGATAAAGATTGAACAAGCATCTTTGAATGAAACGTTGTTATGCCTGATGGCTTTAAAAATACAATAATGTCAGTAAAATAAGTAAATTATGTTTTTTGTTACATTGTCTGTGCTATGCTCTCCTTTAGCAGCTGTTAAAGTTCAGTCTGTGTGTGGTTGTGTGTGTGTGTGTGTTTGTGTGCTGAATGGCAGAACAAGCGCTGATTGTCAAGCATGAATGTCTCTGGCTTCGTTTTTGTCCTGTTCTGCCATCGAAAGTATCGTTTTTATGTGCATGCATGTTTTGTGTTTAATGCAACAGTAACCATATGGTGCAAAAGTACAACACTGATAAAAAAAATGAATGTGGTTTAAAATGTAGGGTAATAAAAAAATAAAAACAAAAGTAATACCATGCAAATCTCATAAACCCATATTTTATTGTGGTGCATACTGTGTCAAATGCTAAAACGTTGAAAAAACAAGATACAGGTAGTCCTCGACTTACGACAGCCTCGATTTATTACGTTTTGGGGTTATGTCACGCAAGTCATTTAAAAAAAAAGAAATTTGAAAAATCTTATTTTATGTGTTTAAATGTTCTTGATTTTATGTGTCCAGCACTTTGTTGCGGCTGTGGTTGTTTTAAATGGCTTTATAAATAAAGTATTATAAAATAATAATAATAATAATAATAATAATTATTATTATTATTATTATTATTATTTTGAAGCCAAATTACACAGTTTCCGGCAGTTTCCGGCAGTTTTTGGTTAGCTTCGGTTAGTTCCGGCTTCGACAGCCGGCTTTGGACGGACCGTGTGTCTGATCAGAGGTTGCTTCGCTCGATACATGAGCTGGAAATGCTCAGTCAACTCTGTGGACATCT
>JARVJN010000532.1:19346145-19357648 GCA_031763805.1 Argolebias nigripinnis | reverse complement strand
AAACTGGTGCCCTTTGTATGACTCCGTACCCACGAAGTAGCTCTCAGTTTCAAAAAGGTTGGTGACCCCTGGTTTAAACGCTCTGGACAGAGGTTGACGGCGGTTTTATGTCGTAAACAAATATTGGATGGACGGACGGAGGTAGCCCACCGTACAGCAAGCTAGTTAGCCTGCTAGCAAGGAGGGAGGGAGGAGGGAGACAGCGCGATTCAACTTGCTCCTTCGTCTTTAAACAGCGGTTGACGGGGTTTTACAACGGAATACAGCAGATGGACAGCAGATGCGCCGAGCTGACGGTGGTTTTACGTCGTAAACAAATATTGGTTGGACGGACGGACGGAGATAGGCCACCTTACAGCAAGCTACCAGTAGTTAGCCAGCTCTCTTTATGTGAATGGAGCCTGCTAGGGAGAAGGGAGACAGCCCGATTCAACTTGCTCCTTCGTCTTTAAAAACTGTGTTAGGATAGGCTAAGTGCTTGGTAACTGTACAGTACAGCACTTTTTTTAGTATGTACATATGTTCCGACTTACGTCGAATTTCGCTTTACGACGCCGCGTAGGAACGGAACTCCGTCGTAAGTCGAGGACTATCTGTACCCATCAATCTGGCCATTTTGAACTGTGAAAGTTCCAGCAGGCCTTAAGACTGACAAGAAAAAAACAGTCTGCCTGAAGAAAATCCACAATTTTGGCTTATCTGAATCTGACTGCCCCGTCTGACCTTGTATACAATCCGACTATCAAACTTCTCCTGGGACATGGGTAACTAGGGAAAAAGCTTTATCTATCGCAAACACACACACACCCCATGTGCTTGTTGGTAGAGTTTTTTGATGTCTTAAATCGTGTCCTGATAGGACAAGATGTGAATTATTGTTTTATAGCAGCAGCAGCGTGCACTCTCCCCATATTTCGGACGACTGTATGAACATAATTTCACTGTATCCCAGTATAATGATAATAAATCTTATTCTGATTCTTTCTGATTGTCTTGCTGTTAAATGATCAAGAAATATTTTTAGCTTTATGTTATCATTATAGATATTAATTTATTACAGCGTGCTCAAATCTCTCACACATTTGACTGGCATGGCTGGCTGCAGGTTAATTTAAAACATGGCAGAAAGTTTTTTGATGTGATTATTATTCTGAGTTAATATGTTTATCATATGTTGTTAGTCATATCAAGGAAGAACTCTTAACAAATCACAAATGTTTGTTTATGGTTAAAGTATAATTTTTGCTATGGTCAAAATTTGATTCAAATCAAGGCTATTTCACACATTTCAAATGATTACCCATTAGCCTCTGGATGAAAGGTTTGTAAAATCAGGTGATGGATGTTTCTTATCTCATCTTCCATGTTCGTATATTCTTTCATCTTTTCCAGCCATTAGTCTAAACAGTATTTCACAAGCCGTCTCACATTTGTCTTTTGACCTCCCACAAAAGTAATCACACAGACAGGATCTGAAGGGTCCCTTTGGGTCAGACAGAAGAGGTATCCCCCTGAACTGTTACAATATATCTCCTAATGTTTCTCTGTAATGAACAGGACATGCTATTTAGATTATGGCGTTTGTCATTATGTCTTTATGGCTTTCTTTAACTGGGGATCAGTGTGTTAATAAATAGTAATTTTTATCTGAATGAAAAAAGGCAGCTGCTAAAGGTCCTAACTTAGTTAAACAACATTTAGATAGTTTTAGAGTAGCCCTTGTGCAAGATGTAAGAAAAATAGCTGAAAATACAGTAGTGTTTAGAAAGTGAACTGTGTGTGTTAGTGTTTGACTGAAACAGTGCAGACACTGCTGGTACTGGGTGGCCCCAAGAACAAGCTGTTCAGGATATCACCTTTCTCCATCCCTGCCTGTGCCCCTCTGTTTCTCTGAGCAGGATGACGTTCCAGCTAATGTTTTATGTGCAGAATGTTACATTTTTGACTTGTCACTCCAAACTGATGCATTACTCTCTGAGTGGTATATTTGTTTAAGTATTGATGCATGTGAATGTGTATTTTTTTTTTACTGTGGCTTCTAATAAAGTGTCTGTTGAGAGACAGATGAATACTTGCGGTTTCTTCAATTGTCCATATTTATTATTTCTGTATCCCTACTGGCTGTTTCTCATTCATTCATGTTCTTTTTTTTCTGTCTGACCTCTGCTGCTGCCTTTTGTTGTTAGCAAACCACTGCATGCTTTGTTGAGCAGGGGAAGCTCTCTGATGTTTATAAAAGAAATATCTGTGGAGCGAAACACTCCCCCTAAGGTGGTACAGTATGAGATGGTTATCTGGACCACACTGGATGAGGTCTGTTCACAAATGAGCAAATTTTGTTGCGAGTGCTGCACTGTCTCACTCGTTTTGTTTGGACATGAATGAAAAGAAGTGTGTTCTACTGGTTGTAAACACAGACCTTTCAGTGCTCCGTCCAACTTTTGTTGCTTCCCATTCACGTCCTTCAGTTGTTGTTTTGGTTTTTTGCCTCTTGCCTCCAAACTACAAAGATAGAAATTTAGACCAATTATTGTAAAATAAAATAAAATAAATAAATAAAAGCTTCACCAAGCTGTCAGGGTTAGTCTTTAAACAATAAGAAAATTAATCGAAGTAGAATAGAAACAGAATTTAGCCTAGATTTCTTAAACTGGGTAAATTAGTGTGTAATTTCAAATTAAACAGCTCTACTATGGCCGCCCAGTTCTGCCGTAAAGGCTTAAAACTGAAATCAGTCCAATATTCAGAGATTACGTCAAAATTAGCACCTATGAATATAATCCAAAGGGAAATGGTGTGTTGCAATTTTCTGTTATATTTTGTGTGTAGTGATGTTGGATAAGAAAATAACATCTGCTGCAGTTTACTAGAAGTGGTGTTTTGCTTCAAGAGGTGCTTAGTGCTGGTATTGTAGACCTTTGAAGGATGGCATTGTGAAGTCTGGCTCAGATTGTATTGCCCTTGCCAGCTCCTTGCAGATGTTGGATATCATGGTGCACTAAGATTCAGAACTGGTTGTAACGACCGTACCCATCACAGCACCTACTCATTGGTCAGTTGGTCATCTACCATGTAGGCTCTCACAATTAGGGGTGCACCGATTTATCGGCCCCAATTTCCTTAATTTTGGGAAATTGGAAATCGGCCAATGCTTGAATGAGAAACCGATTTTACTGATTTTTTTTTAGTTTTAACAACAATTGTCTAAACTTCATTTATATTTCAGAGCACTACCGGTACCTTGTGAACAGTTAAAACAAGTTTTTATTGTTTCTAGAATATTGTTCAAGGGTCTGTTTTTCAACAAAATAAGATTGAAATTTAGAAGGTACATTGTGACCTTACAACATCTAACAGTGTTGATTATAAAACAAAATCGGTATCGGCTAAAATCGGAATCAGCAGATCAGACTTTGTAGAAATCGGTGAACGGAGATCGGCCAAAAAACTGCAATCGGTGCACCCCTACACACAATGGTTCATTTTCATCTATAAATCGCTCTTTGGTCTGCTGCCTTCTTATATCTCCTCCCACGTGTCACGTCGAGAGTGCAGTTACAGTGTGCACTCTCAGGGATTCATTACCTGCAGCGTCCCCTCAGTTCAAACTGAACTTGGCAGAAGGGCCTTCTCTTACACCGCTACTGTAACCTGGAACACCTTGCAAAAAGATCTGAGTCTGTTGACTTTGATCTCTAAGGGATTTTAAACATTTGATAATGTCAATAGAAATATCAAAGCAAATATCTGATAAGATAAGAAATATGTTTGCTTTTAGTGTTTTACTTCGTTTTATATGGCATCTTTATTTGACTGTGTTTATAACTTGTTTGATTTGATTTTAATTGGTTTTTGTTGGATTATTGTCTGTACTTTATATGTTATCTGTCTAAAACAGGTCTTTCTTGAAAATGAGTCCTCAGTGAGACTAACCTGTATAAATAAAGGTTGAGTGAAAAATAAGGTTTTTATTACTCTCTTGTGATAACACACCTCTGGAGATATCAGAGTATTTTACTTGATTAAAACATTGTTACATTTTTACAGTTCAGATTGTCATCAGATATTTCCCCCACCCCATCTTAGATGGTTGAACACACATTTGTTTTCAAAAACTGAAAATAAGGTTTATTATGGGTGGCTATACTGTAGGAGCAATTAATGATTGCACAGTTAAAGTATTAGATTAAAATTTAGCACACTCCACCTTTGCAATTTGACACCCCCAGTAATAGCCACCTGCATTATAATTACTCTATTTTAAAGCATTTAAGAGATCCCCCGCTCCAGAACCAAATTGACTTTGTTGTGTCATGTTGATGAGACAATTACATCATAGCACAGTTTGCCCATACTGTTTGGAAAGAATTACTTGAATAAGAGCCCCCACTTCTCTACAGCCCATTTCAAGCCCAAACTCAGTGAGTCACACATATCCCTTCACTGAAACACAGTCTCACCTTTGTCTGTTTGCATCAAGTAGCTGGCACTTTTTGGGTTCTCGTTAAGCCTCATTATATTCATATTTAGCAATATTAGCCTGGTCAGCATGGAAAAGGAAAAGCAGAAAAATATTAGAAACACTGAAACACTGAAGTATTTCTGCAACAGTCAGATCTGTTTTATTAAACAGTCCAGGACAAGCTGGGAAATTTCCCTTCAGTATTTGTTTTAACCGGCTATCAAATAGAGCAGCTCCTGAGTTCCTGTCTGGAAATCAGCAGTGAATATTCAGGCCAAGAAAACATATGAAGTGCAGACTCAGTCATGTGTTTCTAAGTTATGCAGAAGATAAGTCTTCGAACACTGTATTCTCACACACACAGGGTTTGTTGACAGCTGCAACATTGATAGCATGAAGTATTGTCATATGTTGGGCAGCGTACATGGAAATCTTTTTCCCTTCCTTATACTTTTTAGATGACTCACACACGCAGACATCCCTGTAACAACAATAGATGGATGATGGTTTTATATGGAGCTTGCTGAGTCCTGTTTCCCTCAAGAAAATATCAGCTGTTGGGTTCTGCCCCGAATTTGTTCAAGTGGTTTCGGCTGTCATGTTTGAAAAAGCATGATGACTAAAATCTATCAGCTGTATTAGAGCAGATATGTATTTTTGTGGAAAAATGGGTTCATTTAAGGACTGGAAAGCCTCATTCTTGGACAATACAGTTGTTTCCATTTACTGGACAAATTCAGCTTTAGGGGATTATGTGATGGCACTTTCAGTTCAATGTTTAATGGGCTTAGATGTTTATTACACTCTGGAGGAATTAAAGCAGAACTAATCAATTTGTCACACATGCTTTTGGATAAAATAAATGTGTTTCTGCTCATGTATGTCCCACTCAACAAGTGCCTATCCCAAAGAAAGTGGACTAAATCCTGTGCACCTGTGTGCTTATGAAGCAAAGGAATTTCCCCTCAGCTTAATCCTCCTGATGATTTTCAGTATCTTGCTATATAGTCAAACCCCCCACACACTCACGCACATACACACACAACCTCTTTCTTTTATCCTTCCACTTTTCATTCAGTTTCTTTACTCCCTTGCATCCCTTGTCTCCTTTATTTCCTTCAGCTCTTTTTTGATTCTGTGTGCAGGGGATCGCCTCCGTTCTGCAGCGCAGATCTGATAATGAGGAATATGTGGAGGTGGGACGCCTTGGGCCTTCCGACTATTTTGGTGAGTCTTTCACAGGATTTTCCCAATATAGCGCCACATATAAAAATGTTTTCTATTATAAAGCTCAACTAAACATTTAAAATGACCAATCACAGATTGGTAGGCCAATAAAAAATTGTACATCTCTAATCTGCTGATATTCATTTTGGTCCATTCTAATTTCTCATTTAGAGTCTTCCCGTTTGGAAAATGAGAGTTATGCATTGAGAGCAGAAGCAACATTCGATTACCGTAGATCTCTGTATGTGAGAGAGATAGGAGTCCCTGTGCAGTGGTTAGAGTTTTTTAGTTTGACATCAATCGCTGTGTATTTCTTGATAGTAAATAAAGCCTGCCTTGCTGCAAATTATTCAGTATGGTGCTTACGTATCTTCCTGTTGTCTGTCAAAGTAGTTCTCAAAGTACCGTAAGTGGGATTTATATCAACTTTGCTTTTAAACGTAGCACAAAAAGTAAGGTATTTTGTGTTAGGTTGATTGTTTCCTTCTTGTAACAATGCATATGGGCAATAAATCTTAGATAATTGGAAAGCCTGTTTTTCTACTTCAATGGTGTCCATTTGTAGGGAAAATGCATTTTTGGGTTTAGCAGCAGTCGCTTGTGTCGGTTGTGCCCCAGAAAAACTTGCCAAATCTTCTCTACCAATGCCAAACAGCTTAGTCTGCTACTGACTCTTGTTTGGTGGTGTTTATAGAAACAGAATATTGAAGTCTTAAGTACTAAGATGTTTTATCAATTCAACAAGTTTTAATTTAACAAACATGGGTTTGTTAGTAGCATGTGAAAGAACCATATACAGCCACAACAGCCTGGCGCCTCCTCCTCATGCTGCTCACCAGCTTCACCACACACTGCTGTGGTATGGCATCCCATTCTTCAACCAGCATCAAGTCAGTCAGTGTGGTTGCGTTGGTCGCTCTGGAACAAACAGCACGCCCAAGCTGACTCTAAAGGTGTTCAGTGGAATTGAGGTTCACTGCAGGCAGGCCATTGCTTGAAAAACCCCGCTCTGTGGGGGAAAGTTTTGTCACGTTGGGTACTAGAAACTCAAAACAAGAATATCAGAATAAGCTGTTTGCACTGACAGAGATCTGGCACAGATTGACGTTGCATTTACTGATCTTTATTACTCTTGTTTAATCATCTGTCCTTTTCCTTTTATCCATTTAGGTGAGATCGCTCTGTTGTTGAACCGTCCCAGGGCAGCCACCGTTGTCGCACGTGGGCCCCTCAAATGTGTGAAGCTGGACAGGCCTCGCTTCGAGCGTGTGCTTGGGCCATGCTCAGAGATCCTCAAGAGGAACATCCAGAGATACAACAGCTTCATATCCCTCACCGTGTGAGAGTATCCCCACCAGCAGCAACGTGCAACATCAGCATCAAAATTTAACGAGAGGGCGGGATGTAGGGTTGTGGGGAGGCAGGGGAAATATTTTAAATCCATAATTACATTTACAAGGCTAATATTTTCCCCATTTTTGCACATTTCTTTTTAACTTTGTGCACTTTGACTTGATCTGTTCTGTCTTGTAGCTTTACGTCAAACACGACAATGCAGGGGTGTGTAAAATCTGAAGGACAACTCATGGAATGTGAACAAATCATGCATACATGATACATGCAAGGTTGGCACAAAATAGTGTTTGCACTTTGAAGTTATTTATGAAGGGTGTAAATAAATTCAGGAAACACGTTGAAAGTAAAATTATGTTTACGTACAGGGGGAGAAAGTGAGTTCTCATTTCTTTGCTAATAGGCTGCCTTTTTTTTTTTTTTTTTACTTCTACCTGTTCATGGTATCATTTCTAAATTAAATTGAACACCGATCTCTGGTCTGTAAAATGTACTGTAGTTCTAGAGATGTAAAATATATACATATATGTATTCTTGGTTGTAGCTGTTTTGCTTCTTTGGAGTGTTTTACTGCTGATATCAGTTGTATGCTGTTTGTTTTTTAATATTTCTGACAAATCGCATGACATGTATGAAAGCAACTTTCATACATCAGTGAAACTTCTACTGAAAATCTGCTGTCTTTGTATCAAAAGCATGATACATCTCATCTTTTAGGCCACATTTTTTTTATTTTAATATGTTCCTTAGGATGTGGACAAGCTGCCATATAGGAGCGACACTACATAGGTTGTAAAAAAGTTAGTCCATGGAGGTGAGCCCCACACTCTATATACAGGTTCATCTAAAACAATTTGATTATTGTGAAAAAGATCAAAGAAAAAATGGTAATAACTTCAGAAAGTAAAACTCATTCATTATACATAGAATGAAATATTTCAAGGTTTTATTTCTTGTGAGGTTGATGATTTTGGCTTACAGATCATGAAAAAAAAAATTGTGTGTCTCAGAAAATTTGAATACTGTGAAGAGGCTCAATATTTTAATCTCCTGGTGTCACACTAATCAGCTGATTAACTCCTAGACATGAGAGGAAAAATATCTCATCCCTCAAGTCCAGCCACTCCTGAACCAGACAACGTCAGAAGCGTCTTACCTGCTGAGGACATGTAGAACTAGACTGTTGCTCAGTGGTCCAATGTCCTCTTCAGACAAAAGTTAATTTTCACGTCATTTGGAAATCAAGGTCCCAGAGTCTGGAGGAAGAGTGGAGAGGCCCAGAATTCATGTTGCTTGAAGTCCAGTGTGAAGTTTCTACAGTCAGTGATGGTTTGAGGTGCCATGTCCTCTGCTGGTGTTGGTCCATTGGGTTTTCTGAAGTCGTCGGCAGCAGGTAAGACACTTCTGACATGTCTGGTTCAGGAGTGGCTTGACTTGAGGAATGCAACATTTGGAGGCTATGTTTGTCTGTGCGTAGTGCGCATGAGTTTCCATGTGGATCTTTTATCACATTATTCTAGTTTTCTGAGACACTGAGTTTTGGGTTTTCAATCATTATAAACCTTAATCATCAAAATTACAAAAAATAAAGGTGTACAATATTTCACTTTGTGGAATGAATCGACATGAGTTCCACTTTCTGATATTATTCACTTTTCTTTTTTTTCTTTTCTTTTTTTTACTTTTTCACAGTATTCTATTTTTAAGATGCACCTGTATAGCCAAAGTGTGAAGCCAACCTCTGTGGACTAAGTTATTATTATTATTATTTTGTACATTTCTTTCAACCTCTGTGTAGCTCCAATGGCAACTAGTCCTCCACACCCTGAGGGATAGGCTATATTAAACTTTTTAAAATCCTGTTTTGTTATTTCTTTTTTTGTTTTTTGTTTTTGTTTCCACAATTAAACTTTTCAAAGCTTCTGTCTCAGTGTTGCTTAACACTTTGAGAATTTTAGCGGCTTTCTGCCTTTGCATCTAAATATGATGAGGATGAGGAAGAACGAGCTACATTCAATTTTTGATACACAGAAAATACTTATTGGTAGGATCACTTCATCGTTGACATTAGCCATCATATATCAGAGTACTTGACAGTTAAAATTTGAAAAAATATTTATAAATGTTTTGTTAGTGCCACCCAAATTAGATGGTTTGCTTCTTTCAGTAAGAACGTAAGAACTTTTGTCTCCCACCCTGACACCACTAAGTTTCAGTTCTAAAGGCCCAGTAGTGTTAGGACCAGACTGCTTCTGCCTCACTGTCTCAGGACTGACTAAATCATCAACACAAACACTTCGGATGCTTTTTAAAGCTGGTTTTTATTTGTTATTTTTTGAAGGAGTGCTAAAGTGCTTGTGCCACTATGTAACACCGTGTCAAAACAACCATTTGGTTCAGCAGTTTTTATCACGTTACCTCGACATTCTGAAGAGGAAAGAGTTTATAAAACAAATACTGTAACTTGTTTGTTTGATTGACAACAGTCTGAACATGCAACTGATGTATGAGTAAGATATTAAGAAAAAAAAAGATTATTTCTGCATTTTTCTCTTTCTGCGTGTCTTTTTCTTTCATCTATTGAACCATGTTGGGCAAATAAAGATAAGCTTCTGAAATTCTCTTGATTTTAATTTGTTATTCTCTTGATCAACCCTTTCTGGTCTCGGTGTGATTCTAACATTTTTTCCTCAGTTTATCCCAACTTTTGGCACCCTCTCCTCCTGACTGGACTTAGTTCTCCTGTTCTTTATCTACGCTCATGTCCTCTGGGTGCACACCATCACCTCCCCTAAATGTTTTACCTCTATTAATCTTTCTTTTCTTTCTTGTTCAGGCACACTTTTCATATTTTTACCAAAAGGCAGACCACCTCTGTTTCAGTCTCCTTCCCATCCATCTGATCACCTCCACCTTTGCCAAGTCTCTGTCCTTTTCACAATAAGCCGCCTGTCAGTCATCTGTCATTTTGGGCTCTCAGAAAGCCTCGTAGCTTTCTCAGCCGGTTTACACCACAGTGGACCAAAGCCTCCGCAGCTTTGACACATTCCTCTTCATCTTAATACCCACTAAATCAACTGAGGAATGTGCCCCCAACTCGCTGACATTGAGTTTAATACTCCCTTCGCCACACATGCACACAGACCCATACAACTTCTTTGCTTTGACAATAAATGTTAACAAACTTGAACACGTGCTTTCATCTGCCGAGCTTATTGAAGGTTGGTTTGATTCCCAAATCTAAAATACCTCAATGCACGTTTCATAAAAAACTGTTTTTTGTCTAAAGGCCCGTTTAGGTCAATTTTAGACAAACTGGACTAGTTATTTTAGAAATCTAATATATTTAAACATGCTTGTCATTTATTGTTAATGCGGCTTTGGGGCCCGTTATAAAAATATATCCATTGTTTCCGCTGCACTTTCAACTGAACATTAATACAGTTCTGTTTGCATACAAGTAGCTAGACTTCTTGATCTCCTTTAAAGTGATCAAGATCAAAAGTTTTCTACGCTTTTTAACGGTTTTTCGGGAGTTTTTATTTGGTCTTTGGTTGCTTTTCCCCTTTATCTGTTCAGTCCTTGTACCTGAACCTGACACCTTATTGTAAAGTGTGTGTTTGAAAATTTTTGTACAAAAACAAACAAGTGGAGGACAAAAGAGGGCGTGTTATTTAAACACTATTAAAAACTACAAAAAAATGTCATTTGATGACTCAACCTGTGTTCTCCTTGGATCATCCTTATCAGTTCAGCTAATGAAATGGAAACAAATTGTCTTTTAGTCTGGCTGCTGGCAACAAAGTACCTAAATATTCTATTTAAAACCATTTTAAAAGAAAACAGTCAGTTTCCTTGGAAGTAAAACAAAGAGGAATGAGTCAGGCCTTTGGTAAATAAACTGAAAACAAAAGCTGTATGTGATTACTCGTAATGAGGTTAAATGAGCGAAATAGTTTCAAAATAAAGATTTATTGTTATTAGTTTATAAAATATCTTAGTTTAACATGGTCTAAAATAATTTTGGAAAAATGTGCGCAGGTGCACAACACATGTAAACTTCCCTCTGGAATAACTCTTTAAAAGCAGATCTTGTGGTTTAAAGTTTTAGAAAAAACATGCAAGTAAACCCAAAAAAGTTAAGTCAGATCATCTGGACGATTTCTTTTTTTTTTTTTTTTAAGACGTTTCATCCTTCATCCAAAGGACTTCATCAGTTTGAGGGCTTAACATTGTTGGATTTTTCTACCTGGATTACTGAGCATGAACTTTGACATGTGAGAGAAAACCTTTTAAAGAACTTGTTTAGTCAAACCTGTGTCTTATACACCATGAACAAAACGAATGTTTCTATAAAACTAATTACAGTAAAGGCCCCCGCATAGCTCTGCGTACGTCCATACGCAGCTGTACGCACGTACTACGCAGAGGTACAAGCACACCCCGCAGGGCAGGTACGCG
>JARVJN010000532.1:19101521-19119550 GCA_031763805.1 Argolebias nigripinnis | reverse complement strand
TTTGTTGTCCAGGGTTCTGAATGAGTGCACCCATCCCCTTTGCTGCTGTCAAACTATTCAGAACAGTCAGAGCATAGGCAAAGAACATATTGTGGCATGCAGCATCTGGAACAAGAAAATTAGCCATAGATTATTTAATCCTGTGGGTGATTTGCTCGATTTTAGGTAGATTGTGTGTGCTTCTCATGCAATTAGAAACATTGCTATATTTTTTTGTACCTGACATTGCTGGTCACCCAAATGGGAAGTCTACTCATTAAAGAATATTGGCAGACAATTTAAATACATGTCCTAAGAAAACAAAAATATATAAATTCCAGTTGGGTGCAGTGTTTCTCTGTTACATCACCAACAGCTTACTGCGCTGAGAAAATTGTAATAACACTGCATGAGTGGAGTGATGCTGTTTTATGTGTTTAAGTTGTTACTGTGGGACATTGTACAATAGCTCCAAGCTATGAGCTAATTTATGCATTTTTTTTATCTGTGTTCTACATCCGGCATTGATCCCCCACCAGCTTCCTACCTATAAAGCATGAAGGTGGTCAGCTTTTTTATTATGTGGGTTTGCAAACAACTCTCATGTATTTAGCTTTGAGCAGGAAGTTATTCTTTGGTAAATGAACATTCTACCTTAATTTAAGTGTCTTTAGTTACGGGGATCATAATTTTGAAATACATGCGTTAACAGTTTGCACGTTGTCCTTTGGAATTTTTTTTATTTTATTTATTTACTCTTTATTTATACAGGTAGCCTCACTGAGTCACTATGACTCATTTTCAAGAGAGACCTGTTTTGGGGAGCAGATGGTGGGGGTTAAGGACCTTGCTCAAGGACCCAGAGTGGGGTGAATGAGGGTGGAGGCAGGTGTGGGTGCTTCACCTTTTCCACCCACATTTGGATGTTGTCCATCCAGGGAGTTGAACCTGCGACTTTCCGATAATGGACCCAACTTCTCTAACCTCTGCAACCACCACTACCCTCACATTGAAATTGCATTGTTAGTGATGATGGGGCTCTTTTGTCTTGTCTACATAGAATCTCTTTTCTTTTCTAAAACTATTTCTTTTTGTTGTTTCTAGAAATATTGTTGTAAACATTCAATTAAATTTTAAATTCAGTTAATTTATATAGCGCCAAGTCATATTGGAAGTCGTCTCAGGGCACTGAACAGAAATATTCAGAAATAAAAATAATAAGTTAACATTATTTATCTGAGGAGCAGACTGCTAAAAACATGGCATTGCATACATTAAAAAAACCTAAAATACTATAGTACGGTAGTTACATTGGCATTTCATGGTTGTTCTTTCACTTTGGAACACGTAGCTATTAAAAAAATAATTTGCCGGGGGGGGGGGGGGTGTCCTAAAATGATGTTTTTGTGTAGACAACACTTAAACAATTGTGCTTTCAGTAAGATGTATTTTTTGCAGCAACTGTTCTGGAAACTAAGTGTGTCCAGACGGCTCGCATAGTTTACTTTTTCTATTTGGTCCTGGTCTGATTGTAACTATGGCTCGTCTGTCCTCATCACCCTTTGCATTTCAGTTACATTGGCTAAAACAGCTAACAGTGATGCAGAGGGGAACACGCCAACATAAAACTGGAAAACACTCAGCAAGTGATTGATTGTGCTTGTAAAGTTGTTGCTGAGTTTGTAGGCAAGTTAAGGCAGCTCTTTTGTAGGAGTGGGCTGATTGCCTGTCCTTTAGATTGAGGTTACAAAGCTTTTTGACAAGCGCAAAATGGGGTTGTTGGTGTGTAATGTTTTTTAAATTGATTTATTTGAAAAATTTGCCCGCCCTGGCTTGTTTGCGTTAGCATTTACCTCAAAACACGACTCCTCAGACATCCAGATAGGTGAGACTCCGACATTCTCGTACTTTGATCTGTTTTGAACTTGGCTCATCATCACTATTGACAAAACTCACACTCTCTCATAAGTAATACATATCCAAAGACTGAAATATCACTTGCGTTGTTTTTGTTTCTTTACACTTCCACCTATCCATTTTCTCTGTAGTTTATTGGCAAATATTTAATACAATAAAAATGACAAACAAAACAATGTCAACTTTGGATATTCATTTTATGTTAATACCACATTTTCTATATATACAAATAAGTTCACAAAATACAAAAAAGAAACTATTAACAAAACGTTTCCCAAAGTAAACAGGGAAAATTTAACAGTCACACTGAAAATACTTTTGGTTATCCTCAATGTTTTCTATTTTTACAGACAAATATTCCAGTTGCATCTCTTGCTTTAAAGGCATTTTGTTGGCACTAAACTCTCAAATGTGCACCAAAATACTGTGGGTATTTTTACAGCTGTTGGCAGATGTGTCTTTGGTACATTTACCCACGTACACTTGTTAGGTCTTCAAGCACTCCGAGGCATGCAGGTATATTAAGGCAGTAAATGACAGTAACTTGATGTCTGCAGGTCTTTGCACAAGACAGAACTTGCATTTTGTCAGCGGTTGAAAGATCTACACACACTCTCACACACGTACGCACAATGTTATTGTAGCTCCTTCTTTGTGCCATGTTTACAGATTCTGAGCTCAGCACTCAGTCTTTTTGGTAGTCTTCCAGTGGATCTCTGCAAGTCTAATTGTCTTCTATAAAAGAGTACAAACATTATGGAGTTGTGCATATGGTTTTTACATAGTTATGGTTAAGTACAAGCAGGCAAAACTGAGGTCTGCTTTGCCAAGGAGAAATTGTGTATAGCACGTCATCAAGCGGGCTATTTTTACTCAAATGAAACATAAGACATATCCACTATTTGCTTTGCTTGTTTTCAGCCAGGCCATGAAGTGTGCTGAGTGTTTGAGTTGTAGGTGAGGGATAACACAGTTTGGTTTGTGAGTAAATGAAGAGCTTTTTGATTTTATGTCATCAAAATGAGTATATAAGACCAACTTTAAATTGGTTGAAGGACTGTGCACTAAATCAGAGGAGGTTCAGTCCATTGCTTCCCTCTGTACCTTGTTGTAATCCTGCTTCCCTTCTTCTTTTGTATTTTCAAAGCATGACAAGGGCTTCGGAGTGATAAAAGGGGATTTAGTCTTGACTTAGTCCAGACTCACATCTACTTAGACTGTCTGATATTCTTGGGGCAAAGCCTTTTGACCGACTTTACTGGTACCAAATGAGTTTTAATCTTCAAATATTTTAATCTGCTGTTTTGTCTGTTAGTCACAAAAACTGGGAATGGGGTTTTGAGAGGGTTTTAACATTCAAAATGTTGTACTGTACAGGTAAAAAAAATACAAAGAAACAAAAATAATTAAACATATATACAAAACATTTTTATCAAAACAAATCAATACAAGAATCAGCTATTTTCTCTGAACTTCATTTTGAATCTTTAAGGTAATTCACAGCATATTCTGATCCCTTCGGGTAAGTACTGAGGAGCTGTACCATGCAGAAAAATAAAACAAACAACCCAGCTGCTAAAATTGTTTTTCTAGGTACTCTATTTGTGATGGAGAAAGGCACTACAAGTGTCTATGTTTTTGCACAGTGTTCATAAAGAAAAGCATCAGCTTTCTGTGTGTCTTAATTCCATATTTTAGTCCATGACAACACACCATCAGTACCAGCCTTAGGACAGATTAATGTTCAAACAGTTTCATACTTTTTTACGTCTTTTTGGACAATCGTAGGGTTGTAAGGTCATTGAATGCCCAGCTGCTCGTTTGCCAATTGGATGGTTGATACTGTCCTCTGCTTTCAAGCAACAGTCATGTTATTCCACTTGAAGGGACAGGGCAGATGAATTAAAAGTCCTCCTTTAGATTGGAGGCTTCAAGTCCAGCTGTCAAAAGTGATAAGGCTTGTGCAAAGACATATTGTTATTGGAAATACAATGATCTTGTAGTAACAACACCTCATATTCCAGACTGCCATTTTGGACAGCAGGTTCAGGGATCACAAGTTGGGGCTGTTTGTGAGGCATCATCCCATTGTCTAGGCCAGCTTTAACTCCGTCCAACTCTAGCTGAGAGGGCTCACAGTCTAGCTCCATGTTTCCCTTGGACCTCTTCTTGCGTAAGTAGCACACCACTCCTACTGCTATTGCTATCAGTATCAGCAGTAGTATAATGGAAGTTGCAGGCACCAGCATAGTGGTAATTTTTTGGCTTTCAGATTGGGCATTTGTCTGTGCAGTGATTAAAGGGGTCGTTTGAGCCTCAATGCAGATACTTTCCATGCCGCTGTGATCACCTAAAGGACTGACACACACAGCATAGGTGGAGTTAGGGTTTAGACCTCTGAGTCTATACTCTGGGAAGGATGCTGGGAGGTTGAGTTGATTTGGCCTGCGGTCTGACCCTGACAGATTGCTGTAAGTCAGACGAATACCCCGAATGTATGGTCGCATTTCAATGTACCGGTGGAGGTCTATCAGAATTGAAGTTGGGGTGGCTTGATGGGAGCTGAGGTCTGGTGTGTCTGTGATGAAAGTTGCTCTGGATGATTCAGCTTCAGGTAGTGAAGGAAGAAAATTGTTTTGAATTTCACAAAACATCCCAGTGGTACCATATGGACAGGTGCACTCTACATGACCATGCTGATCCAGATGACAAGTACCGCCATTCAAACAGGTATTATCAGGACAGAAATGCTGTTTCTCATCTGGGTCAGTGCTGCTGCTACGGGTTGATGCAGGAGCTGGAAGTAGGGGAAAGTCATCATTATTGTCAACTGGGTTGTCACTGACTCTGGGGACTTGAATAGTTTTGGTAGTAGTTGGGATGGTGGTGAGAGGAATAGTCCGGGTTGTGGTAGTAGTTTTGACAGTACTGGTGGTGACTGTAGTTGTTGTTGGACAGCCAAAATCATTGTGCTCCAGTCTTTCTAAAACTTTTCCAGCATTGATGGGTGGGAAATGGCATCGTGTCTCTATGGTTCTCTCCAGGGTGATGCCTTGGGCTCTGAGCCATCTTGGGAACCATGCTAAGTTACAAAGACAGTTGAAGGGATTTTCTGCCACTGTGAGTTTTTTCAAGTTGGGGAAGAGCTGGATAAACTCTTCAGGTAAGCCCTGAATACTGAGACTACTAATGTCCAACTCCAACAGCTCCTTAAGGTTCTGCAGATCCTCAACCTTTGGAAGCTCCATTGGGTTCCCAGCCAAATTAAGGTGATACAGCCCTGGTGTCTCCTTTAGTGCTGAGGGGAAAGACTCTAGTTGATTTCCTGAAATGTCCAGGTCATGAAGATTTTTCAGTCCCAGTAGAAGCTCTTTATTCAAACTGGTGAGCCCCATACCGCCCAATCTGAGGGACTCTAGGTTTGGAGTTTGAAGGTCTGAAGGACCTAAAGATGACAAGGCATTGAAGCGAAGGTCCAGCAACAGTAGCTGGGGCATTGAGAGGGTAGGCAGGGTGGTCAAAATGTTACCCTGCAGCTTGAGTTCCAACAGGTGGTCTAAGCCATTGAAGGCTTCACGATGGATGGTCTTTATGCTGTTACTGTATAAATAAAGGCGCTCAAGCTGTGTTGCACCATGGAAGCATTTCTCTGAAATGTGAGTGATCTGGTTGGATGACAAGTCCAAATTTTTTAAAGATGTCAAGGGCTCAAACACCCTATCAGGAAGATGGGTCAATTTGTTCTGACTGAGGTCCAGCATTTCCAGGTTCACTAGACCATCAAAGTCCTCAGCTTTAATGCCTTCAATTCCATTAGAAAACAGATACAGGCTTTGTGTGGATGAGTCCACTCCTTGTGGAAAGGCAGAGGAGTGCCTCTGGAAACATAAAATGGATTCTATCGGCATGCAGGAACAGTCTTTTGGGCAATCTTTGGAAAAGGTACCATCAGGAAAAAGTAGGAGGAGCAGAAAAGGCATCAGTGGACTCTGGAAGATCTTCATTGTGTGGAGTAATTCTTTCTCCATGTTCCACCTAAAGTAAGAAAGAAAAACATTATTAATTACCATGAATCAAAAATATTTAGTGAATGATGACTGTAAATAGGATACAACAATGCAACACATAAAACTGATGCCTCTGTCACTTGTTAAGATCCAACTAAAATCACCCATAAGTTTACAAGTATCTTTGCAAGAAGACAAAATGTGTGACCAATGCATCACAACACAGATTTTCTGTTACATGCTTTTTCACTTTGTTCACAGAAATTTACAAAACCAACTGGACATTTTTTATTTAGATATTATTTTTACTCCATTTATTGAAAAGAGGTTACTATCAAAGGTACAAAGCTGTAATTAAAGAGATGGTTTTCCTCATACGTTCTCTGAAACTACAAGGCTGTAGCAGCAACGTGAGGCTTCAGAGGGAGTACAACACAAGATAAAGTGAAATGTAACATAACAATAGGTTTTGCTGATTTTTCTGTCTCTCAAAAGCCTATTAAAAGTAATCAAATGCCCTCTCTGAATGAGTAACAATAAAACTACCCTTTCACAGTTTTGTGAAATCAGTGTCTTCTTTGTTTGGTTGTTCGTGCGCCATACTGCGCATAGCTAAGCTAAGTATCCAAAGATGGCACTGTTAGCTTTCTAAACTTGGAAAAACAGTTGATTATATCTGGAACTGCCTTCCCACCTAGATGCTAGATAAACAACATAATTTCTGTAGTTTTCCACACTGATGGCCTGTAATACTAGTCAAACAAGTATCCCTACCACCGTAGGAAGAATGAAATATACAAATGAGAATAGATCACGGAAAAAATTGTGTTTTAAGCCTTTTCACTTGAGTCCAAGCCTTCTAAAACAAATGCCATGGTGAAGTGTCAGCACACTACTTCAAAGGATGATGGATTGGAGAGGGAAAGAGGAATGAGGGAGATAAAGACAAACTAGCTGCAGACAAGAGTCTGTGCAGCACTTTATCAGCTTCTTCTATCAAGCACGACGGCCTTGTGCAATGAAGCAACTTGTGTATCTGTTGTTCGTTGCTCCTTTTTAGGCAAGGTGTCAGTAAAAAAAACATGTCTCATTTTCCTTCATTATTAAAACATTTTTACACAGTTGGCTCAATTTGATTTTTAATTCATCTGCTGCTCCACAGTCATATTTAATTTGCTTTAATAATTGGGGCAAGGAAAGCATTTTATTTGTCTGTGTAAACATTTATGACATCCTGTTTTAAAGGAAGCTTTATTTATGGTACAATTGTTGTTCTCTGTGCTCCATAAACAGTAGCTAAAGTGGAAGCCGACATTGTTGAGACCCACAGTTTTACGGTACACAAAGAGGGAAAAAACTGAATAATCTGTTTTCACACTGCTCACCTGGAGTTGAAGCCCATTTCACCAAAATATTTAGGTGATTTTGCTGGGCGTGCTATGCTGTTTTTTTCCTTAAGTTAAATTTTCCTATGTAAATTTTTACTAGTATAATATGTAAATAACTCTTTATAGACATGTACCGGTAATGCAGCTAGTTTGTAGTTTATCTTTATGCTAGGGTCAGTGACCATGTTTGTTAGAGAGGTATTAAATTTCTATTGTATTGTTAATGATGAATTCAATAAAAAAAAAGCAAAAAAGTTTGTTCAGTTGTTATTTTCTAAATAATTTGCTTAAAATTACATCTTGTTGCTGTAATTTTGTGCTTTGTCAGTTTTGCCATCTTGTCAATAAAAAACTTTGAACGTTACTAAAACATATACCATAACAAAAAACAATTTATCAAAAAGGACTTCCTTCAACTTTACTCTTATAGGAAACAACACAAATTGCATCAAACTGAGGACTGGAAATAATTGCAATAACAAGTATGGTATCTTTTTTACCACAATTTAGCTTTCTTTTTGCTTTATCTTGAAATTTGTATTCCTTTAATTTGTCAGCTCTTTAGCTGCCAAATATCAGCTTTTTCAGCAGATCACTTGTTGTTCATCCACATCAGTGAAGTCAACCTGAACCTTGGGGCCTGATTAAACAAAACAACTCACATTTTAGAATAAGCACCTGCCTGCACCATGAAAACACAAGCACCATTTGCAAACCATAAAAAAACAATTATTTGTTAATGAAAACCCTTACAGAAAAACATAATGACATAATCTGAAGGAAATAGTTTTCTACTGCTTACAGATGAATGAGTGGTGAAAAAATTGCATTTATCTCAAACTAGAGAAATTACCTGTGGTAGTTTGGTGGGGGAAATCCAAGCTATGCACACTTTGCTTGTTCTTTTTAGGAGTAGAATAATCCTAGTCATTAAAATAAACACTTGAGCCACAGACTCAAAGAGCAGCCAAAGCTCTTATAGTCTCCAATACACTGAGCTCTGAAAATATGGAAGTGTGGATGAAAGGGGAGAAAAAAGTGCGGCAGCTTGACTGTATTTGTGTATAGATCTAGAGAAAATAAAGAGATTTAGAAAGACAAACAGGAGATTAAAGGAGTTGGGAAAAACAAACAGTTGAAAGATATGCAGATTCTCTCGGGTTTTGATATCACCGTGTGTGGGGGGTATGCTGTGTTTCAGTTTTAAGTAGCATTGTGTGTTTTTGAAAACATAGAGGGTGTAAGTGTGGATTTTTTTTGGGGGGGGGGGGTAAAATTTGAATAGGTTCCATCCAATGTTGTTGGAGGTGGCATATTTTTTTTTATTTTTTTTTTTACTAAAGATAAATCCTATTTTGTTTAGCAATTCATGGCCAGAATTGTGTAAAGAGGTCAAAATATACAAAAACATCAATCAGCTCTGAGGAATGAGCATACCATGGAGATAAAACTGAGACTATTTTCCCAAGAACCCTACTGTGGTATTTCTGCCGTAGCATCCCTGGGGCAGAATGTTTATTTGAGTGTGTCTCATTCCAAACTGAGCCAAGCACATCTGATAACCCTGCAGAGGAGAAACTAGGTGGACAGGGAGGGACTCAGTCTGTGCACACTGCCAGATCGCAGATAAAACTGGAACTGGAATAGTTGGGCTCTACTGTTTTCTTTCTCTTTGGCTGCAACCGACTTGTGCTGATGAGCGGCTCGGATAAGGCGCAGCTGGGTGCATCATTTCTGTGTGGATCCAGGTTGTAAAGTTGTGGTGGCTGATTGCTCCGAGTGGAGGTGCAGAGCAGAGAGAGGTAGTACAAAGACTTGTAATCCTGCACTTGGAGTCATACCCCCTCCCATTTTGTCTTCCTCCTCCCTTCTTGGGCTGCAATTTCCTTTTCTCAACCCCGTGCACTTGAAGCATTCCTAAAGCAGGCAGAAGCTGAGTTTGAAAAAGTGAGCTTGACTCTCACTGGCATTTCAACATTTACAGGAAGCATTTTTGGATTTATAAACAAAAAAGAATGGACAGAGACCAGATCCGAGTGTATGAGTTACTTTGGGATAATACTAAAACAAAACGTGTATGTGGAAGAAAATGGTGGTGAAAACTTTTGTAGACAAAGCCAGGAGAACTATTTTGCTTAACACTAAGTGACAAACTCGATCAATGCTTTGAGAAGAAAAAGAAGCAACAAGAAGAGACATAAGGGATCATCGCAATCCCACTCAGCTTAAACTCAATTTTTGTCTTTTTGTCTTAAGAAAACACAACCAAGGGAACAGCAGAGATAAGACGAGGTCTCTGTCAGCAGAGGCTCAGATTGAATGAGACCTGGCTTTTGGAGATTGAAGTGGGATTCAGCAATTAAATCCTTGCAGCCTAAAGGGTCAAGAGTCCTTGTCCTCAGAGCAGAAGGCCACCACTGAGGGGCTATGACAGGGTGTGGACAAGCTGGCCAGAGACTAAATAGGTGTGCAATGCCAACTGGCTGTTAGAGATAAAGCTGCACACTACAGAGCGCATACTCCCACTAAGGAGGCTTTTATTTCAGGGTTCTTTATCTTCCAGAGCAACAACGCATGTGATATGTGCATGATGTACAGCGTCGATGGTCTGAAAGTTCATCCTATCCCTTTTCAACCTTCTGTGGAGTCTGTGCCACCAGCTGGATTTTGTTATCTGCAAGCATGAAAAGGGGATCAAGAGAGAGTTGGGAAGGTGGAACAAGTGATTTGTAGAATATCCCAAGTTGAAAGACTACTTGAGAAGTAACAAAGGAGAGAACAGACAGCAGACACATGTAGCGCAGGTATACATGTGAAAATGTCATGCAACCCAAAGACTGCTGGTACACATGTAATACAAGGACATGTTTTTAAGACATTATGCGGTGTTTCATTACTGAACATACCAGTCAGCCTATATTAGATGAGCCAATTTAACATCATGAATTTATTAAACAGGCTAGAACTAGAAAACAGATGGCACTCCATTCATTCATTCATTCAACCTTTATTTAGTCAGGTAAATCTCATTGAGCCTCGTGGATTCATTTACAAAAGCGACCTGCTAAAAACTAAAGAACGATGAACAGCAATGGTAGAATTTCCTTAAACAATAGACAATATAAAAACAAAAGAGAGAAATACATTTAAAAATATATATATTTTTAAAGTATCAAAAACTAGCAAAACATTATAAGGTAGATGTATAAAATCAAAGACAGGAACATATCTGCATTGGTCTTTGCAGGATTCCAACTCTAACCTCTAAAATACCAGCACATGATTCTTTAAATTAAAAATGAACAAATCAAAGATCTAAGAAAGCTGTGTGTTACTGAAGCCACTGGTAACCTTGTGAAATAACAACGAAAAAGGAAACTCTATGTTTCACAAGCGATGCAGTTACCCAGGACATCCTTGTAAAAGAGATTAATAATCTCAATGGATTTATTGCATAGTAAAATAAATGTTTAAATGAAATAAAAACATCAAGATTAATCAAGTGGGTAAAACATAAATATAAAAATTAAGATGAGATGAACTGTGGTAAATAACTATAATGATAGTTTTACAATGACTGTCACTGATAACACTCATCTTGAAGCCAGTAAATCACTGCTGTTCTCTGTAGTTGTGAGGACGGGGATTGAGGGGTTAGCGGTTCAGCAATGTGCTACAAACAAAACTTACACCTGGTTTCAGTCAAGCCACAAGAAAAGACTATTTTATAGCCACATTCACTCTAAATCACCTCTACTAGTACTATATGATGTTACAAATGGTTGTTCCTATAATGAACACCAAAAACCACTTTATAGGGTCACTACAGGGCTGCCTTTTTTCTAACTTTAAATTACTTTCCCTTCTTTTCGTTTCTTTTTTTTTTATGCGTATCCTAATTAGGCAGCTCTTTTAATGTTGAGATTTACTGTTTGAGCTTTGTCTATTATATGGACATTGTGGAGCAGTACCCTTAGAGCTTGCAGCTGGATAAAATGAAAAAGAACATAATTTACAGAGCAGGGGTTAATGTGAGGGTGGGTGCATGGAGAAACTCAAAGCGTGCACATTTGCGGCGCTAAAATGAAGCTCAGGGCAACTTAGTGCTTTGTGATACAAGCAAGTATTTTTGGCAAGTCTTATCTGTTAAATTAGTATAAAACATTAGCGCAATAGTTGCAAAAAATAACTTGAAAGTGAAACTGTCATTCATCTGGCCATATAGTCCCAGTTCAAAAGGTAGAAAAGCCTACAGGCAATCAAGACATGGAGCAAGTCCTTTGGGTCAGAGGTTAGGCTCAGATTAGTGTTTCCACTGCTTCGTATTCTTTGTCTTTTGTTGTAACTGTGACCCAGACGACAAAGATAACAGGCCCTGTTCGACATGGGTACACACCCAGCTCCAGTTACAATCATATCCACCTGAGTTTTGCTGTTCTCCATCTCCACAACAGGTGCTTTTATCCACTCCTCCAGGGCAACACGAAACCCTAAACTTCTGGAGTGTGTCTGAGTAAACGATACGACTCGTGCCAAAAAGTTAGTGGGGACTGAGATGTCTGTAACTGCGTGTCTGCAGCCTATTTCCAAGCTTAAGAGCAGAGAGAGGTCAGGAAATGCAAGTTCTAAAAGGAAATGTGGGCTATTTCCTTAAGTTTTAATTCTGGAGGATATGACAGATGGTTTAGTAGATCTGACTCTGTTTTTATAAAGGCACACGGGGGGGAGTAAGAATGTTCTGAGATTAAATCTATCGTTTTTGTCTGTTCTTTCTTTTTCTGTCTTTCCTTCTTTCTGCCTGTCTGTTGTTTATTTGCATATGTATTTACTCGTTTTTCCTAGAAAATGACACGTCTTTCATCAGCTCATGTGCCCTTTGGCCCTTCGAGGACAGAAACTCACCGTCACCTTTCTTTCAAAGATCTGCACATCTGCCCGAGACCTTCACCACAAGACAGTCTCACATTACACAAAGCGAGAGGGTTCCAGTGCACCACTGACAACCTGCGCTTTGATCCGTTTTCCTAAAGTGGTGTTTACACACACAGCCTTTGTCAGCCTTGTGCCTCACATCTCGTGTTCATTATTTTCAGTCAGACACAACAAACCACAACACTGTGGAGGTCACAGCTTGCTGAGTCCAAAAGCTCACCATGACCAGGACATAGTAGACCCTGGTGTCACAAATCTGGCATTGGCTTTTATATTTTTTATATCCAGTCTCTGACTATCCACACCTTCCAGGGACACAAATTTATTGCGCTTTTTGGCACCATTTTCCAAAGTGCTCTGCTCTTTAGTGTGGACAAGCAAAGCAAACAGGTCTCGGGCCGAATGAGGCAAGTTAAAGAAAACTGCTTTGACAGTGTTCAAACCACTTGAGAGGACCTGCAGGGACAGAGGCAGGACATTGTTTGGGCTGTATGTATGTTTGGGCTTTTTCAAGTGGCTGGATGGACCAGTTCGATGAGTCAGCCACAAGCCTACAGTTACATCTGCACGCCGACACTCAGCCTTCCTGAATGACAGTCATTCCATTTGCCGCATGACCACGATTCTAGTTTGTTTCTTGGTCATTATGATGATTACCTACTTGATGTTGTACACCATTCAAGCTCGTCATACTTTATGTCTTAACTTTACCAATATAAATCCTAAATACAGTACTAATACTCTTCTATTATTTACCAGCAAATCAGGATCCACGGGGATCAGAAAGAATTAAAAGGAAAATCATCATAGCAACCACAACCCTGCATTATCTCTGTTCCTCTCATTTTCATCAAAAGGAAAGGGACTATGGTACTATAACTATGGTTTTGACACTGTTTCACCTCATTTTCTTGCAACAACGTCGTGTAAGGGTTCAAAAAGCATCAGAGGGTGTGTGTGAGTCAGGCGGCGAGCAGGCACCCTGCATGCCAGTAAGACCGACTGACTGGCAGACTGACTATCCTGGTTGAACAAACAGTGTCACACGTACTGACTGATGAGCCACTAGCACATTATCTGTTTGCTCGTTTGCTCGTGCATCTGTTGGTTTGAATCATATTTGCACTGTTTAAACTTTTTATTTATTTAAACATGCTGGTTACCTTCACTGACAATCTACACCAGATTCCAAGAAGATACATTTGTTTTAACAGGAGCACTTCACACTGCTAACAGGTGGCATGTATATATCTCTAAAATCTTGCTCTTTGCAGTTGTTTTCTCTCAGGTTTGTTCATGACAGGAGAAAAACTGGAATCTACTAAAAGTATGTCTCCTCCACCTGCCAAAGGCCTCGTTCAGAGGGTTCATTAGGCGGGAGAAGGCTCACAGCTGCTGTGTTAATCAGTGATTCTGACAATGAACTATCAGCTGGTTTGATTTAATACATGTATTTTGATTTTAGACACTCATAGAGCATATGGGTTGACTGTGTGCAGATATTTTAGGCCGGCACACACGTCTGAACATATCAGCTGCTGTTTAGTTTGTAGGGTTTTGTTAATTTATCATCCATGTTGTTGCGCGAGTGACAAATTGAGACCTGCTCGTATCATCCGTGGCATTAAATAATGTGAAGGCATTATTAAACATGGCAGCAGCAGTTTTTTTTTTGTAGCAAAACCTTCATTTAAAGGCAGTGTACCTGTTTTTCAGGCCCCCAACCCCGCACCGCCTCCTTCTCTATGACTTACTGTTTAAGATTGTTCTTGTCGCTATGCCCTGCAGCTTTCTTTCTTAAGAAAAAGAAAAAAAAACTCAGACATGTGCCACACACACAAGATAAATGTGAGCTGAAGATTTCTGGTGCTGATTACAATGTCACAAAGGAATTTATTGTGAAACTGCTGCCTGTGTTGGTCCCAGGCCAGCACTGGGGGAAGTTTGCCGGCAAGCCAGGAGTCAGGCGGTGCAGTTTACTCCGCCGCCAACTAACATACCTTTTGACCGCAGCTTGAGGTACCCCCCCTTAGTGTAACCTTTTGAACCAAAATGTTGTCTTGGTTAGTAAAAAAGTGTTTGTTCAGCTACTCGGAACACATTTAATATAATAGATTCTGTCAATGGTTTCTATTCTCCACGATATTAGAGAAGAAAATTCATAATGATTCAAACCTTAGCGGTCAGTTCGTCAGATAAATGACAAAAAAATGTTAGCCCCATTATTATAGTTTTTGCCTTTATTGCCTGTGCCAACATCTGGCGGAACAGGTGAGCATGCCTTCCTGTGGGGTGTAAAGACCTCTGTCAGCAACAATCCATTATGGTGTCACTGGCTTTATACAGTTTGCCTCCAGCAGGTGTGTGCACTGCCTGAAGCTTCCCTAACGTTAGCCCAAACAAGATGAGGGAGAAGGGAAGCAAGGCGCTAGAAGTGGACGGATAAACATATGAGCCTACGTTTTTCAAAAACCGTTTACGCCTCAAGAATTCAACTCTGTAGTTTAAAATTTTAAAAGCCGACCACCAAAACTGTGTAAAAATTCAACGTTTTTCTTCGAATGATCTGCTACTGTTGTCAGATTTTTGTATTGAAGAGAAACTTGTTGATAACAATGGAAAGAAACTCATTTAAGTTTCTAAAAGCACTGCAAAGGTTTTACAAGACGATCCAAAAAATGTTTGATTTGGACCTAAACCATACAAAACCATCACTGTGGTCCTTTAAGAATTGCTTCATGCTGGCAAACTATTTAAGCCTGTTCACCAGATAAAGCGAGATAGGGCCCCTTTGTTCAGTTATTGACCCAGATCCTTCAGTACACATGATGTGTTTGTCACACTTTCAAGGCAGAAGAAATAAATGATGCTTTGTTGGCAGCAAATTGTATTTCGTCTGCAGGAAGAGCAAATAGTTTGCTCTGGTAGTGGTATATTTCTTCAAGTGATTGAAGCAGATTCTTGAGTCGAACAACGAGCAGTGTGTACACCTACATGTTTGCTCACACATGTGTGGTCTGCCTTAATACGCCGCTGTCGATAAGTTTGTACAAGCGTGCCGTAGAGCCACAGTATGCAAATATCTTGGAACACCCTTGTTTGCTCTTTCACGTTTACTTTGAGGTTGAAATATTAACATTATTAACTGACAATTATTCACTGATGCTTTGCTGCATCAATAAGGAATGTTTAGCTTAAAACTAGATTCCTCTAGGATTCGGTCTCGTCACGTGTTTACATTTATTAATGTCACGTTGCAAGTTATCACACATCTGGAAAAAGATGTTTTGAAGATGCACAGAGTGTAAGAGTGTGCAGCAGTCCAAGGAAGTCTCTGCAAGCGTTGATGCCAAAGCTCTTCAAGCAGAGACTCGGTGTTGACACTGAAGCATCGCAAATAATTTACAACAGAAATGCCTCGCACAAAATCTGAGGAATGTGGGCACAAGTTTCAGCTGAAAATCAAGAACAGGGAAACTTCACGGCTCAATCTTTTTTTTTTTTTATTAATGATTTTTTTTTTTTTTTGGTCGTTTTTACTGTGGAGGGCACAACTCAACAGAAGAGACAAGAAGAAGGCAATTAGCAAGATGTGTGTCCAGAGGCTTGCAGTAACTGTTGGTGTGTTTGTCTCTGCAAGTCCACAGTCCCTGTCACAGCTCACTGACAACTAACACATCTGAGTCAGGATGAAGGCTGAGGGGGTCGGGGGGTGGGCATGTTAAGTTGAACAGATGATCAATCATGAACTGACAGCAAACTACCAAAAACAAGGGATGTTTTGTTTACTTTTTTTTTTACAAAAACGACATCTCTTAGAGCAAACATTAAAGAAATTTAGCTTTTTTTATTTATTCTTTTTAAAAGACTTGCACGCTGGATCCAAGCAAAGTCAACCCATTTCCAAAAATTAATGTAAAATAATAATGTGCGAGTACTATTACAAGAAAAATGTAAGGTCTATCAAACACATTGCACGCTACGTTTCATGCCGCAGTTTTTAACGAACACCATTGTATGATGAGGAGGAAGAAGGAACGGATTTATAGCTGTTTTGATCAAATCTTACGCAATCTCGTGAGATAATAAAATGTTTTGTTTGATTTAATGCACTTCAAGTTGATTTCAGGGCGTAATCTCCACGGCTAGCACAATATTTTATCTTAGTATCTGTAAAGTTGACTGAGTTGTAGCCATGTGCCAGCCATCTTGGACGGGGCTGACTCCAAAAGATAACCAGTTGTAGAGGCATGACCAGTGCTTACACTCTGTGAGTTTCAATAAACTCTGTCTCCAGGTTTACAAGCTACTTACAGTGCTACAGACAAACAAACACACGCTGACATGTGCAAAAGCATTTTGTAGCGTGATCAAATCCCTGACTGGTTACATAATCATCCTGCAGCTTCAAACATCAACCTTAAATGAAGTTGATTGAATGAAGGCATTTCAGAAACATCCTCAAGTGTCCCCGTTTGTTTTTTCTTGTTGTCCGAAACCCTCTGCGACATCTCTGTATCACCGATGTGTGTGTTAAAAGAGCTGCTCTTGTTTTCCTGCCTGTGTTAACAGCCTCAGACTCAAGTGAAGAGACAGCATGTTGGAGTCAGCACAATAAAAACTGTAAAACAAGTACTTTAGGAGCCTATTGTAACTATTTGAAAAGTGCATGAATGTGCTGCTTTAGAAATGTTACATTATTTACACCATTTGGTTTTTATTCCAGATTAAAATGTAAATGATTACTAATGTTAAATGTATGTTTGTATGAAAAGGACTGGCCACATCTTATTAGAATTAAGAGATTAGTTATGAACCTGTTAGTTTTTATTTAATTCCACTCACCCAAGCAAGATGCTTCCTAATCCACTCATGCTCTTCTCGTCCTCTTCAGGTGTTTTTATCCTGGGGAAAAAACACAACAACACAACATCTATTACCGGTAATCAAATAATTTCCACCTTACTCCCTGTTCCTTTTAGCTGGATATCAGCCATGCATTCATGCACTGCTAATTCCCCACAAGCTAAACAGGAAGTGTTTTTCCTGTTAATTGGGCAGATTCCAGCTGTGTGCAGGAGCATGCTGTGCCCCGGCCGTCCGTGTGGCAACACAACAGGACGATGAGCACAGGGGGTGGGAAATGCAGGTCGACTGCTCTCCACTCTGTCAGCTCCTTGTCTTGTTGCTATCAGCCAATCAGACGAAGGTTAACAATGTGTGTGTGCCGGCTGCAAGGCAACTTATAGTTTTGTTTTTATAGCAGAGTGTCTGGAAGGAGCTGAAAGATTCATGTAGTTTTCATTGGTTCATCTTATTCACGTTCACGTATTTAAAATACAAGGACAGTTTAAATGTTGTCATCACAACAGGGCGCTCATTCAGTACTTTATTATTTATTTGTTTATCTCCATGACCTTACAAATAGTACAAAACTAATATCACATGCTTTTCTTCATTCAACGTGGTTAACAAATCATAAAATAACTCAATTCCAGGCAATATGAAACACAAAGTGACCGCATGATGGATATTTTGTAAGTGGAAGATGTTTTACTTTAAGCGGCACCTACATTTCAGCCGCCACTGAATGGCAAAGGCAGACGATTACAGAGAGTCCTCGACTTACGAACGAGTTCCGGACCTAAGGACCGTTCGTAACCCGATTTTGACATGTCGGAACCCATAGCACGTGCGTTCGTAAGTCCAGATTTTTGTTCGTAAGTCGTAAAATGTATGCTAGCACTGCGCCAAACACCCGTTTTTCAACACAAACGTACATACTGGTTCATAAACATGCACAGAA